>JAWDGP010004454.1:215000-350000 GCA_033675545.1 Elysia crispata
GGGGGCGTTCCTTCTGCAACGTAATCACTTCCACTCTGCATTTAGCTATCAATAGCTGGGGCACGAGAGAACTCTTCTGGGATCTCTATCTCTTTTTTGTCTCCTCTTTAACCTCTTTTTTTTTCTAGTTTGCTCATACTCCATGATTGCCCGCAGGGAGAGAAAGCTAAGTGCGCGAATAGGACAGATAACATTTTAGGTCCGAGATTAAAAAGAATAAAACTGTTGGCATTTATTTCATGCATTTCCTTTTTTTTCTCTAAAATTTTTGTTCAATCCAGGAGTTGTCTTACAACATGGCTTCCCTCTTGTCTACTCCAAATTCCCATGAAGCCAGCTGACTGAACGATCTATGGCAGTTTTTCAAGCGCTGGATTTCAATACAGGTCATAGGGCTCTCCGCTAGATGGCCATTTTCGAAGCTTTTTAAAAATCGTCGGCACTTCTTTTAGAGAGGTAAAATGAGAATGAGAAAATGAATTGAAAAAGAAAAACGTAAAAATACATTTACGACAGAAGAGAATTGCAATGGAGAGTGAATATTTGTTCTAGAATTGGCTCTCACCTAAAAGATTAAAAAGAAAAATCAGATCCCTATGTTGCAAATGTTTCACCAGGCCCTTGTTTCATTGTTTGTTGAATTAATCTGCTCGGCTTGGATCTGCCATCCTTTCCTCAGTCTTGAGTGAGGCCTTCTTACAACATACAATCTTCATGACTGGATCGTCTTTATTCGCTGTTGTTGAGAAGAATTGTATAACGGAACTAATTAGCTCGTTAAGTAGGAGTTAATCAATTAGAACGTGGCAGCCGGCACTATAGTATTTACAATCTGCTTTAATTTTCGCTGGTTTCCTCAAAACAGACTGGTGCATCAGGATGCTAAGGTTAAACCTAAAATAACCTGCCAATATGTGCGCCAAACATAGAGTTTAAGACAAAGATATAGAATTTTCATTGAATTTTATATCATTCCTTCTACTACTTTCATATCGTGTTCCTACAATTTCTATTTAACAGTTCTGTGGTTTAAAACAAAGACGAGGAAAAACATCAACAACAACAACAACACCAACAAAAAAAAAAACCACGAAATCAAAGTGAAAAGAAATGAGCAGAAAAAAATGCACATAAACCTCCAACAAACAATTTCATACAGATAGCTACTGACTGTACCTGTTACCATTGCTGCTTATTACATTATACTTTATAGAACATATTTTGTTGCTGCTCCTATTGCCACAAGTTTATAACACGCCAGCAGTTTCCCCTACCACCCATCTAACATCTCTCACATTTTGATGACGTCCCCTACTGTGCTAATCTCTCAGACGAGTGTGAAATCCTCCAGCTAGCCACTCACATTTTTCGCATCAGCGAACATCCGTAGCCTCGAGACTAATATCTTCCTACTCTGATTTTACTTTGTTTTGACAATGTCGATGGTAACTATGACATCAGGTATCAAGTTGGAAGGGATTTTTATGACGGCGAGGGATTATACATTGTGAGTTTAAGTTGGTAAATACATATGTTTATGTTAATAATATCAACAGAAATAGTAAACAATTAGTTACAACTTGTTCATAAATATTTTGAGCTGAGCATATTTTTCATGTTCATTTTTTTGAATATTTCACGTCACCATGATTACCCGGAGAAAACCTTACGCCAGCCTTCAATAAAAAAAATGGGATAGTGCTGGGCATATCTCTATGTCATGGAACAAAACTTGGAGTTCAAAATTCCACAAAAAGGTAAATTTTTACGGTTTGAAGGTTGCATAAGAATGGTTCTGCTTCAACATACCTCCATTTCCTTCCCTCCTTTTTTCTAAGATAATATGATTGCTGCAACAGGTTCAAAACAATTTCACTCAATATTGGGGGAACAATCTAAAGGAAAGTTGATTATATCAAGACAATATCGATCATGCAGTGGTTACAGGTACAAGATCGAATATTATTCTCTCTCTACAATAATGACTTTTATCGACTTGGTTAAATCACGTTCAGCAAGTAATTTTTATTTAAAATGAAACTGAAAAAAAAAATAAGTAGCTCTGGAATTTCTAGATTCGTTACCGTTAACAACAAAATGAGCTTAAAGCAAAACCAGAAAAAATCGTTTTAGTCGAAAATACTTTCATACGGTTATCAAAATGTTATACAGCTCTGTTATTAAATACTATATCAAAAGTATTCCAGGCATCACGTGCTCAATAGCTGTAGGAGAACAGACTAAACTTACGTTTTATAATGCGACGCAGCAGATTTTTGTGGAAACTAAAAAGACGTAGTTATGAACAGAAAACTAAGTTCAACTATTTCTCCCTCATACTAGGAGAAACATACGCCACCATTCACAGCGTGAGAACTGTACCTTGCCCTCGTTTTGAGCACTAAACTCGATTGTAACTTACATGCATATTGTTTTTCGCTTCATGTCTAGCACATGCTTCGCAACCCATCATTATTTAAGTTTTATCGTCAACTGGTGACAAATGGGATCATGTTTTCAAATTTGCTCTGTGCCTGATGACCGATGATTGACAACCGGAAATGATCTTTTGACCTTGGCAGGCGGTATCAGCTCCCTCCAGATTTCTAGGGTTCTCTCTTCTTTTCACGCTTCCACTTTCTTGTGTCCCTTTTTCCACTGCATTGCTTCAATCCAACTACTCCTTCCATAAATCAGTTTACCCATATTAAAGTGAGACAGTCGAAAAGAAATTCTGTCCTCCACATTCCCATCTTAGCATAGTTTCTGGTGACTGAAACATACAAAAGAGGTATGTCTTTTTTCTTTTGTAACTTCCCTCCATCTCTCTCTCTCTATCTCTCTCTCTCTCTCCATCCAAGTCTTTCTGCCTTTGTCTCTGTCCCCCCTTCCTCTCTCCCACTCTCCCTCCCCCCCCCCCCCTTCCTATCTCCCTTTTCCATGATTTGCCTCCAGCTTCTCATGTCAGGATCCAGTAGAAGTAAAATCATTGTTTGGAGCTCTTCTGTTACCACTGCCTTAAATTCGTGTTACAATCATTATATTCGGACTGCTTAACCATTGTCTCTGTTTTCTTTTGTTCCTTGTTTGCAGTTTTGTATTTTCGGAAGATAATAATGTTAAACTAAAATTATGAATAAACTAGATTTCGACCCAAAATCACAGTCATGATGTTCATGATCGTCTTTTTCACCATACTATGTATATTTCAAGACTTTAAATTGTTCTTACTTGGAATTGCTTTTTTTTGCCAGGATTTCTGTAAAGCATGGGATGTCACAAAATCAATATGGGCTTAGCGTATTACATACAGCAATAAATTAAAAAAAAACAATCTACAACTGTTCTGATTTTCGTAGTTCCATAAAGTTTACTGTGATTATTGCTCCCTTATGTCCCATTTAATTCACGATAGCAAAATCTAATCATCTCTATCCCTCTCCGGCCATTACAATGTTTGATAAATTGATACCCATGTTCCTTGAGAGAAAAGCTTGATTGGCTTCGTTAAAATGTGCAATTTGTAATGAATATTTCCAACTTTTCTTATCTGTGAGCTTCTTCTCTCTCCCCCCCCCCCCCCCCTCCCTCCTTTCACACACACACGCGCACGTCTTTCATCCTCAGGTCATTTGCATAAACTGACAAGTCATTTGCTATTTAGAAGGTCCTCTTCTGTCTACTATAAAGGCAGCTTGAATTAAAAACTTTTATTGCATACATTAATAGAAGCAAATAAGTGTATCAGACCAGACCCCATGGAATGCATATGAATAATCCTGCCTTTCTCCAGGTCGATAGTTTTACTATTCAAGGAACCCGCCAAATTCTTCAATTCATTCTAATCATGGAACATTTGACTATTAAGCTGATCTGAAATAATTTAACTGTGCTTTAACGTTATAACAGACCCGAAAACATGGGCAACTTCCATCATCTCGCTAGACACACACACAGAGCAAGAAAAGCACACTTACATAACACAGGATCGATCGAGAGGCCTACAGTGAGAAGACAGGGTCTTGCCACAATTACACTCACCCAACCATAGCAAATATATTTTCTTTTAAAAGGAATTTATACAAGTCCGAAGGTGGCTCCAAATAAAAACATGCGCCTCACCCCTGTGTTTGCTAATGTTGTCCTCGGCTAACTGATGTGAAGCGCTGACATATAGGAAGGCATCCGTCCAGTATGTGGAAGGTGTCAAAAGGCTTTTGTTCACAGCAAGACACTTTTAAGCTGTATTGAATATTTTATACAGCCATTACTTGTTTACATAGTGGCTATTGAGACGTTTGGTGCTGCCTGAGGCAAGATGGGAGATCAATGAAGAGGGTACGGATAGGTGTGTGTAGAGAGACAACTGGTAAGATAAAAAGAGAGATAAATATAACGCTATGTATTGCAAGGAGGATAGACTTCCAAATAAAAGGCTGGATAGATAATCAGAGATAGATAAATAAATAGAGAGATGGCGACATAATTTAACATCTAAAGTCACACATACAAAGATGGAACGCAGACATTGGGAAGTAAAATACAGAGATTAGTTGGAGAGAAAATAGCGAGGATAGATAGACAGATGAATATGACGAGTTGATTTGAACCCATGCAGACATTACAACAAATAAAAATACAAAAAAAAAAAAAAAAAATGGTGAAAAGGAGCGAGGGCAATGTGACGAGATGAAAGGAGAGAAGATAGAAGATAATTAAAGCATCTCTTTTATTTATTCTTATTTTATCCAAAGATATCAATAAGGAATAGAAGTCTGGAGATGGGGAAAGAGAAAGAGAGAGAGAGACAGACAGAGAGACAGAGAGAGAGAGAGAGAGAGAGAGAGAGAGACAGACAGACAGAGAGACAGACAGAGAGACAGAGAGAGACAGACAGAGAGACAGAGAAAGAGAAAGAGAGAGACAGACAGACAGAGAGACAGAGAGAGAGAGAGAGAGAGAGAGAGAGAGAGAGAGAGAGAGAGAGAGAGAGAGAGAGAGAGAGACAGAGAGAGAGAGAGAGAGAGAGAGACAGACAGAGAGACAGAGAGAGAGAGAGAGAGAGAGAGAGAGAGAGAGAGAGAGAGAGAGAGAGAGGGAGGGAGGGAGAGAAAGAAAGGGAGGGTGCGGGGCGAGTGGAATCTATGATCCAAATAGGAATACAGAAGCCAATAGGATAAAGAGAAATCTTGCCCTATCAAAAGAAATTAAAGATATCTTGTTTTTGTATGTCTTTCTTTCTCAGGAGCCTTCCTTGCCTTAAGTATACTTCCAGCACCGATTAATTTGGTATCAAGTAGATTTAAATGACATTTATCTATTTCATTACACATATGATATACGCCCTTTCAGTGAAAACAATCTACACAGCTGATATGGGTGACTTCATAACAATCTTAAATAATAAGTCAATCCGTCTAGAACAGGAATACCGTTGATTTGATTCGATTAAAGGTAGTATGATGTGAGTGAAGCTCCTTGTACTGCCACATACAACTCGGGTCAGCTCGACGGCTGGATTATTCCATGCCAAAGTCATCTAGAACCACCGACCATGTCTTCTTGCTATTCTCCTAACTTAAAGGTTTTTCAAGAAACTCGTTGAGGGAGAGATTCTTGACGATACACTTCTTTACTGACATTACATTTCAAACACACATGTCCCCAAACGTTTGAGCTTATTCAGCAGAGACAAAATAAAATAAACGTGCTTCCATGATATAATTTGCTTCTGGGAGACAGTGTCTATGGCTTCACCATTCCTACAGGATCAGCCTAAACTCTAGCCTTATACACTCATCTTATCTAAAGTGCTTTTCTGAAAAAAAAAACAACAACAACAACAAAAAAAAAAACCACAACAAAAAACCCGTTCTTTAAACATACCTACACATATATTATATACCATGCTCTTTAATTGCCGAGCGCTCTCCTTACTATGGTATTTCACAAACAATGATATTATTATTATTATTATTATTATTATTATTATTATTATTATTATTATTATTATTATTATTATTATTATTATTTTTATTATTATTATTATTGTTAATATTATTATTATTATTATTATTATTATTATTATTATTATTATTATTATTATTATTATTTTTATTATTATTCTTATTTTTAATATTATTATTATTATTATTATTATTATTATTATTATTATTATTATTATTATTATTATTATTATTATTATTATTATTATTATTATTATTATTATTTTTATTATTTTTATTATTATTGTTGTCATCATTATTATTATAATTATTATTATTATTATTATTATTATTATTTATGCGAATTGAAGGACACATATGCAACAGTTTAGACAAAATATAGTTAAATCTAGAAAAAAAAATTGGCAAGTAAAAAGTTCCTTATGAATGAGAAGCACAAAGGACGGGACAAACAAAAATAAAAAAGAAAGAAAAAAGTAAAAGAAGGAGCGAACACAAAGAAAAGTAAAAGGATGCAATGCAGATATTATAATTCATATAAAAAGCACCATATAATCAGGCCGAGTTGAAAGTTGAAATGTGAAGGGTAAGATTTTGATTCGTTTTTTAAACTTCCGACTAACAGAATAATGTATAATGACCGGGTCGAAAAGTTTTAGAAACTAGAAATAAACCTGGGCAAATGATCCCTCGCGTGAAACTGTTGGTACCAATGCGTCACTGTACAACTCGTGTATTAAAAAAAGTAGAGAAAACTATCGATTTTACTCGATCTGTTTTCGTCGTTAATTCCCTTAAACATGAACAGGTTAAATCCAATTATTCTCTCAGGAAACACACTTATAAACTTTGTGTACAGTGCACAGTGATATTATTTTTGAAGAAATATAAGAGAGAGAGAGAGAGAGAGAGAGAGAGAGAGAGAGAGAGAGAGAGAGAGAGAGAGAGAGAGAGAGAGAGAGAGAGATAGAGAGAGCACAAACAGATATGTAGGGATAATGACCTCTGAAAAATCAAACATTTGTAATTATGCCAAAAAAAGAACAATGGAGACTACGGTTAGTTCTATTAACGGTCCCTGCCATTTTCTTTTAAGAGCGCACTAAATCAATGTAACATTTCATTATCTGGAAAAGGAAATAATTATATTCTGTTAATCTTCTATTTTCATTTTTAGTAAAGAGCAATTTTGCTATATTCAGAAAGAGATATGATTCACAAAGTTGGCGATTTTCACTGATTGTTTCTCAGGACATTTATGGCGAGACCTTTAATGCGGTGGTATATCTTGGAATATGCGGTCGATGATTTCAGGATCTGTAAGTTGCAGTTAGTCTTGCGCAATGCGTTTCAAGGACAGTACAGTTTTGTCACCTGAGTTGTCAGACACATTTTAACCAATTGAGGAAGTCGAGACAATAGTGATGGATTGGAGGATGTGGCCAATTTTAAAGATAGATTTCTTTTTTCTTTTTTTTTTTTTTTTTTTTATTAGACAACATAGTTGTGGGTAATTACTTAAAAATTTACTTCCTGAACGTTATCAAAATAAGCTTATTATTAAACAATTAAAGTGTCGCAATGTCTTTCAATGGTGATACGTGCAAAGTAAGCAAACCCTGAAAATGTCAGTCGTATCACTGGAAAACGTGATAAGTTGATGTTCTCCTTGGTGAACCAGTGATAACACGAAATAGCCTTTGGATGCGCCTGACAAAAGATTAACCCTTAATATGGGATATAAAATACATGTAGAAAAATAATCAATTTGGATTGATTCAGACACAAATTGCCGAAGTTGCTTTGTTCATCCTTGCGCTATAAATTGAAGAAATAAACATAAATTTGTTTTATTCAAATTTGGGCCATTAGCGCTTAATTTTTATATTTGTTGACAAGATGCAAAGTGTTTGAAGATAATCTAAAATTGATCTTATCTTGACCCTGAACCACCACTTTCCAACTTTCGCTTAATGATCTTTATCAATCCATTCTGGCAAGCCGAGAGGCCCAGCCTGAACAGTTCGATGCGAGATATAAATGGGAGGCCAGTGAACCACTTGAGGGCTGTTCTACCCCTGCGTTATCACGACCTTCTGCATTTGGCCATAAGCTGCGCGCGGGAGAACTTCAGTTCTTCAACACTTTCTTCATGCTATTTTAGATAGCTTTATGTGTGAGGCGCAAAAACAGAGTGCATACCCCTCTCACACGCCAGCAATCTCGTTCTATCATTTTCTCTTTGACGTTACAGTTTTCTTTCTTATTTCTTTTTAACTTATCACTTAAAGAAATTTAGCCATTCTAAGCCTTCAATTTCTTTTGCCAAAGGGAAACCAGTGAACAATCCAGAGTTGTGCACACTGCACAGATGATCCATCGCCTTCTGAAGAACAGCTCACATAAAGTTAGTCCTCTGTTGCATATCCATTCTGATATCCGTCTCTAGGTCTAGTCTCTTTTTTCGGGCGATCATAATGCAAGAATTTCGTTTTTCTATTGTAATTCCAATCGTTTCGAGTTTTCTATTTTGATGGTGCAGAAAGTCGGGACGCTAATTTTTAAGGAAGTGTTTTTAACAACGCCACCAACGTTTTTTTTTTTTCTTAGCATAGTTCAAGTGTTAATCGGCGGAAACAATGTTCACCTTCACCTTTAAAGACAGTTGTTTGTTTTGAAATAGCTTTTAACGCTTAAACAGCTCTGCTGTTATCATTAATTATAGTTAGATTGAAGGTAGAAAACATGTCGCGTAGATAATACACTCGCAAGTGAGAAATCTAGAGGAGAAAAGGGAAAAAACAGAGCAAGAGAGAGAGAGAGAGAGATAGATAGATAGATAGAGAGAGAGAGAGAGAGAGAGAGAGAGAGAGAGAGAGAGAGAGAGAGAGAGAGAGAGAGAGAGACAGACAGACAGAGAGAGAGAGAGAGAGAGAGAGAGAGAGAGAGAGAGAGAGAGAGAGAGAGAGAGAGAGAGAGAGAGAGAGAGAGAGAGAGAGAGAAAGAGAGACAGAGAGACAGAGAGAGAGACGAACAGACAAACAGACACAGAGAGAAATGGATAAAAAGATACAGACGGACAGAGAGAGAGAGTGAGATAGATAGATAGATAGATAGATTGATAGACAGATGGAGGGAGAGAGAGAGAGAGAGAGAGAGAGAGAGAGAGAGAGAGAGAGAGAGAGAGAGAGAGTGAGAGAGACAGACAGACAGACAGACAGAGAGAGAGAGAGAGAGAGAGAGAGAGAGAGAGAGAGAGAGAGAGAGAGAGAGACAGACAGAGAGACAGACAGACAGAGAGAGAGAGAGAGAGAGAGAGAGAGAGAGAGAGAGAGAGAGACAGAGAGACAGACAGACAGAGAGAGAGAGAGAGAGAGACAGACAGACAGAGAGAGAGAGAGTGAGAGAGAGACAGACAGACAGACAGAGAGAGAGAGAGAGAGAGAGAGAGAGAGAGAGAGAGAGAGAGAGAGAGAGAGAGACAGAGAGAGAGAGAGAGAAAGAGAGACAGAGAGACAGAGAGAGAGACGAACAGACAAACAGACACAGAGAGAAATGGATAAAAAGATACAGACGGACAGAGAGAGAGAGTGAGATAGATAGATAGATAGATAGATTGATAGACAGATGGAGGGAGAGAGAGAGAGAGAGGGGGAGAGAGAGAGAGAGAGAGAGAGAGAGAGAGAGAGAGAGAGAGAGAGAGAGAGAGAGTGAGAGAAAAGATAAACTCAATGTTTGCACTTTTTTAAACTTTATTTTCATTACGACACAAAATGTACATGTGATATTGATCACTATGGTGTAAAGTGTAGATTCTAATGTTTCGCAATGATGTGTCTCTTTCAATAAAAGTCTTAATATTGAATTTCAGAGAGTTACATAATTTGTTGTGGGAAACTTGTGAAGAGCAAAGGGTACCACCTACACGCGTTAAAGTTCTGAATCATTATTTAGTATTATTATTCCAGATTTGGTCTCTTTGATCTTCTACTCTGTTCTTATTATTGCGTTGTTTTCTTAAACGTTGTGTCACATTCCTTTTAATTGTCTTCTTCACTTCCATGACTATTATATTCCGTTTTCTCCCAGTTCTTTTTTTTCACTTCTTCTCTATCAGGACTCCGTCATGCTGTGCATGATATTTTGGCGTCCGTAAAAATAACATTATTTGAAGGTTTCGATATTGTGACAGAAAATGGCGTGAAAAATACATAGAGATTACGTCTGTTTTTGTCTTGAAAGATCAGCCTCGACATAATCATAAAGAATATCCCAGTAATGACTGATTCGCCATGTCTGTTTATATCTTCAACAATATTTATGATTTATGCCGAATGGTGCCATAGGAAGTCTGCCGTAGGCGCCCAACTCAGCTCGTATAAAGAATCCCTTTTTTCGCTCTTTCGCATTGCCTTGAGCATCCTGTAATAAAGAGTTATAGAGCAAAAAGTTTGTATTTGAGGAACGCTCCCTTTGATCCTCGCCTCCCCTTCTCTGTTATTATATTGTGCTTCTTTTCAACCATTTTCTTTTACGTTTCTCACTTGTTCCTTCATAGCCGAATTTTCCAAAACCTGACGCATGATTGCTCTCTCTCTCTCTCTCTCTCTCTCTCTCTCTCTCTCTCTCTCTCTCTCTCTCTCTCTCTCTCTCTCTCTCCCCCCTCTCTCTTTTTTTCCTTCTCTCTTTCCCTCTCTTTCTTCCTCTTTCTCTACATCTCTCTGTCTTTCGGCCCGGGTCTGTCTATTTCACTAACTCTCTCTCTCTCTCTCTCTCTCTCTCTCTCTCTCTCTCTCTCTCTCTCTCTCTCTCTCTCTCTCTCTCTGTCTGGTTCAGTTCCAGTCACTAAAATAGTCCGTATCAAATAAAATAAGATGTGTCTATTTATCTATCTGCCTATATCTTAACTTAATTATCTATCTCCAGCCGACAATGACTTATTTCTTAAATTTTTATGTCGTGCTTTTCTCTCTCGCGATGATCTAAATTAAATAAGAACTTAACTAACTATTTGTTGATAAAAGAAAGTTATTATTGTGTGTTCCAATCTATTCGTTAATTTCAGTTGTTCAAGAGAGAGAGAAAAGGAGAGAGAGAGAGAGAGAGAGAGAGAGAGAGAGAGAGAGAGAGAGAGAGAAAGAGGGAAGAGAAAGAGAGAGCGAGAGAGAGAGATATAGAGATTTTGATTGGCTTTGGAACATTCTTATCATTTATTGCTTGATTGATTGGTTGATTTTCAAATCTGTCCATAATCAAAAAGCGATGCTCTTCTAGAAGAGGCTTAATCATGCCACCATAGAACTATTTTTTGTACTTCTTTCAATCAAACAGAAAACAAAAGTTTTTTTTAGATGAATATCAAATTCCTTTAATTTTATGTTCATGTTTCATTTCGTCTTCAGCCCAAAGGGCGGTTGGAAAATCGTGTTTTTATGTTAAAAGTTAGCAAAAACTGCGAGCTGACTGAAGAACACAGCACTGGTGTATCAGCTTCTCCGATCTGCCCCAGTCGGCTGTGATCGCCAATGCGTACATCTCACCCCGGCAGCGATACAAATCATGGCGGATATGAATACAAACTGAACACGATTAATGGCGGATTTGTCGCCATCGTCCGATTCCTCATGAATATTTTTGACTTGTAGTTATTATATGGAGTGCAGGGCGCGAAACCTGAAGTTTATCTGTAAATGTTGTCAATCTGTGGCCGTTTTTCCTGTCTTGTGGGTTTTTTTTTTTTTTTTTTTTTTTGTCCTCAGGGCAACTTTCAAAAGTAGTGAATAACTTCCTCTTCAGCTCAATCCTTTTTCCTGCAGTTTGTTTTCTATTAAAGTGTCCACTTTTTTTTTACTGTTAAGCGAAAAGCCTGTTGAATCTGTAAAATATGAAGGTGACAAGAACACAGGGTTTGAGCATGCGTAACCTTTCTGCGATTGCATGAAGTCTGTGAAAATAGGATAATTACACAGAGTCTGCTATTTAAACAGCTGCTTTTATAAAAGAGGTCGAGTTTATTGTCTCTCAAAATAGACTCAAAGTAATAAAATTACGCAAGGTGTTTCTTGGTGATTGAAAAAGATTTAAAAATGCGTGTGCGTGTGTATATGTATATATCAAGGAAAAATGCAAGAAGTAACAAGGGAAGTCAGTTAGATACTAAGTCATACATGTAGATATAGATATATCAGCTTAATAGATATTGGCAAAGATTGTACTTCGCCCGATGATTGATCGGTTGATAGACAGACTGATATGCAGAGAGATAGATCCATATTCATATTATACATAGGCTGGCCATAATAACCCAGACGGGGAAGTAATCTCAAAAATCTCGTTCCCATTCTATCTGAATATAGTGAAAATATAAAAACATTGACCCCCAATTTTTGCGATTTTACTCACCAAAAGTTTAAATAAGTCTTATATTGAATGTTTTTAATCTGTTGCCATTTATAGTCTAATATGCGTCTATCGCTTGTGACTATATAAGGAAACAGGAATAATGGATTATGATTACACTATTGCAAACAAATTATCTCCATGCACCATACAATAGATTAACTTCAAATGTATTCAAACACTGCTATCTCAATATAATCAGCAAAGACTTTTACTAGCTCGTGATCTACCGATCGTGTCTGCGGTACAAGCTATGACATCACGATCACAGCATCTCCTAGAGCAATCAAACAAAGCCGTCCTCCCTGCCACTAAGATGAAAACCATCGACCGTTTACCCTTCACTTTTCCCTTTTAATCGCTCCAGAGCAGCCAGGCTCGTCATTTGCTCTGCTGACTATCAATTGACAGAGAGGCCCGGAGCCAAGCATGGGATCGACAGGCTTTTAATGCCGCTTTGAATGTAGTCCTTACGGATTTATAGAAGTTTATGCTGTCTCCTTTCCCTATTTCTTTTTCATTTTCGCTGCCCAGCTTACTCGTTTCTCTCTTTCTTTCTCTCTCTCTCTCTCTCTCTCTCTCTCTCTCTCTCTCTCTCTCTCTCTTAACCTCTCTCTCTCTCTCTCACACCCTCTCTCTCTCATTCTCTTTGGGTAATTCATCAGATCTCTACCAGTTCTAGTTAGTTAGCCATTAGACCATTTGTTTGTCTGTTTGAATAATTGGTCCGTTTATTTTTTACCTGATAAATCAATATCTAATTGCAAATCGTAAAAGATCTCTTATTTCCAATTTATACGTGAAAAATCCTAATCGTTGACCATGAAGTTTTCCTCTCCAATCTATTTTCCTGTTCCTTACATCCCCTAGAATCAGTCACCACATCCTGAATAAAATTTCCAATAAAGGTAAAATAGGAGGCAATTACTTTGCATTTGATTTCTAAGAAAATCCAGCTTGCTTGCTTTGCAAAATATACCTTTCAAGGGCATCTAAAGGTTATGGCTCTGTTGAAGTCTGCATGGCGTGAGGATATATCATACCTCAGCATTTTAATGCCTTATGTATATAAGTTAAATTATTGGGAGAAGCTCGATTCAGTTTGTCTCTGTAAGCGTTGCAGACGGGAGAGGAGTTGTGAGGGTCTGTGCAAGCCCTCAAGGCCCAGTTTTGCAGTTGAATTCTCTCTCGTCAAACAAGCAATCAGTAAAGGCGATCATCAAATATTAGACATGGCGTTGGTTTTCGCCAGCGCTATTGGAATCAAGAGAGGTTTAAGGGAGGCAGAGAAAGGACAGGATAGTTAGGCAATAAAGGTGTTGATTTTTAGAAGACAGGGATACAGAGAGCGAATGTGATAGAGAGAGATAAGCGAAGAGAGAAAGAGAGAGAGAGAGAGAGAGAGAGAGAGAGAGAGAGAGAGAGAGAGAGAGAGAGAGAGAGAGAGAGAGAGAGAGAGAGAGAGAGAGAGAGAGAGAGAGAAACAAAGAACTGACAAATATAAACGAAGACAAACCCCCAGAGATCGACAGAAATATAGAGGAAAATAGAGATTAAAGAATGGTGAAATATAAATGGTTGTGGACAGTAAAGAGCAGTATAAACGAGTATATATATATATATATATATATATATATATATATATGTGTGTGTGTGTGTGTGTTTCTGTTTGTTACTGGTTCAGAAAAGGGAAAAACGACTCGGGGTAATCCAGTAGCAGGGTCAGTGTTTTCTACTTGCCATACAATATTCGCCGTCTTGGTCAACTTAAAAACTACTTTGCCCATAAGAATAACTGTGCAAAACTTTTTTTTTTTTCATTATGATAAAGCTGTTCCCAGAAGATTTGTTCTATAAAGTCTTAAGTTCGATTGCTACTCGATGCAATGATAAATAAGTTAATGCGCTCTTTGTTTTTTGTTATCTTTCAATCAAAATTTGCACCAAGGAGTAATATTGGAGCGTTACGATCAATGCACACCTCTTGGTGGTTTTCTTATCATCTTAGCTACCGGAAGGGTTTTCTTGCTGGCATAGCAATTAGAAATGATGGATCGGTTTGCAACACACTCAATTAGGAATCGATAATCCAAGAAAACCAACCGGCCCTTGCTTGAACAAGCTTTAATACAACAAAGGTGCCACAGCAAAGAAGACCATTAATTTTTGCCATTGTTGTAATTAGATTAATAATACATCTGAGGCGGTGTCCCTTATATTAAATGGAACAAAACGGAATATGGAAATAAATAGGCAGAACGGCTCTAATCAATTCAGGGTACAGCTTTTTACTCTTGTCTAGAAACCGATTTTGTATACACATAATTTAGGCTTATGAACAAAGATGAACGAAGTCTCACATTTGTTCAGCAAAGAGCAAAATGAGAACATTGCTTCTTATCCAATTCATATTTTCATAAAAATAATCAACTTGTTTCTTTGTTCTTTTGTATTTTGATCTTGCGAACAACTTGTTTCAGTAATATCGGCACCCTCTGAAAATAAGAAAATCCTCAAATCTATCTGGTCGAATTGATCCCACACAAAATTGCCGAGACTATAATAACCAGCGAATAACCCTAATTCCTAGCAGCATGGCAAAATTAGCGAGGCAGTGGATCTATAAAGTGAGACAGGGGATTTCCTTCCCACCACCTGAACAATTGGAATTTATATAGATGAACCTTTAAGGGTACATTTTAAGAAAATGCTAGCATGAACTTTTTTTCTATTCAGAGCCCTTTTATTTTGTCAATTTTCCATCCAACAAGGATTGCATATATTTAATGGTTCGGTTTTATTTACATTACGAAATTTTTTGTTGAAACATATTGGTATAGGTAACCTGTTTCAAGCTTGTTTACTCGGCGCAAATTTCCACAGCAGCACCAGCAAAGTTTAATTTTATGTCTAGTCTAAAAAATAATTCGAAAGAGGTAGCAAAATGCAAGAGGCAGACAAGGCAGATGATCCTCGGGCTATCAATGTTGAACGAGTCTCTTTGAAAATGTTGCCTCAGATTGATAGCACAGATAGCATGACACTGAGGTTATTACAAGGTGATGTTTTATCAAACTTTTATCATCCAAGGCTTCAGTGATGTGAAAAAGGCATGTGTTTTTAATCTAATATAAGAAATAATTGGTATCGATTAGTTCGCTTGAGACAGTGATAGATCTCGGAGTATTATTTTTCTGATTCAATTACATCGATTAATGATCCATAGAGTTTTTTTGTATGCGTCGCGCACGTTGCATCGAATGGAACGAGTCACGCAAGTTGTTGTTGTGAAGGGGAGACTGTGCAGCCAAGAAAACTGTGTGGAAGCCTGCAGTGTGTTTAAACAATCAAGGCTTATTATTGGGACAAACGCTGCTGGACAAGGCTGTTGAGGCATCGCCTAAAGTTAGTCCAAAATAAGTAGCTATCAAACGCCTAACAATGCCAACTGTTGTAAGATTGCAAGCCCTAAATTTTCAATGAGACATGATGAATGTTGAGCTTTCTAATCGTGTCCACCAAGGCACTGAGTGCTCCAACCTTTCTATCACACACATACTTGTTGACATACCCGATACCAATAAACCTCACGCAACCTTTAGGGTGATGACAAAAATTACAGGACAATATTGCGTCGACTGACTTATTCTGTTGTGTACCACTTTAGTGTTCTACTTGGTAATTTAATTTAAAAAAAATTCAAAATGCAATAGATATCATACCTTGATATAACTTTTCAACTCGCCTCGTTATAATGTTAGTCTTGCAGTGAACTTTATGCCTTGCAATAAACGGTCTATTATAATTCCAATAATCTTATAGGCTCGAAAGCTTCACTCTAGCTTTCCCTTCATTTGCGTAGAATGTAATTTCATACAGTGATTTACCCTAGCTTAACCAAAGAGAGATGATTAATTTGAAAGGAAATGGTTCACTGGTAAGCCCAGTATTCACTTTTCTGAAGAACTCATTAGCTTGTGTGGCATTTACAATTATCGATATTGTATGAGCGCTCATTAGACTATTATTTGTGTCAAACAATGTCTTACTTAGCATGGTTTGGTTTCGCGACTCACAGGTCTGGGAAAACGGAGAGTCAGTTTAATTAATGGATAGAATTGAGGAATTAGAGGATGTTCAGGGAAGAAAGGAAAACAAAATATAGAGCTTTATTGTAGGTAAAATGGAGGAGTACAGAAGAGAGAGAGAGAGAGAGAGAGAGAGAGAGAGAGAGAGAGAGAGAGAGAGAGAGAGAGAGGGGGGGGGGGCTAGTGAGTGAGAGAAAGAGGAGGAGGTAGAGAAAGAGAGAGAGAATATGAGTGAAAACGTAACAAAAATGGTTTTCTTTATAAGTCATTAATTTAAGCATTGTGTTTCTTTAGTTCCGGCCATTTATAAGGTAGAGAAATTTACAAAAATGTATGAACAGAGAGACATAAAAATCTATCAAAACAATACATGTAAAAAAAAATAAGACACAGGTAGCGATTGAGAAAAAGACACACCTGAAACTATTTTATCCCCTATACATTGTCACCTTTGGAGAACTTGCGTATTATTTACTTTTAATTTATTTTTCACTAGTTTAGTGAATCCATGATTTTTAGCTATCTGCCTGATTTATTCTACTATCTTAGTCGACCTTCAAACTTTCACATGATGACTTTGTAAACGAACCACAAAAACGAATTCTTTATTTTTTCATGACGCGCACTCTAAAGATCTCAAAGATAACTCAGGCTTTACAGATGTATTTGAGCGTCTATAAAAACTTCTGAACGCGTGATGTCAATACTTTGAAACTTAGATTCACAAAAAGATCTCCACAGAGCTTTCAACACAAAGGGAATAAATATTTGCATAGTCTTCATAGTTTTATCTTGACTAAGCAATAGTTTTGTTTAGCCATTTTTTCCTCTCCTGAACTCCTTGTTCTGAATCATTGATTAAGCAAGCAATATTATTTCTTGATTACTCTGCATCAATTTGTAAATAAGATCTGTAAACCTTCAAACTGCTTTCCCGTCTTCGCCCTCCTCCTTGTGTGTGTGTTTCTCTCTCTCTCTCTCTAACATAGGAGGCAGACAAACAAATATAAAGGTTGGGATTTACGAAGCTGCTCTCTCTCTCTCTCTCTCTCTCTCTCTCTCTCTCTCTCTCTCTCTCCGACTCCCCCCCCCCCCCCCTTTTTTTCCCCTTTCAATTGTTCAATATCTTTTACTTTCACCGTATTTCTTTCCTCCATTTTCCTCTTTCTCTCATTTTAATTCCTCATACCTCTCTTTCTATATTTAGCTTGGTACTTTCTTCTTCCCTTCTCTGTTTCTTATTCATGTAAATCTTCACATCTCTTATATCGGTGCTTACACCAAACTTGTTGAAATCTTCACATCTCTTATATCGGTGCTTACACCAAACTTGTTGAAATCTTCACATCTCTTATATCGGTGCTTACACCAAACTTGTTGAAATCTTCACATCTCTTATATCGGTGCTTACACCAAACTTGTTGAAATCTTCACATCTCTTATATCGGTGCTTACACCAAACTTGTTGAAATCTTCACATCTCTTATATCGGTGCTTACACCAAACTTGTTGAAATCTTCACATCTCTTATATCGGTGCTTACACCAAACTTGCATCAATGCAAACTACTCCGTTGTATGTCTATTAGAGCCTCTATATCTTTATCTATCTAATTTTCTTTTCTAATTTCTCTCTCTCTCTCTTTCTCTCTCTCTCTCTCTCTCTCTCTCTCTCTCTCTCTCTCTCTCTCTCTCTCTCTCGCTCATTCATTCTCTCTTTCCATCGAAGACAAGATATTAAAATAAACAAAACCAGAGAAATTTCTGAAGAGGATAAATGGACATTAAACATACTATAATTGATCAATAAGCGAATAATGAGCACTGCCAACAAAAGATCACCATCATCACTAGACTTGTCTGAAGACTTGTCAAAGTAGCTTCAATTGATTGTTACACAGCAACGGCTAAGATAAGAATGGTGTTTCTCTTGCTTAAAAATTCTACATTTTCTCTTGCTCTAAAGTGGCAATTTCATCATACGAAGAAATCTGGGATCATTGGAATTCACTGAGTCTCCTCACCAATTTTCGTTCATCAGCTTTTGCTTTTAAAAGGGTATAATAATGATGTTACCATGGTAATAAACTTTACCGGAAAAGAAATTGATGACACCATTTAAAAAGTAAGTGATAAGATTTATAATAACTGTCTCTATACAAAGTCTTACATGGTAGCGATTAATTTTCTTCAAATGAAGAAATACAGATAAGGTATGCTTAAGGATACTTTTAATATACTCCAGACAATAAAGAAAGAGTGTGGAAAAAAGTTTTAATTTATCTACAAATGGATGAAGTTCAATATCAATATCCACAGATAGCTGTTTTCATTTTTTTCAGTGGGTGAAACAGTTATAAACGACTCGCACTTAAAAGTTTCTTATCACCCAAAGTCTACCTCGTAAGTCGTCTTAAATATGCTTAATGTATGGTCTGATATGATTATAATTTTGTCGAATGTCCTACCTTGCCCCCATTTCTGTGAAGATAGATTTTGACTTGTTGAGCACTACAGAGATGGAACATTATTTGCAGACATGGGGATACGGGTTTCTCTTCGGGAAACTTCTTGCTATCTAGTCCTCTGATGAGTTATCTCACTATCTTCCTTTGACTCCAGTTAAAATACCGAATAACCAGATTCCGAACTTGAAGAAATAAAGCAATGCCCTGTTTTGTCTGTTTCTCCAGCAGTGGATTACAACAAAGAGGACCGTAGAGTGATTGACCAGACCCCAATGACCATCCGTGTGATCACTGGCCAGACTGCCTCCTTGCCGTGCACGGTTGACCCCCGCTATACAGAGCAGCATGCTGACCAGTATAAGGTGAGCACGATTCTCAGGCTCTTCACCTGCTGAACTTCTAGCTGTCCGCCACAGGGGCCGTCTGGCCTCGCACCTTCGGCCCTGCCATGAAATCACTCTTATTTTGTTCTATTGTCTGTCACTTCTTAGTTCTGAGAAAATAAAAAAAAAGTAATGGGACAAAAATACTCATGATCCATACCATATTCAGCAACAGCTGCGGTATTGCTAGCAGGAACAATAATATCATGTTTCTCTCTTAATGGAGTAATTTTGTTTTACTTTGAGGTATTTGTTGGCTTTATTAATTTTCGTATCCTCATCATTGTTGCCTTTATCAACTTTCATATCTTCACTATTGTTGCCTTTATCAACTTTCATATCCTCACTATTGTTGCCTTTATCAACTTTCGTATCCTCATCATTGTTGCCTTTATCAACTTTCATATCCTCACTATTGTTGCCTTTATCAACTTTCGTATCCTCATCATTGTTGCCTTTATCAACTTTCGTATCCTCATCATTGTTGCCTTTATCAACTTTCGTATCCTCATCATTGTTGCCTTTATCAACTTTCATATCCTCATCATTGTTGCCTTCATTGTTGCCTTTATCAACTTTCATATCCTCATCATTGTTGCCTTTATCAACTTTCGTATCCTCATCATTGTTGCCTTTATCAACTTTCATATCCTCATCATTGTTGCCTTTATCAACTTTCATATCCTCATCATTGTTGCCTTTATCAACTTTCATATCCTCATCATTGTTGCCTTTATCAACTTTCGTATCCTCATCATTGTTGCCTTTATCAACTTTCATATCCTCATCATTGTTGCCTTTATCAACTTTCATATCCTCATCATTGTTGCCTTTATCAACTTTCATATCCTCATCATTGTTGCCTTTATCAACTTTCATATCCTCATCATTGTTGCCTTTATCAACTTTCGTATCCTCATCATTGTTGCCTTTATCAACTTTCATATCCTCATCATTGTTGCCTTTATCAACTTTCATATCCTCATCATTGTTGCCTTTATCAACTTTCATATCCTCATCATTGTTGCCTTTATCAACTTTCATATCCTCATCATTGTTGCCTTTATCAACTTTCATATCCTCATCATTGTTGCCTTTATCAACTTTCATATCCTCATCATTGTTGCCTTTATCAACTTTCATATCCTCATCATTGTTGCCTTTATCAACTTTCATATCCTCATCATTGTTGCCTTTATCAACTTTCATATCCTCATCATTGTTGCCTTTATCAACTTTCATATCCTCATCATTGTTGCCTTTATCAACTTTCATATCCTCATCATTGTTGCCTTTATCAACTTTCATATCCTCATCATTGTTGCCTTTATCAACTTTCATATCCTCATCATTGTTGCCTTTATCAACTTTCATATCCTCATCATTGTTGCCTTTATCAACTTTCATATCCTCATCATTGTTGCCTTTATCAACTTTCATATCCTCATCATTGTTGCATTTATCAACTTTCATATCCTCATCATTGTTGCATTTATCAACTTTCATATCCTCATCATTGTTGCCTTTATCAACTTTCATATCCTCATCATTGTTGCCTTTATCAACTTTCATATCCTCATCATTGTTGCATTTATCAACTTTCATATCCTCATCATTGTTGCCTTTATCAACTTTCATATCCTCATCATTGTTGCCTTTATCAACTTTCATATCCTCATCATTGTTGCCTTTATCAACTTTCATATCCTCATCATTGTTGCCTTTATCAACTTTCATATCCTCATCATTGTTGCCTTTATCAACTTTCATATCCTCATCATTGTTGCCTTTATCAACTTTCATATCCTCACTATTGTTGCCTTTATCAACTTTCATATCCTCACTATTGTTGCCTTTATCAACTTTCATATCCTCATCATTGTTGCCTTTATCAACTTTCATATCCTCACTATTGCTGCCTTTATCAACTTTCGTATCCTCACTATTGCTGCCTTTATCAACTTTCATATCCTCACTATTGCTGCCTTTATCAACTTTCATATCCTCATCATTGCTGCCTTTATCAACTTTCATATCCTCACCATTGCTGCCTTTATCAACTTTCATATCCTCATCATTGTTGCCTTTATCAACTTTCATATCCTCACTATTGCTGCCTTTATCAACTTTCATATCCTCATCATTGCTGCCTTTATCAACTTTCATATCCTCACCATTGCTGCCTTTATCAACTTTCGTATCCTCACCATTGTTGCCTTTATCAACTTTCATATCCTCATCATTGTTGCCTTTATCAACTTTCGTATCCTCATCATTGCTGCCTTTATTAATCTTCGCATCCTCATCATCGTTGCCTTCATCAACTTTCGTATCCTCATCATTGTGGCATTTATCCTCTTTCCATTGCTTATCTAAAATCTTTTGATAATAAAATTTACTTCTCTTTTATTGTGAAGCTATCACGCCATACTTTTTTTTTACCGCCAGCTGTCAGTTGTTTGCTAAACTCCTAGAATATTTGTATCCGCCTCTCAAACAAAATCCTTTTTTTCCATGCGATCAGAGAAAATTGTCCGCAAATAAAGCCAACCTTTACATTTTCATTTGACCAACTTCTAACCAGATTTAAAGTTTTAAAGGTCATTGCCATTGTTAAACACGATAGATTCTTTATTGAGTATGATAATTTTGATTTTTGTATCTCAGAATTCTATTCCTAGACAATAACAATTTTTTGTTTATTTTTTATTCTCAAAAGCAGAGAGAAAAGTTTGATTTACCACTTCAGAGCATGGCTGAGTTTCCTAAACCATTTCTAGAATCGCTGAAAGTCACGCATATATTGATGTGTTATCTTCAGAAGGATTTAATTACGATTACAAAAAATCCTACTGCAGCGTATATCAATATTGTCTTACGTTCTGCACGCTATTGTTCGCAATGTTCTGGTCACAGAGCGAACTTCTATCACTATCAATACGTCTCTCTTTGACACACACACACACACAAACATTACACGATATTTATTAAAATGTAATTTTTCTTCAAGCTGAAAAGTACAAGTAAGGCCCAAACTTGGAAATACTATCATGCTATAGGAAACAAGTAACAAAGTGTTTGATGATAGTTTCAAGATTGTGATTGGTCCAGTCGGAATACTTATGAATGCAGAACGATGATTTAACAACCGGTCAATTGCTGCTACAGATACAGACACAGTCCACAATGTCCTCAGCCAGTTTTAAAAAAATTATCAGCTTTTTAGTCGCATTCTCATTGCCCGAAAGTTCTTTAAAATGAGTGGAATCATGAGAAGATAATTCTGGGCTCGAGGATGCTATTAGAGTTACGGTATCTTATGCGAACCTTTCTGAAGTACAGCCACTGTAGGTCTCCTGACATTAATGTGTAATGATAATAATGGTATCTTCAGCCGCAATTAACTCTAGTGATATCTAACCTAAGCAAGTTTGTTTTAAGAGAGAAATCAAGCGAGTCTGGGGAAATCTCCAAGCACAGAAACCGACAGGCTGTTAGTGCTGGTCGTATTTACTGTTTTCTATCTGACAGATAATTACTTTGCACGCTTGGACGGACATAAGGCGCATGACTGTTGATATGAATATTAGGGATTTTAAATTTTCTCTATCTTATATGAGTGATGGATTGATTGACTATCCTCCTCAAACATGTCTGCGGACAATGGTATTTCTCTTGCTCCTTGCCTTTCAGGTTGAATAAATATAAAGTAACTATGTAAAAATTTACGTGAAGCTAAAGTTCAGAAAATAAGTGAATCTAAATAAGACTCTCTACCATTGCCCAAAAATATAAGGCTGTCCATGTAACTCTAAATTTTGTCTCATAACCTGAATCACGTTTTTCATCGAGCACAAACTAGAAATATATTATTACCGTTTGATAAATTGTAGCCCTGAATTTCGTAGAAGCAGCTATCATGATTCGTGTTGTTTTTGTTGTTGTTGTTGTTGTTGTTGTTGTTGTTGTTGTTCTTATTATTATTATCATTATTATAAATACAATCATTACTGACATCATCATCAATATAATTACTTTCACCAATAAAAAGAAAAACTCATGAATCTGAAACATAACTGAGAGAAAGAAACATAAAAAGGGGAATCTCCAATATTATGATGAATAACAACGTCGTTTCATCTTTGATCCCATCCTTACATTTACCAATATCTGAGGTTTCAAATAGGTCACGTCTGCTTTCAGTTTTGATGATGACGAATATGACACGTACGCCGAGGCATTTTAAACGTTTGCCACCAAGAGGAGAGCATCTTCCTGTAAATGCTAGATGTTTTAGCAGCACCGTAACCTCACCTCCCTCTTCCCCTACCCGCCCCCGATCTCCGCTGGTATCTTTATTCTAGAACCCAAGCTTCCGTCCGCTGACCTGTCTTTACTAATGTATGTCAATCTGACTTTCTCTCTCTCTCTCTCTCTCTCTCTCTCTCTCTCTCTCTCTCTCTCTCTCTCTCTCTCTCTCTCTCTCTCTCTCTCTCTCTCTCTCTCTTTCCCCCATTTCCTCTTTGCAACCTTATTTTAACCTATGCATCAACGTGACAGACATCCTTGATATTTAAATTTTATTGCTACCCTTTTTCTGGCCTTTTTGTATCTTTCTGTCTTTCCCCACTTCTTATCTACCAACTCATATAAGTCTGCCCTTCACGTGTCTCTTTTATTTCCTTTATCTCTCTCTCTCTCTCTCTCTCTCTCTCTCTCTCTCTCTCTCTCACACACACACACACACACTTTTTCTCTCTATTTCATGCTTTCGATTACCCTTATTATTTCTTTTTGACTCTTTTCTGAAAATGAATATGGGAACTTTTGTACACTGTTTTTTTTTTCCTATCTATTAGTAATCTTTCCTGAAAATAATGAAAATTCAGTGTGAAGATCGTAGCTATGTACCTAACTTCTCTATAGAGACCAGTGTAGTTGAGAAGCTTACATCTCTGTCCTGTTTTAGCATACTGTTTGTGTACCGCACAATTTTCTAGATATTCAATGTGAAAATGCAACAATAAATTCCATCTTATTTTTTGCGATTATGAATTGACAAGTTCCAGACCGCTGGCTTAATAGTTTTTATAGAGCATAAAGTTATGCAACTCGCAATGGGTAAACATTAAGACTTAGGACAGACAAAATACACATACGGAGAATTACCGAGATCAGCAGAACAGAGTTCGGCCTAGATTTCCACTGAGTTGTATAACTATCCACACATGATAGTTTCTGCAGAAACTTTGTAAGATGACTGTTTCCCGCAACCTTAGTGTGTTTTTTTTTTACGTGTGTGTGTGTGGGGGGGGGGGCGGGCAGGTTGAGAAATAAGTCTATAAGACAGTTATCCTTGCCTCAAGACGTGTCATTTTGTCAAAGATCAAGATTGTCCTTATTATGTATCAACCTTTAGACAATCATGCAGTAAATAGTCCTTAATCATCAACATCCAGTTAGGAAAGATCTTGTCGGATTCAAGATTCGCTACTAAGTAGACAGAGTCAATGACTCCATAGTGTGGGTAAACTTAGAGTGGATAACTCTCCACACCAGTCTAGCAAGTAGACAGAGAGTCAATGACTCGATAGTGTGGGTAGACAACGTAGATAACTCTCCACATCAGTCTACTAAGTAGACAGAGACTCAATGACTCGATAGTGTGGGTAGACAACGTGGATAACTCTCCACATCAGTCTACTAAGTAGACAGAGAGTCAATGACTCGATAGTGTGGGTAGACAACGTGGATAACTCTCCACATCAGTCTACTAAGTAGACAGAGAGTCAATGACTCGATAGTGTGGGTAGACAACGTGGATAACTCTCCACATCAGTCTACTAAGTAGACAGAGACTCAATGACTCTATAGTGTGGGTAGACAACGTGGATAACTCTCCACATCAGTCTACTAAGTAGACAGGGAGTCAATGACTCCATAGTGTGGGTAGACAACGTGGATAACTCTCCACATCAGTCAACTAAGTAGACAGAGAGTCAATGACTCGATAGTGTGGGTAAACAACGTGGATAACTCTCCACATCAGTCTAGTAAGTAGACAAAGAGTCAATGACTCCAAAGTGTGGATAGACAACGTGGATAACTCTCCACATCAGTCTACTAAGTAGACAGAGTCAATGACTCCATAGTGTGGGTAGACTTAGCGTGGATAACTCTCCACATCAGTCAACTACGTAGACAGGGAGTCAATGACTCCATTGTGTGGGTAGACAATGTGGATAACTCTCCGCATCAGTCTAGTAAGTAGACAAAGAGTCAATGACTCCAAAGTGTGGATAGACAACGTGGATAACTCTCCACATCAGTCTAGTAAGTAGACAGAGAGTCAAAGACTCGATAGGGTGGGTAGACAACGTGGATAACTCTCCACATCAGTCTAGTAAGTAGGCAGAGAGTCAATGACTGGATAGTGTGGGTAGACAACGTGGATAACTCTCCACATCAGTCAACTAAGTAGACAGGGAGTCAATGACTCCATAGTGTGGGTAGACAACGTGGATAACTCTCCACATCAGTCTAGTAAGTAGACAGAGAGTCAAAGACTCCATAGTGTGGGTAGACTTAGCGTGGATAACTCTCCACATCAGTCTACTAAGTAGACAGAGAGTCAATGACTCTATAGTATGGGTAGACAACGTGGATAACTCTCCACATCAGTCTACCAAGTAGACAGGGAGTCAATGACTCCATAGTGTGGGTAGACAAAGTGGATAACTCTCCACATCAGTCTACTAATTAGACAGAGACTCAATGACTCCATAGTGTGGGTAGACTTAGCGTGGATAACTCTCCACATCAGTCTACTAAGTAGACAGAGACTCAATGACTCTATAGTGTGGGTAGACAACGTGGATAACTCTCCACATCAGTCTACTAAGAAGACAGGGAGTCAATGACTCCATAGTGTGGGTAGACAACGTGGATAACTCTCCAAATCAGTCAACTAAGTAGACAGAGAGTCAATGACTCGATAGTGTGGGTAGACAACGTGGATAACTCTCCACATCAGTCTACTAAGTAGACAGAGACTCAATGACTCCATAGTGTGGGTAGACAACGTGGATAACTCTCCACATCAGTCTACTAAGTAGACAGAGTCAATGACTCCATAGTGTGGGTAGACTTAGCGTGGATAACTCTCCACATCAGTCAACTACGTAGACAGGGAGTCAATGACTCCATTGTGTGGGTAGACAATGTGGATAACTCTCCGCATCAGTCTAGTAAGTAGACAAAGAGTCAATGACTCCAAAGTGTGGATAGACAACGTGGATAACTCTCCACATCAGTCTAGTAAGTAGACAGAGAGTCAAAGACTCGATAGGGTGGGTAGACAACGTGGATAACTCTCCACATCAGTCTAGTAAGTAGACAGAGAGTCAATGACTCGATAGGGTGGGTAGACAACGTGGATAACTCTCCACATCAGTCAACTAAGTAGACAGGGAGTCAATGACTCCATAGTGTGGGTAGACAACGTGGATAACTCTCCACATCAGTCTAGTAAGTAGACAGAGAGTCAAAGACTCCATAGTGTGGGTAGACTTAGCGTGGATAACTCTCCACATCAGTCTACTAAGTAGACAGAGACTCAATGACTCGATAGTGTGGGTAGACTTAGCGTGGATAACTCTCCACATCAGTCAACTACGTAGACAGGGAGTCAATGACTCCATTGTGTGGGTAGACAATGTGGATAACTCTCCACATCAGTCTACTAAGTAGACAGGGAGTCAATGACTCCATAGTGTGGGTAGACAACGTGGATAACTCTCCACATCAGTCTACTAAGTAGACAGAGACTCAATGACTCCATAGTGTGGGTAGACTTAGCGTGGATAACTCTCCACATCAGTCTACTAAGTAGACAGAGAGTCAATGACTCCAAAGTGTGGGTAGACTTAGCGTGGATAACTCTCCACATCAATCAACTAAGTAGACAGAGAGTCAATGACTCCAAAGTGTGGGTAGACTTAGCGTGGATAACTCTTCACACCAGTCGATAGCAATAGCTAGACATGAACCAATACCGCACATTGATGAAGCATGATTCCCATTTCCATTACTGCGTGAATGAAGCCTTTTGAAGCTCTGTTTCTTCACACAAGACTTTAACGCCCTTGGTGTCAAGATCTACTTCTCTGTTCATGTGTTGCATCTCCCAAATCACTGAATGTGTTTCCGTTGAAGAATCCATCTGTTTGCTTGTAGATTCTTTTTGCTTTATATCTCCATTTCATTTATACTATGCTTTAGGTCTCTTCTAAAATATTCCTTATCTTTGATCTTTTTCTAGTACCACTTTCTGTCAAGAACTCCTGTTTACTCTTCATTACCTACCAATGTATCATCCCAACACTCATTGCTTGTGACAGATATTACATAACGTCATGTCACCCATCTTATATTGCGTTTGTCTGCGTATTTGCTAGATCATCTCTTTCTTCATTTGATTCGTTGTCTGACTGCTCATACGTGTGTCGACGGGAACTTTTGTCAGTTTCTCTCACATCAAGGAACAGTTTCTTCGTACAAATTTGATTCAAGGAAAAACGTTTAAGTGCTCCGTAAAACACTATGGCTGAATGCCGAAAATATATCGAAAAATACTGATTCTTTAAACTTTGTTTGATTTGAACCTATGAGTCTATATAAT
Source organism: Elysia crispata (assembly GCA_033675545.1). NCBI lineage: Eukaryota > Metazoa > Mollusca > Gastropoda > Plakobranchidae > Elysia > Elysia crispata. The sequence goes on from JAWDGP010004454.1 coordinate 242,984, forward strand.
TTTTATTCTTGTTTCATAACATGCCAAAGCAAGTACTGACCATTATGATGCGCGACTTTTCGTTATCTATCCATGATCTTTGTCTATCTGTCTCGGTCTCTTTTTCACCACACACACACACACATACACACACAATCTCTCTCTCTCTCTCTCTCTCTCTCTCTCTCTCTCTCTCTCTCTCTCTCTTGTTTTTTTTTCCCTCTCTATCCCCGTCATTATCGCTCTATCTTTTTTTTATCGGTTGACTAGGCAATCTATAATAATGTCTACATCTCTGCATCTTCCTTTTTTCCGCCCAATTCTCTCTATCTATTTAAGTATCTATCTGTCTATCTCATGCCCTTTCTTTTTTGCGTCTCTTTCCCTTTCTTTTCCTCTTGTTGAAACGCCTCAGAGATACTCTTAAACACCCTTTTTTCTTTCCTCCCCCGATCTCCATCCATCGACATGACGCACCATGTTGGATGTGTGTTTTTTTCCTCCTCGCATCAACAGAGGGCTAAAGACCTCTTGAGGTTTTTTTTGCATTAAGAAATGATTGATCTTTTTATCTTAGAAGTGAGCTGCCGTGTTTGTGGTTTTTCTCCCATCATTCCCTTGCCCCCCTCCTCTCTCGTTTTATATCCTCTTTTCGCATACGTCAATTGATCTGAAGATTTAGTCGCGTGAATTACTTGAACACCCTCGACAAAACAGTTCTCCAGCGTGTGAATAGTCTGCGACCTGTTTGCACATTGGTTGTGTGAATAGAAAACGAAGCAGATGTCTGTTAGCGTTCAATACACGGAGATGCCCTTTAAATAAACAAGCATCGAGTGGTGTTTATGTGAGTTTTACCAATAAAATTTTGTAAACGCTCTCACCTTAATTCTGATTTTAGTAACAATTTTCTATACAGTTTAATCGATTGCCTACACCGCTTTCAAGTAAAATTTTTGCAGTTGAGATATCGACCGATCTTACAAGTGCAATATAATTATTTACTTTAAGACCTAGTCCGTCTTATGGTAAAAAAATAAAGGAAAACATGATAATAGCATCAATTATGACTAAACCCATTAGGTATTACCTACTGCATCTTCCAGTCGTAGGTTTAAGCTATGTTAAAAAAATGCTTCCCTCCTCCTTCTCTCTCTGCCTCTCTCTTCCTCCTTCACGCTCTTTACTTTTTTCTCTCTTCTATCGCTGTATTCATGATTTTCTCTCTCTTCTTCTTTCTCTCTCCCTTTGTTTATATATCTGTCTGTGTATTCATAACTTTTTTCCCACTCTGCTCCCGTCCATCCAGATTGGTCTATCTCGGGCTACCTTTTTCTCGCTATTATTAAAAATTGATCTACCTATCTCATGCTTTTCCTTTGGTCTCTCTTTCTCTTTTTCTTTGTGTGAGTTTGTCTCTCTCCTCCCTTTTCTGTGATCCCTCTGTGTATTCATGAATATGTAACAAAGGCTTACACAAATTTCAAACTAACTCATATGCAATACATTATAAAATCACATTCTTTTTTTACATTACTTATATTATGCGCAAAATGCGACGGTCCACAGTAATTCAGAAGACATGCTCATATTCTTTTTAATATATATATATATATATATATATATATATATATATATATATATATATATATATATGTTTTTTAAATCTTAAGTGAAGCTCAGTTTTCTTTATCCAAATTGCATACAATCTAGTTGAGACAAGAAGTTCATCAAGTCATCGATATTTATAGCGCAGTGAATTCTATAATAAGACGTGTGAAGTCAGTAACTGTTGATGATTTGGACAAAGCTCTCCTACTCGATTACCAGATGTCTCTGCAGTAATCGAGAAGTTTCACTGGTGTAAGGCTCCGCAGAAAGATAAGGCAAAATACGTAGCAGTACGATCAAACAACGAATTTAAAGGGGGTGGGTTTCAAAACATCAAATAATGACCTTTCAATATGCGTCATAAATGATTTGATTGACTACGATTGGAGTTTATTTGTGGAATAGAGACAGGGAATGTATAAATTTGAGTCGATTGAAAACAGTCATCAGCTATTGATAAAATAATGAGAAAGTGGAACGATTATAAAAATACCCTCACAGAAAAATTTCATGGATCTATTTATCTTCGACACACCTTTAATGTTAGATTGAATTTGTATGAGGTAAAGATAGGTAGAGATACAATGTAGGAAGAAAGTCAGAGGATGGGGAATTAAGTGAGAAATTTGTGTGTGTGTGTGTGTGTGTGTGAGAGAGAGAGAGAGAGAGAGAGAGAGAGAGAGAGAGAGAGAAATAGGGATAATCAGCTACTGAGGTCTCTGAATAATCCTTTACTGATGTAAAGTTGTAAATGTAGAACACCCCTGTACTTCATGGAATCGTCGAGGTCAATTTACTATCCGAAAGTGGCCCTCCAAGTAATTTTCCAAAGACACCACATTTATCGGGAATGATCTATATCCTTAGGTTATTTGGGTCAACCCTATGGAAACTGCCATAAGCATCCAAGACCGCCGCATCCTGAATGACGACCGCATCAGTGTGGAGCGCCCGTTCTTGAGAGACTGGAACCTCCACATCCGAAACGTGAGTCTCACGGACAACGGGGTGTACAAGTGTCAGATCAACACCAGAGTGGTGGGCACCAAGCGGGTGGAGCTCATAGTTCACGGTAAGCTTCTGGGGTTTTGTTTGTTTTTATATCAGTCATAGTTGTTAGATAGCGATGATAGTGGTAGTGATGATGAGTTTGGAAAGGAAAATGATCAATTGATTGGAGTTACGGCTCTCTCATTATGATATAATTATGACATGCATGCTGAATATCGTAAAGAAGTTAATAAAAATAATGATGAATATCATGATCATGGTGATTATTTTTTAGATGTGCAATTCTTCGTGTTTTTTGTTTTCTGTCAAAGATTTACTGAGTGCAAGAAGTGAATAAGAACACAAGAGAGTGTGAATAGTCAGTCAGTCAGAATAATTTATATCTATGGATCACTGTATTTAGTCGTGTATCCTAGGTATATGGAAAGTAAGTCGAAGGAAATTGTTTGAAAAAAAATAGAAATTTCTTTTTTTTCAATATGGGTCTGAAACATAATAATAATAATAATAATAATAATAATAATAATAATAATAATAATAATAATAATAATAATAATAATAATAATAATAATAATAATAATAATAATAATAATAATAATAATAGAGAGAAAAAAAAACAGGAAAAATTGGATTAACTTACACTATTTGTAACATCTCCTTTTAATGCCATCTTCTATTTTCCCCATCTTATTATTCTCTCAATTCATACCTTTTTTTTCTTTTCCATTATTCAAGTTACCTCTATCCTTTGACTTTTCATTTTACTTTCCTGTGGTTTATTTTATTTGATTTTGAAAAATGTTATGAATTCATTGATCTTTTTCTTGATTTACACCTCAATCTTTATTTTACTGATCTCTCTCTCTCACACACACACACAAACACACGCACTCTCTCTCTCTCTTTATAGATTTCCGTTTCAGACATTCATCTGTTCATTTGTTACTTCCTTTTGATTCATGAAAGATTTACCCTTATAATCGAGTTGTCTTTTATTTCTTGCCTTTCCGTCTCTTCACCCAAAATTAATAATATAATTATTTGTACTGCGATTCGAAAATCTTATTATTTCGGTGATCCTTTCTGCTCTTAAATTCCTAAAATCAGTGCTCCACATTAAAATCAATTTGTCTTCTTTTCCCGACTCTCTTTAGAACCGCCAAGCATTACAGATCACACTAAACCGAGTGATATAGAGCGGCCGGAAAAAGACACTATCGAACTTTTCTGCAATGCTACAGGGACCCCGCCTCCTGACATCACGTGGTACCGTCTCAACAGAAGGACAACTGGTCGGAGGGAAAGTGAGTTCCCCAGGTTTATACCTTTTATACCAATAGATATAGAAAAGACAGTCACAGAGAGAACACTTGATCATTGCGCTTTATTTTGATTGTTATGACATGTTGTCCTGATAGAAATATACTGCTAGAATATCGATGATTTGTTATTTTTAAAGCGATTTGGGAGGGGGGAACTAGGGAGATTACTTTTCTTACCCTGAGAACTTTACAGCCAGTGTAATAATAATAAAAACGACAACAACAACAACAACAACAACAACAACAACAACAACAACAACAACAACAACAACAACAACAACAACAACAACAACAACAACAACAACAACAACAACAACAACAATAATAATAATAATTATAATAATAATAATAATAATAATAATAATAATAATAATAATAATAATAATAATAATAATAATAATAATAATAATAATAATAATAATGATAATAATAATAATTATAACAGTTATATTAATATTTTTGTCTCACAAATGACCAAGTTAACCTTCTTTACTATTTTTGTCCACTAAGACATTTTTTTCCATTTTGGCTCACCTTGTCATCCTAATTTTACTAACCGTTTGTGATGTTTAAAACCCTCTCACCAGATGTTGGTCAAGGAGGCGAGGTGCTCATGATTCACAATGTCACCAAAGAATGCGCGGACACCTACGAGTGTGTAGCTGACAACAAAGTCCCACCTGCCATCAGCCACTCCTTTAAAATCACCATCCAGTGTGAGTAAAGTTCCAGCCTTATAGCTTCATATCATTAGAGCAAAGTATTTCTTTGTTTCTTCCATAAACGGTACGAACGTTTCTCTTCTTGTATAGTTTATACTTGAAGTTTTTTCAAAACTGATATGTTCACATGATCACTTTTAAATTTTGTATATTACAGGATGGTCTTTAACGTTGTATTTATACCGGCCTTATATTAAAATCACTGATGTGTTGATACTGATCTCATGACAAGAAATGGGAAATGATGAGATTGAACATACTATTCCTGCTCTTCGTTGATCACATCTTCGAATTCAGACCAAATATTTCATTCACACCATTATGTAACTGAGTCAGCTTAAAAAAGCTTCTTTATATAAAAAAAAAATCTCAGATATGATTTAGGAAGAAAAAAAAACAACAAAAGTAACCAGGCAAGAACCAAAAACAAGTTATGAGATGATTCACGAAAAGGAGAAAAGCACAAGGTTTACCAACATTGGGCAGACAAGTGTTTTTTAATTCGTTAAACCTTGCGAGCGCGACGTGCCCCGAAAGGAAGAGTTATCAGCCAGTCAGTGGTGCCGCTATCGGCGGCTATGGGTCTCCAGAGGGGCATGGTGCACGGTCCACGGCGCCTGGCATCAATAGATAACGGGAGGCTGGCCACTCGGACTAGCGCTTATCTTGTCATGACATACTGGTAATTATCAACAAAGGGAATACAAGTGGTCACTGCAGTGGCCGCACAGCGAGAGAGATCGCTCAGTGGACATTGATTCCGTAATTGATGGAGGATTTTGGTATCTCCAACATGGCTGTTCGATTCTAGTGGTACAGTCATGTTATTCATGATTTCTGAATTTCTGGTAATTGGATTTTTAATCATTTTCTTTATTTTAGCACTAGTACCTAATTTTGTTATTGTTTTATCCTGATGTTATAACTGCAGTTTATTCAGATATATAAAATATTTTCATCTAGTGCCACTCGCTTCAATAAGGACTTATCTGTTCGACCAACATAACCTCTGAATCACAACTTTATGATTCCTGTCAAATAATGTACTGATATGATTAGCAACATGAAATTGTTTTGAGACATCGCTTCGTGAAAAAGTTGGCAATCACCTTGGGTGAAAAGCCATAACTGTCAATCAGTTTCTCAAAATGTTTACAATATACCCACTAAATGGTTAGCAGACAAGGAATGGCATAATCCCCTGAGTCTTTGACAAAACACCGTTTAAAGGCTAATATTCCTAAGTCATTAGATATGCACCACCAAACGCAATCGCTAGCAACGATTTTGACAAGTGCTCTGACCTAGGCGCTTGTACTTCTTGATTGGCCTCTGCCTCTTGCCAGATCTTATCACGCATGACCACTGGCTTGTCTCGGACTCATCAAATATACATCAGCTTTGTAAAGTAGCAATATCCCTGAGATCTGTCACAGTTTTCTCGTGCCAAATTGCTTTTTTGGTGAAGAAACGTCGGGTATTGGTATTAATATATGGATTTAAACAGTGGCTGAATTGACAGCAAATTCTAGTCCCTACGCATCGTAATGTCCCAATGTAAGAATACGCATGGTTGGCCCCTTAGTTTTGATGTCAATGAAACCTTCTAAGAGAACGGCGTTTGGTGTTTATAATTTATTCTATCAGAAAAGTGGGACGTTCGTTTTGTTTCAGATGGAGAATCCACTTTACTTCAGGGAAAATTCATCAGAACTAACTAGTATTCTGTAGCGGTCAATATCGAACATTGAACACTGAAAAAGATAAGCCTGTTCTGCAAAGATGTTGGATATTGACAGAGCACTGTGGCTTAATTCCTGCAAAAAGGTTAAGGCATTGATATGCCTGATTCTGCTTACTATCAAAGACCCAAAATTTTTCATTTCACTCACTAATTTAATATTGAAAATGTAAAGCATAAAATGCTGTAGGTCCCTCAAAACAGGGAAACGTAACATTTTCTATTCGACAAATGTTTCAAAGCATAGTTTTTAAAGATATTTTTGACAGATTGCATGTTAAAATATTAATTTTGGGAAATTGATACTGGAGTACTGATAATGTTATCGATATAAATATTCATCAAAAACCTTCACACTGTGGTCTAACAAATAAGTCAAATGGGCAAATAGTAAAAAAAAATCATTCACAATAAACACAAAAAGCAATGGACAACTTTGGTGAGATTGAGCTTCAAATACCCTTTCCCAATGAAACCTCCATACAACTTAATTATCCTTACATAGAGATTGTTTTACAACAAACCATTGCTTACGTGTATCCTCCTCACCCCCGATTGTAAACCTCCTCCTCATTGTCATATTTCCAACCGACCTGATGTTGCAGACGCTCCAGAGATCCACCTGCCCAACTCTCGCCTGGGCCAGTATGTCGGGAAGGACACGATTCTGGAGTGTGAGGTCAAGGCTTTCCCTCTGGGCACGGTGCTCTGGCGTCATGGCGGCAGGTAGGCCTACGTCAGACTTGTGAATTATTCCTGCATGCCAAAACGAACGGTTATAATACTAGTACTTATGATCGGAAACAGTCGCTTTCTGCCAAGGCAGGAGATTGGTCAGATACTATCGGCAGAGCTGCAAATGTATTTGTAAATCACTTTGACGTCACTAATCATAGGATGGTAATTTTGACGCTGATATTGCCATGCGACTTTAGGTAAAAATACGATGCTGCAACAATGTATAACTGTTATAAAATAATCATTCGTTTAATTCTATGTTAAATTCAATTTTGCATTATTGTCCAAGGCCAAATCCTTTAGTACTAATGCTCTCCAGATAAGGATATCCATACTTTAGTTTAACACTAAGACTTTGATGTCTATGCAAAAGAAAAAAAAATAAAACAAAATAAAACAAAAACAAATAAAAAAAACCAAAAACCGAACGTACTGTTACAGTACTGCCCTTTAGATTATAACTCAATCTCTAGCTTTGTCTTGTGAACACTACCGGGTACTCATGCGGTATAAGATATTTATGCTAACTGTAATAATAAAATACAACTTTCTCTAAGATCAGTGCTACAGTAGCCATGCCTGTGTCCAGCTGTACCTGTATCTCACATGTCTTGTCCGCAGACCAATGGTGAACACACTGACGAGTGAGGTGAATCTCTACAACAAGCTGGACGACAGCGTCATCCTAAGCCTGCGTCTACAGCAGATCAAACCCGAAGACTTCGGCACTTACGAGTGTTACGCCGACAACGCATTGGGAATCACGACGAAATCCATGACGTTGTATGGTAAGATCTGAAAATAGAAGTTGAGTAATTCTTTTTCAAAATCTTAGTCATTTAGTCAAAGTAATTACTGAGAGTAATAATTAGCCTCCGGCTCCATTGGGTAATTATTAAGAACTAGCATGAAGACTGAACCACTTTAACTTTTCTAGATTTTACTCTACAATGACACCATGCTTGCTCTTTTGAACGATCAAAGTAATCTTGTAAAGGGTATTGTAACTGATTTAGTGAAAATTTCAAGCATATGTTTTCCTCTGAAATTACATGATTAAGTTCTGCGAGTGATAAACTTAATACTCACAGGATTATTCCGCTATTGTGATGCTTCATAGATCACTATTGCCGTACCATCTTGTGGTGAACACACTATCTCGATCTGGAAATCTTGATAACGATGTTGAACTCAGCAATAACCATTTTATTCTATTGCACTTTCTGCAATTTTCTTTCAACACTATCATGTCTAACCCATCCTTTTCCTACCTTGGTTCGAGTACTTATAAAGTGCAATGACATTTTGAATCATCCACAGAAATCCCGCCAAGGAGAAGCTCCTCAACCACCACGACCACCAAAGCGTCGAATATGTGGGGCAACGGGCAAGGCATGGTGGGGACTGGGGATCGCAGCGGAGCCAACTCCCTGCACCACAGGCACAGAGACAGGGAAGACACCGGCGGTGATGGCAGGGGCAAGAACGTGGGTCTGGTGAGGGACAGCCAGCACGCTAATCTGTATGGACCAAATGTGGACTCTGAGGAGGAAACAAATGGTGGGAGAAATTACGGCCCGTCCGATGGTAGCTCCAAATACACAGGTAAACTTCAGGCAGTCTATTTTCGGAAATTTCTTTTAAGCATCGTGATAAAAAAAAATTTGCTACGAAAATCATTCAAGCCTCATCAGATAATCATAAAAATAACATCGTATCTATGAGGGTAAAACATTTCTGCCTCGTTCTTGCATATATCTGTCACAATCATAATTTCTATCTTTTTGTCTACTTACATTGGTTTCTATTCTTAATAGCTAATTGGTCTCAATTTGAGTCACAATCAAGTCAGAGAAAAACGAGTATGCTCTGAGCATTTTGTTATCTAATACAATACATAGTATTGAATGTTTCAACATTACCTTTGATTTTGTCTTTCAGGTGTGATCGGTAACGACAATGATCTCAGAAACGATAGTCCGAAGATACAGTTCGTAAGTTTGGCCTCAACTGTGGCAATCTCCTCTCTTCTGGCCATAGTAAGTGTGTTTTGAGATGTTCATCGTCGCTATCATGTAAGGAAGAACCAACTTAGTTACATAAAGAACAAAAACTGTCAGTAGAGAATGGAGAAGTATCACTTTTTACAGATTAACTCATACTCGCTACTTAAAGTAATTCAAATCACATTCCAGGTTCACTGCGTAAACCAGATTTCCTTCCAAGACATCCAGACCATTTTCTTTTGATCAGCTGAATATTTTAAAAGTTTCATGGAAAATTCTGCAAATTTTCTCAATGAGGATTTAGGACGAGAAGATTTGGTAAACCAAAGCATATGGTAACATGCCACAGCTGACTAACATAAATGAAGCTTCGCATTACTTTCAAAGAATGGCGTTATTAAACCTTGATATGTTATTTCTTTGTATGCCATAAAACGAACAACATTGTGCATGTCTCATTGATGACTGGATGCTGTTGAACAGAATGAACAAGAAAACGCTGTTTTAGAAACAAATTGAATTAGATGTTAGTGCTGCTGTGAATGAGGTCTCACTCTCCTATGAAATGAACGTTTACATTTGTTTATGATTTGAATGTATTTATATGCTTTGTATGAAGGCATAGATGACATTTCATGATAATTATTAAAAACTGGTATAATTAATTTGTTACAGTTTTACTTCGTAGTTAGGAAAAGCACCAAAGAGTACAAGATAAGTTCAAGGTCTGTGATTCATGTGTTTCCTTCTGTTCGTTGTCAATGGATAATGTAAAACAAATTATATAATTATCTTCTCTTGTTGATGATCATAAGATTAGGTAAGTAAAGAGATTAAGATTTCCTGCTGACTGACAGTCAGTTAACATACATTACCTTAAAGAGGCCGGCAAGCTGTGGAGACCCAAGCCCTGCTGTTCTGATATCTCCATAAATCTGCCGCTCTCCTAAGTTGGCTCTCTCATTCCGTATTCGTTGCGGGTCGTGAACGGGTTGAGAGACTGCTCGCACAAGTTTCTATCACGCCCTCTACACCAAGATACCAGCTAAAATATAGAAATCTGAAAGCTCTCTCATCCTGTGGGCTGCCGAACTGGTGATGCACCGCCATATTGGATGGCACCGTAACTTGGAAGGGTCGGCGCCAACTAACCGCTCTGGGCTTCTAGCTGCGACATCTTGTGTGGGTGAGGTGGAGGCCTCAGCGTTCAAGATTTTCCTTGTTTGTTGAGAGCTAATCATGTCTCAGTTGACCTGAGAGCGGATCTCCCGTCATATAGAATCAAGAAAAAGTAATTCTTAAAAATATCTCTAGTTGCCGAATTTTAGCGATAAAATGCCGTGTGGAAGTGGAATGGTTTCTTCAACAAAGCTTGTATCATCTCGGGCTGCAGGGACTTGGAAGATTGGAAGAAGATTGATAGATGTGAAATACTGGCAAAGCTGATAAGTTCAGTAGAATGACAAAGAAGTATCTGCCATACGAAATGAAAACCATAGATTCTAAAGGGTGATTCAAATGAATGAATGTAGTTTTGGTTAATAATGAAAAGGCTGAAGTTTTTGGTTTTCAAATTAGACCGTACAACCTGTATATGAAATATTCTATGTGAGCTTCCAAGAGTGCTTTAGTGATATGGATGCTGTAGTGAGTGATTAAACAGTACACCATTGTCATTAAGACGCCAATTTGCTATGATTTCCTCGCACTGTGTATAAAGACCTTGTCACTATTGGTATGTTCACTTCAATCTTTTTATTGGTTTCAGTTTCCTCACAAATCTTAGCAAAACTATTTTGGTGACAGAATTGGAGTTCATCAAAAAGTTCCTGTGTTTTCAATCATACACCACTAGTCTTGATATCGTTGTTTCTTATCCAAATCTTCATCGTTCGCGTAAGTCGCTGTAATGTGAGCGTAAAATGATGAAACGCTCTTAAATTAGTGAAGACTACTGGTAGTACCGACTACGCTGGTTGGAAATGTTTCTGTGCTAATGTGTTATATGAGAAGATAATGAAATCTTGAAGACTTCTTTGTCACCTGAAGCCAAAAAGATAAAACTAGAGATAAAGAGAGAAATATTTGTGACCTTAGTTCACTACACATTCTAAAACCTTGTGACAAATTTTCAAAATATTCGTCAAAAAGTTTTGAGCTGTTATGACTTTTTCTGTAGGTGCTATCTTGATCCTTTACCTCATGCAGAAAGCATTTCGCAAATGGATCATCTAAAAAGCCTTATTACCAACTTCATGTCATATTGTTGTTAATGTGGGGCAATTTTATAGACTTCACAGGTTACAAAACTTAAAACCTCAACATATTATGAGCTTATGTTAGCCGTTACGATATGTAGAGTAGGTAAAACTTGAAGACAATTTAGCTAGATTTTCTTAAGTTCGTAGATCTGACTTTCAACCTTAATGATTGTGTAACTCGTTTAAGACCATTAGTAAAAATGTTTTCATGTCGCGCAAATTTATAAGAAGCAAACGAATCAAGTAAATTCGAAAAAATAGAATGGTACTGTTATTTTGTATATTTCTTATTAATTTTCAATGTGTTATCATTTTGGTTTTGTTTTATATACTGTAACATTAAAAGCTGTCATCTCACAGTCTACAGAAGAAAACAGCAACTTTTGTTTTAGTTGAAATAAATATTTTATCACACATTTGAACAATCAATTCTCTTGTTTTTTTTAAATTGTTTAAGATGTCCGCTATTCATGTTGTCTTCTGATTAATATAAACAAGATTAAATCATTGCGACGAATAAACATATGGTCCGTGCAAGTCGTATGTTATAGATGACTTGATCTCAGTCAAAATGAGTTCGATGAAAACAATATTAGAATTTCATTGCTGGTTTCGTTTTCCAATACTTGTTCAGAATTATAAAATTAAGTGACAAAATGAAAATTAGAATATACTCCAACAGCGCGTGGTTTCAAAATGTATGTTTTTTTTTCTTTTAAAGAGAGAGAGAGAGGGAAAGAGAGAGAGAGAGGGAGAAAGAGAGAGACGCAGAGATAGAGAGACGCAGAGCGAGAGAAAGGAGAAAAGAGAGAGAGAGAGAGAGAGAAAGAGACAGAGAGAGAGAAAAGAGAGAGGGAGAAAAGAGAGAGGGATAAAAGAGAGAGATAAAAGAGAGAGAGAGAGAGAGAGAAAAGAGAGAGGGATAAAAGAGAGAGAGAGAGAGAGAGAGAGAGAGAGAGAGAGAGAGAGAGAGAGAGAGAGAGAGAGAGAGAGAGAGAGAGAGAAAGAGAGAGAGAGAGAGTTTTTTAAAGGAAGCGGTCATTTTTTTTAAATAAAATTACTCACGTCTGAAATATGCGCCTCCTCATTCTTAATATGATATAACTACTCCAGCACCGCTGTATGCGGGATCGATAGTGGTAAGGCATATATGGGAAGAAAATTGAAGGCGCACCAATAGCATTGTTACTAAAATAAAAAAAAAAAAATAAATGAAATAAGAAAAACAACCCTAAACGTGAAAAGAATAACAAAGCGAACAATAGCAGATAAGCTAATCTGAAAACGGCGATCTAAACAACTGCTTATATTTTTTTCATAATTTATGTACTTGTGTTTTGTTTTGCTTATGCTTCTGTTATTTCCTTCTTTTTTATTTGTATTTTTTATTAGATCTCACCCTTTTCTATTTCGGTTCCTCTCATACTTTTTACTTTATCTCTCTGCGTTGCAGCACTGCCCCCCATTCTTTATTATTTCTTTGACCTGTGCGCTCCGCCCCTGACAATTAACGGGCTTCCCAGGGAGTGAGCCAGACTACTAATTGGCCTGACTCAGGTCTCGGGAGGGGAGTCAGGGGCGGAACCACAGGGGGGAACCAGAGCTCCGGTACACATGAATCATTGCCTGACTGCGCGCGGAGCTGCAATGCCCAAGCGAGCTGTTTTCTGCTTGGTTTGAGAGTGAGATAAAAGGATCTCGGCTCATGCCCTCTTGCTTTCTCCTCACCCTCCTCGTCTTATTTCACACTTTTTTTCTTGCCTTAACTTTTCCTCTTTAGTGAGATTTTTATACAATCCAGAACTTTAAAAAAAAAACATTCCATGAAAAATGCGATTTTCTACACTATTCGCTTTCCTTCTCTTTGCCGAAAAAAAAAAATCTACATCTACGAGTTTTATCTCAAATTTCAATGAATCAGATAAACAAGCACACACATATAAATTATACACCCACACGTATAGAAAGAAGAGCATAGATTTACACACAGGCACTTGTCTAAGTATCCCGGTGAGACAAGCTTATGGTGGTCGGAAAGAGAGTGATCAATGACGGGGATGACTTTTGAGCGCAGTCAAAATGGCTCTTTGGTAGCCAGGGGTGGCCGTAAAGATCTTAAAAAAGAGAGAGAAAAAGACAAATGAAAAGCCCTATTTAGAGGTCTTAGCCCTGAGGCGCGAGAGTCTGACCTGCTAGATAGAGAAAAAGGATATCGGACTCGACTGGACTTTTTACCACCAGCGGAAAGAAGTGATTTCCTCCCAGTCGGCTTTGAGAGAATGCAGATGCTTCAGTTTTGTGAGTGTATGTTTCCAAGATATCAAAGAGCCTATCTTTGATAAGAATCGATTTATGCCTTGAGCAAGTAAAAGATTATTTAAAAGCAACTATTTTGCTGAAACGAGAAACTTTCAAGTTTTTTCCCCCTTTTTTTGCGCAGGAAAAAATTACAGTATCTTGAGGATAAATGTTGAAAGAAAGCTAAGTTCATAGTAAATTGATCGTATACAGTAAGGGCATGGATCTACAATTAGCGGATTTACAATTCTTAAAACAAAACTGGCATTAAGATGTGGAGGCAATGTGAATCGAAGCACCTTTGTAACGACACTCTCAAGCAAACAGCCGAATGGAGCTTCGCTCGTGTACGGACTCGACACTAGAGAATTTGAGTGCCACCAGATCTAAGGGTTTAAAGATCTAGAGAAAGATTTTCCTAAAGCAGTTTTATTCTTCAGTTTTTATTTCATGTTGCAATAAACTCAAAAGCTTGACGACGATAAAACAACTATTTAAAACTGATGGAAAAAGAAACTCATTATTAATAATTTAGGAAAATAAAAAAAAAAAATCTTTTCACGGCAAGAATTAAAGAACCGGATTTTTCACCTATGTGAAATGTGCAGGTTTTTTATTCGTTTTAGTTTTATTTTTTTTCTTTTAACTAAATATGTATACTTCAATGGAAAAAAAATCTGTACTAATTGTATTTCTGTCCATGATAAAATTTTTGTTGCTGTATTTCCTTTCCATTAATGTTATTGTTTTTTTTTTGTTTTTTTTTTTTGTCTTTTTTCTCCCTTCTGATCTTTGAAAAAAATTAACCTCTCAGCCACATCTCTCAAATGTCCTTTCAATAACGGCAATGATAACAACAAAAACAAACAAACAACAGCAACAACAACAACAACATGAACACCATAATACAATGACAACCAATAGCATGTTCAACAGCAACAACAATTATAATAATAATAATAATAATGATGATGATAATAATGATAATAATAATAATAATAATAATAATAATAATAATAATAATAATAATAATAATAATAATAATAATAATAATAATAATGATGATGATAATAATAATAATAATAATAATAATAATAATAATAATAATAATAATAATAATAATAATAATAATAATAATAATAGCAACAACAACACAAACAACAACAATAACAGCATTATCAACAACAACAACAACGACAAAATCAATAGAGATCTAATAAACTGTTCTTTTTTTTTTTTGTAAGATTAATGATACAAAGACTATAAAATCTTCGACAAACTCCTTGTGAGCGTGCTGAATCATTCTTATTTTTAAAAAAATAATGAAAAGAAAAGAATGTTAGCAGTTTGAGAACTATTATTCTATTTTTGTTGCTTTTTTAATGCTCTATAATATCAATCACAAAAATCTTGAGTCGATTCTTAGACACATTCTGACATTAAGATTGTGACATTAAGCATGAATACAGTGAGTTGGCTATAGGCTGCCACATCACACAGACACTCTCATTTGGTTTTCATGCTATGGTTTTAGGAAGCACGCTTTCTCGTTATATCTTATTCCCTCTCAGATTATATTTTATCTTATTTCGCGATATAGAATGCTATCATGATGTGGTTCCGGGTCAGGAACTCGCTCTAATGGCGTTTACGAATGGGCATACTCGGAGGATGGTGGCTGGCGTTCTTGTGGTCAAACTTGCTCAGAAAGAGGAGAACCGCTAATACTGCAGTTGAGAAACGTGACTCTGCCTTATTACGTGGTCTGATGATGGAAACCTGGTTGTACATGTAGCAGGTACCATTATCATTGTGCAGAGCTTCACCGCATTTTGCTCGATTCAAATAAACTTTACGAAACACGAACGAGCAGTTTTTCCAGCTTACACAATGATACTTTTCTCTTGCATGAGGCTCTAGTCACTTAATACCAACCAAGCAGCACTTTCATTACCTCTACATCGCCCTGAGAGGGGATAAATTACAGTGTGATGCTCAATCTTCTAAATCTTTCAACTATGCCCAAGACTTGAAATAGAAATTGTGCCATTCTTGGGGAACACCCCGTTTCGCTAGGTGTTCACTTAACGATTTTTTTACTTTTACTTTTTTCAAAGCGCAACTCATCGCCTCTGCCCTCCGTTTTTTTAAGTTGTTGCAGAGCTCCTGTGGTAATATTCCACCCCATCTTTCTGTGGGAAGATATGCACCAACTCCACTCTCTCCATCGGGATTCTTGACCGGTCTGTCTATTCTCTCCTTTATATATAAGTTGATTATTAAAAACATCAGTCAATTATTTTACTAAAAAGCTGCTTCCGATGAAGCATTCCATGTTGCTCCAAAAACTTACGAATAATCATTTTGTTTGCGTGCACTTTTAAGAAATATTTAGTCATTGTAAATAACACGTCAAGTAATCATAACAGAACTGAATTGGATAAATTAACTTCACCAGGAAAATGAGACAAAAAGGCAAAAAAAAAAAGAAAAGGAGGAGATAAGAAGAGGCTTACATTAATAAATCATTTTTTATAATCACAGTGAATCCGAAACAAAGAAAATATAACAGTTTGAGGGATAGCTAAACGGTCAGCAATATTAAAGTCAACATCAATCAGGAGCCAAACGTAGAGGGAGCTCAACATTATGAAATTGCGAGTTCTAGATCGATATAGGATGGATTTTTAAAAACCGACTGGCAAAGAGAACAAAAAAAGGAACATATGCTGAGAGAAGGCAACTTTATTACTTCACGTCAGAAAATCGCGAGCCCGAGCCTGGCATTTTCCATTCCGCACCAGCTGATTGTCTCCGCTTTATTAAAACCTGCAGCTCGGGGCCTGTAGGTGAGGCGCCGGGTGGGTGCTGATGCGTGGACATGGAGGAATTAATATCATTGATTGTTTGAATATGGTCACATTGTGACTCTGTGCCACTGCTTTGGAGCTTGTATTTAGAAAAATGATATATTGTAGATGAATCTCGAAATTTGCGAATATTTAATGGTAGAATTCATATCATGGGGTCAATGAGTTTATGTTTCTAAATGTTGCAATATACTTTCATGTGCAGGTAGGTTGTGTTGTAGTATTATTATAGTCGTAAAAAGAAAAGCTCTCTTACAGGCTTTCAATTCCTCGAACGATTTCATTAATACTTTCACCAGTTAATATGATTAATATAACCCCTTTCGAGTGAGCACAAGAAAAGCTGACTATTCTTTTCAACATATGAAATTCACATTTGTGAGTACTTGAGGCACCAGTCTCATTTCTCGAGCATTATATTCTTATAACTAATCGACTCACTCAGTAGCCAACCCAGGCTTGTTTTGCAAGTGAAACCCATGATCACAAAACGGTGCTATATAAAAAGGAATAGTTGTACTTGGTGATATTCTGGGAGAGATTGTTTGCTATTGCTCTTCTGTTTAAAAGGGTGAATCGTCTTTCTGCAATCGATTAAATTAACTCCTGATTTTTTTTAAGTTTCACTTAATCAGTCTATAAAGTTTAATGCTTTCAATCTCTTTGATTAGGAAATTAATTAAGAAGAATTTTTTTTTACCAAGGACGCAATTTATTGACCCGCATGCATCCTCCATTGAGCCAGAAAGATATTTTTCTCTCCATCTTCCAGCTGAAGACACTGGCAGGGAAATACATACCTGCACATAATCAAGCTGTGGAGATGACCAAGCTCACTTCATCAATTGAGGCTGTTGAGCACTCTCCCCTAGAATTGTTTGACCATCAGTTGACCAGCCCACCACCGGCAGGCTAGCACTAGAAGTGGTGGCCGTAGTCACAGAATCCAAATCATGTCACTTTAAAAGCTCGTTCGTTGATTTAGTCACCAAGTCCTGGTGCTCGTTAGACATATCGTCTCTAAACTTAAGCAAGTGGCAATTTCATGCTTAGCCAGCCTGGATATCCATAGCATGAGATAGAGGTAGAAAGCATCCTTTCCCTCCCCACGTTTCCTCCTTTATGCTAAAGGTGTATGACTCTCTATTTTCCTCTCTCTCTTTGTCTGTCTGTCTGTCTGTCTGTCTGTCTGTGTGTGTGTGTGTCTATCTATCTATCTCCCTCTTTTCGTTCTTTCTTTCTTGCGACAGAGCCCCCTCAATTTGTTCTCTGTTTTCGGTTTCCCCTCATTCAGTAGCTGAGCGGCCTTTAGACCTTTCCCAACCTGTTAGTGACCTCCCTTTAAACCAGATCTCACGCTCCATATTACCTCTCCGTGATGAGCTGGCCTCGGTATTCGATTTGTGAAGTAAAGGATGGACATGAGAAACTTGAAGCATTGGGTGGTTGAAAAGGGAAAAAAGGCCGTCGACCAAAATGAGGGAAATATAAATATAGTGATCTCGCCACAAAATAAACCTATAACTTGATTTTAGGTGAAGAGATTTTTTTTTTATTTGAAACTGTTATTCTTTTAATCTTATTCCTTCAAAAACTTAACTGTCTAGATGTTAAACATTGGATCGAAGAAGAAGAAACAGCAAGGAGAAATAAATGATATGAGATGTGAGGACTGCACTCTGACTCAGAGATGGGTAAAATCATGCTATAAAAAAGAAGAAATATTCTGACATAAAACCCCAGACATAGAGTGTTACCCCGTAGCAATAGATAGTACTTAACCGCTAAGCGACGGCTAGATCAAAGTGTGTGATGTACGGCCACAGAGAAAGAAGTGGTCATTCGCTAGTCCGGGCACATTGTTCACGGGGTGAGCGAGCATCAATAAAAAGATCGTTGCCTTCTTAAGAATAATAATTGCCGGGGCGAGTCATATTTCGCCTCTGCCCTGGCCCCAGACATTAGCATACATGACGGCCGTATGAATACCGAACACGCATTGAGGGTGAGACAAGACCAGCGCTTCTGATGGGGCCGTATGTCCACAATCGACTCTCAGCGTCACTCTTGTTACAAGGGGGGATAAATGGCATACGAGAGAGCAAGAGGACGCTTCTCTTTTATCTCTGTCTTAACGTGGGACCTTTTAAGAATGTTTCAATACTGTAAATCAAAGGGAATAAAACCTCTACAAATCACTGAGAGTTTAAAAAAAAAAAAAACGCGAAAAATCTGGAAAGACAGAAAAGAGTATATTAATAACACGTTATCAAATACCTCCCCTAGTCTTACATACATCCCATAAGGTCAGTCAGCTTCTCTAAAACAATTTTACCCTTCTTATGACAAAGCTATAAATTATAGTGCTGCACAGTTTCTAGCTGGAAAGAGGCAGATTCGAAGAAGAGAAAAAAGACAAAGTTTTGTAAAAGCTATTCCCCATGCGTACTGTTTTCCCCATGTTTTGTATTTATCCTAACTGTCGAAACAACAGTCCAGCACGAATAGTGGAGCTACTCAGGGAATCAAACAATAATGCTCTGGTAGCATTGCTTGATAGTGGCTGACTCATAGATCAGGGAATCAGGAAAGGGAGAAGGGGGCAGGAATAGGGCTCATTGTGCTTCAGAAGTGATATGTCGATATGTGTGTGTATGTTTGTGAGTTTTGTGATTTGTTGTGCGATGAGAAATATTTTACAGCTTTTCATCTCCGAACATATCGATATAGTATTGGAGCTTATGATCTGAGGTGCACACTAATCCCTCCGAAAACCCCTTCAGTTCAGCTGACTATGTGCGAATAGAAATTAGGAGCGTGTCTGAGTCCTTAAATATCAATTTCTATCGATGTTGTACTATAGGTTACAGGGGATACTGTTATTAGAATCGACATGCCAAATAAATTCCTTTGAACGTATACATCAACCATACCGTAGAGTAAGAGTAAAACATAAATTTAATGTAATCATAAGTAGCAGAATATATTGCTTGAGGACTTAATAAATAGCAGGCGATTGGTATCTTCAATAAACTGCTTTCTGTGTCAACTCTGCTCAACATGACGCTTTAAGGAAAGTCATATTAGAAACACTTTCCTAAGTTTAACCCCATTGAAGTGTTCACAGTATAAATTCGAGTGAGTAATTCTGAGAAGATCGAGCTCTTTCTTCAACAGCAAGAGATTTTGGCCACTCTGCACGAAGCGAACTTGTACAAGTTCAAATGCTGGAAAACAAAAGTAGACCAAAAATTGTTAAGATAAAAAGCAAAAGGAAAAAAAAAAGAACAACTGTGCACTCAGCATTGAAGCAATGTCTATTTAAAAGCAAAATTAAAAGATTTCACTTGGAATATTCTTGTCATATCTACAAATGTAGCAGATTGTCTGGAAATAAAGTAATGGTCAGCTTAAAACATACTTGTCCGACATTCTATTGACATAAATGTTGTTTTTTTTTTGTAATATCAGTCTATTCAGAGTGTGATATGGATCCATCATAAACCTTGCAAACAAATCGAACTGACGAACAACGTCGAGACCACGTTTTGCATAAGGATTTACCTGAGCGCAAGCACAAAATTTCCGGCGAACTTGGGACATCTGCCCAAAGTAAGCCCTTTGAGAAAGGCGCATCGTATGAAACGGTCACAAGCTCTCGGGTGATCGTACTGTTACAGTAGAAGATCAGCGCGCCCCAAGTTTTGGGCGGTCTAGAGCCCAGAAACTGCAGCATTAAGCTAAAAGGTCCCAAAACTAGGGAATGTCGGCTAACATTAAACCCAGATCTTAGATTAACTCGTTTTCTCAGAATCAAACTGAACATTCTAATAATAATATTCTAATAATTTAAGTTTGAGCATAAACTTAATTAGAAAAAAAAATACTAGCGTTAGCATACAAACAAGAGAGCAGTATAGAAGCAATATATCATTATCTAGATCCAAATTTATCTAGTTCTGTTTGTAAATCTCTTTTCAGCAGACCAGCCTTGTCTTCGATTATCTGTATCTGATCTGATGTAGATCTAAATCAAGATCTACAGCAAAATTTGAATTGAACAATGAAATCGAGAGGTAGAAACTAACCTTTACAATCTTTACTTTTTTTTTTTTTGGTTGTTTCGATTGTTTAATAAGCCTAGTTTTGTTTTTGTTTTTATTTTTTAATCAATAATAATAGGCTTGGTACAAAGGCCACCCATAAACTAGATCTGAATCTAGATGTCAGAGCGAAAGCTTCGGATTGTTGCCTTCTGATGCTTTAAACCTACTTTTGATCTCTATTCAATTATCATTTCTCTATGTTTGTATTCCGCTGTAAGCATTAGAGACTTTATTAATTTATACGTGTGAAATGTTGCTATTTCGATCCCACCAGAGACAATGTGTACTGTGTATAGCTTTGTTAATGTTCGGAGAGATAAACAAAATTAGGACTTTCACATCGAGAATTCATGATATTGTTGAAAAATGTGCTATGCGCCTCTCCCTCTCCAAAGTTTTGGGCCCATCCTAGCTGGGAGCGCCCTGGACAAGATAGAGCTTGGGCACTGTACGAATTTGGGATGCTCTCATACACTTGGCCATGGAGCTATTATTGCTGCAAATCTTACCTCATGTACCAAAGATAAATTTTAAACTCATTTTAAAAATCTTTGACGTAAATATGTTATGTCAAATTTCCAGTTCGTGGTCGATTTCCATAGCTTTCAGAGAGAGCGTTTGTCTTGATTGAATTTTCAAGATTTTCTCGCTCACATTTTGTTTGATAAAGTCTTACTGTCACTCTAGCACAGCAGATCATAATTGTCCAGATTATGGCCTTCTTTTGTCACCTTTATGTATAGTTCTCAAACTTTTGCAATTTTGGATACGCTTTATTATTTTTTGTTTCTAATATTAGAAAGAATGGCATTAGGTGGTTCAGCAAGCTAAACAATATAATCTCTGGGTTAAATTTAAAAAAGGCTACTGTTCATCACGATCAATTACAGACACAAACAACCAATTTTCTCTCTGTGTATCTGTCTCTGGCTCTGTCTATCTGTCTGTCTGTGTATCTATCTGTCTCTCTCCTCTCTCTTTCTTTTCCTTTCTCTGTCCCTCTCTGTCTTTGGTTTTCATTCTTTTTCATTTTGCCTTCCCTCCCTAAAAAATCTGGGGTTTTTTCCCCCTCTCCCTCTCTGTCTCTTGTTCACCTTTCTGTCTACTCTCTTCTCTATATTTTTTCACGTGGCTACTTTGTAATGCGATGATATCTGTGTTAACTTCAGCTATCCTCTTTGGTATTATTGTTATAAGGTTTAGACTTTGATGGATCAGAAATTCATGGTCAATAATTTATTCCCTTACAACTTTTTTTTGTTGCAAATTTTCGAATCGATATTTTTATTAAAACTTTTATGCCCCCTTAGCAGAAATTAGGACAGATTTAGGAGACGGTAAACAATTCATAGTTTTACATCAAAACATATCAAGCTTTATATCTATTTCATTTCTATAATTATATTTATCTACATATCGTATATCTATCTAGACTAGTTCTATCTATCTATCTATCCAAAGCAATTACTAGTAATTTTTCGACTTCTTTCTTACTATCTTTTTCTTTTATTTATCTTTTTCTTTCCGCCAATCTACTTTTAATCCCCGTTGCCTAAACTGCCTCACCTATCCTATTCTTTCCTCGTCTTTCAAAGTTAAAGCCGCTAGTGGAAGCTGGCGGTCCCGAACTCAGATTGTTTAGCTAGATTGGCCCCCACTGTCCCACGAGAGCTCAGGGAAATTGAATCCTCGGCTGGAGCCACAAAGAAAAACATTTCGACTGTGGCAGCGGCCACTGTGAAAATCGGTTCGTTTTTCCTCATCTCAATCACGCAGGACAGTTCGTTTTTTTAGAAATCCCAACCACTCACTCGTCTGAACTGCCAGATTTGACTTCCGGGACAACCATTTTGTCCTAGTTAAAGCCAATGTGTTAGCAATGAGAGAGGCTGAGTCGTCACCGCAGAATATATTTACTGGCGGTAATACAGAAAGCTAAGAGAGGAAAAGTTTGGTTAGACAGTCAAATTTCATTATCCACAACATGGTAGGGCTTATCACAGAGAAATGTCTTAAATGATTAAAGGGTGTCCTCCATCGCGTTGCCTGTTTGTTACTTTATTTTTTTTTTTTTGGTTATTTTTTTTTATATAGGTTTTAACACCAATGAAACTTTATTTTCGTTTCAAAAGAGTCACTCAACTTGAAACTGGCACTTTAACTATGAGAGAATAACTCATGAAATACAAAGATATGCGGTAACTAATAAAGTGGTCAAAATATAGGGCCTAAACATAGAAAGAAGGAAACTTTCAATTTAATTGTTATTGGGGGATAGATAAATTGATAATTTGATAACTGATGGACAAATAGAGGGATAAATAGGTATGTATGAAGAGACAGCGGCGGACAGGAGCTAGATTAGAATGATGAAGAGGTGAAGGACAGGAAAATACGCTTAACATTGGAAACTTCGGCATATATAGACAGTTATAAATTATGGGCCATAAGAATACATTGAAACAATTATTTTCCAATTTTGGTGATGGCAGATCAGTGCAGCGTGCACTCTCTTGATATGATTTCGCTTGTTTAATCTGAACCGCTGCAAGGGGCAAAAACGTTCAGAAATCAGCATAGCTGAGATCTTTTATTGTATGGAGCAAGACAGACGCCGGCAAGACAGACAGAAACAGCATCAAGTGCCCCCATTTCCCCCTTCAGTTGTTTCATCCTCATCGATAATTGAGAATCTCGTATTGCCTCCAAAGTGTGGTTGATTGTTGCTTCTCCTCTACAGACTGCACACACACACACATATTGACACGGACACACACCATGCTCCAGCACTGCAATTCCCCTCATTTTCTCTCCCCTTTCTTTCTAATCTTTGAATTAACGATAGGTTCTCAACATCCAGTGCTTCTATCGTTTCCCACTCTTGACAAATTATACATTATTTGTAAATATTATTTTAAGGCTATTATTATTATTATTATTATTATTATTATTATTATTATTATTATTATTATTATTATTATTATTATTATTATTATTATTATTATTGTTGTTGTTGTTGTTGTTGTTGTTGTTGTTGTTGTTGTTGTTGTTGTTGTTGTTGTTGTTGTTGTTGTTGTTGTTGTAATTATTATTATTATTATTATTATTATTATTATTATTATTATTATTATTATTATTATTATTATTATTGTTATTGGTGTTGTTTTTGTAATTTTTTTTTCACACTCTGCGCTTCCAGTTTTTCACTATACATATCTCCATCCACATAGTATCCCCGTCCTCTCAGATCAAAAGATTAGCCTCCACCTCAGAATAATTCCAGCTACTTCCTTTTTGTTTCCAGTATCCTTTGAATATTTCATTTTTATGTTTATTGTTTTATGCTGGTAATATATACCAATAAGGACTTTATTCTCTGTATTGTTTTGTCTTGCCTTTGTTGTTTAATATTTCTAATTTTAGATTTCGATCTATTCCTTCATATTTGCCTCATTTCAACTGATCTTCATTTCTGTGCCTCTGTCACTCTCTCTCTCTCTCTCTCTCTCTCTCTCTCTCTCTCTCTCTCTCTCTCTCTCTCTCTCTTTCTTTGTTTGCGTCTCTCTGTCCCTCTCTAGCTCTGTCTGTATGACTTTGTCTCTGTTTGTCTCTGTCTGTCTATCTGTCTGTCTGTCAGTCAGTCAGTCAGTCTGTCTGTCTGTCTGTCTGTTTGATTCTCTCTCTCTCTCTCTCTCTCTCTCTCTCTCTCTCTCTCTCTCTCTCTCTCTCTCTCTCTTTCTCTCTTCATCTCTTCCCCCTCCTCCCCACCGCCAGTGTAACCCCCCCCCCCCCCCCCATACTCACTGTAGAATTGATGATTTACTAGCCCAATTGTTGCCCCCGTAATTGCTATGCCGCCTTGCATCGGCTGAAGCGAGACCACATGAAATCGCTCCCTTGAGATGCTTTATGCCCTCTCAGCCGTTTCTTCAGGCTGAAAACCTATTTTTCTTTTGTGGACGAAGATGTTTTTCCGCTGCTCCCAATTTCTTAATAATACGTCCGCTTTTGTCAGCTCGGCAGCGTTTTAGCTACGTAACTTAATAATAATTCTTTCCTATATTTGTTTCTTGACGTGCTTTTTTGTTGGTTTTGCGCTGTTCCTATTAAACTGCAGACCAGAAGATACGAAAAGTGGAAGAGCGATTGTCTGCCGTTTGAATGCAATAAAACAGCGCACTCGCTTTTTACATTTCTAGTTGACTATGCAAATTGACGCTTGTCAGTGTGACGCTTCGATCTTCTTGAATCAACGGGTTGTTTTAGTTATAAAAAAAAGTAATAATAATAATAATAATAATAATAATAATAATAATAATAATAATAATAATAATAATAATAATAATGATGATTATGATGATGATGATGATAATAATAATAATAATAATAATAATAATAATAATAATAATAATAATAATAATAATAATAATAATAATAATAATAATAATAATAATAATAATAATAATAATAATAATAATAATAATAATAATAATAATAATAAATATACAAGTTGAAAAAATTCTCAACACTGAAAGTGTATAGTTTTGAAATATATCTTTGTTGCAAGCTAACTAGGGTCACAAAGGATAAATCCTTATCTTAGAGTTATGCCTTTAACAGAGTTGTCTTGCAAGACAGTTCATAATTAGATTTCTTGTAAATTTGAAAGAAAAAAAAAAAAAAGAACTAAAAAAGGAAAAAGGAAAAAAAGCTTACGACTTTCAAAGTTTCCAAGAATGATTGGAATATTCTTTTCAATTGGAATTATTACTTTTCAAACGAAAAGAATCCATGCAGATATTAGCAAAGGTAATAATAATATTTTTGTGTATAATAGACTATTTGATATAATTGTATTCAGCGTTTAAAAAAAAAAATACTCATATGAATAGACAGAGGTCAGTGTTTCAAAAGTTTTCGTTTCGTTCTAGTTTTTTCATGCAGTTGGCGATATAAAACCTGCTGATTAGCCTATAAAAGAACTAACTTGTCTTCATCTAATTATTCTTTTCATCTATGGTAAACTAGTGAACTGCATGTAATTTTAAACTGTACCTTATTTCACCGTATCTGATTGAGTACAAAGGGATTTGTCTTTCTCACTCTCATAATAGTATATAAGCCGCTTTAACAATCTCTCTCTCTCTCTCTCTCTCTCTCTCTCTCTCTCTCTCTCTCTCTCTCTCTCTCTCTCTCTCTCTCACACACACACACACACACACTTGTCCTTCCCTCTTTTCCCCACAAGATATATATGTAAATATATTTGGCTTTAAAACATGCAGGTGAAAAAATTAGTTCAATTAATACAAAAATAAAATCTTCGATTTCTACTTCGGCTTTTAAACAGCTTTAGTTTAAAAAAAAATAGAAGTGTCAGGCAGAATGTGAATTATAGATTTTGCAAGATCATTATCTTTTTTTTTAGTCTGTTTGTTCTGGTGTTCAAAACAAGAACAGTTTAGAAGACATCTGTTTAAATTCCGTTTAATTAGGTTCCTGATATTTAACGCATCGCCTGCACAAAAGACTTGATTATTGCGAAGGTTTGCTCTGTTTTGATTGAGGAAAAGAAAATGAAAGTTTTGAAATTCTTTAACGTTGCGCCGGGCGTGCGTGTAACTAAGCTTGACTTATAAACAGGCCTAATATAATAAGGTGGGATCAGATAGCGATTCTGCAATCCAGCATTGGCATTTAATCCTGATATAATGACTACAAAGAAAGACTTATAACCTTTAGAAAATCTGATAATTACTGGCTCTGCCTTTTCGTTATAATTCGCCTACGGCAAGGAAACCCATCTTGTGATCTCGATTGTGGAGAGAAAGTGAAACCGACATTTTAATGACTACTCCTTGTTATTATCCAGTATTGTAGACTAGAAGTCGTTCTGCTTTGACTGGTGTTGAGAACTATTTTAAATGTCATAACATGATGGTTGTCCATTTTGTAAGGTGAATACCACCGGAGGTACATCCTCACAAAATAAAGATACTATTGTTGAAACAATAAAGTTTATGTCGACCAATAGGTTGCATTATTTTGTTGTAGTTGTTGTTGCTGTGTTGCTGTTGTTGTTGTCCCTCTTTCCTCTACATACTTTTTTTTTCAGTTCGGGTATTTTTTTTCCTTCAAGATTATTTTATTGTGAAATTGAAGTCTTCTCTTCCGACAATTTGATCTTTAGTACATGTGTAAACCTCTGGTCCTCTCTTCCTCCTCCTTTAGTCCCTCACTCGCCTCCCAACCGAAACTACCTCGTGGTTGGTAGCGAGTGAGTACTAACGCAATCAGCTGCAGAGGCGTGTCATTAATGATTGAGTTTGCCCTACCGTGAGCGTCCGGCGATGACCACTCACGTGCACTGGTCAGTCAGGGGAGTGACCACGGATTAGATAAACGTCCATCAAATCAAAGCTACCAAGACTATCTACTTTCTACTGGCCGTCTAGACCCCTGAGAGAGAGCCTAGAAGTAGTAGTATGCAGTCGCCTTTACTTTTTTCTGTTCTACCTCCTCTTTTTCTCTCTTTATTCCTGCACAATGGATTTCGCATGGAGATGATGAGTAGGAGCATCTCCCCCCCCTCTTTCTCTCTCTTTCTTTCTTTCTCTCTTTATATATATATATATAATTTAAAAAAAAAAAGGCCTACCTAATATTAAAATTAAAATAATAAAAACTTACGTGCCTAGTGGCTCCTAAATTATCGAGCACTGTCTTTATTGTGTTCTTTCACTATCTTTCTGTCTATCTATCTATCTGCCATTCTCATGATAATAAAATTGATTACCTGGATGTTCTTGGCCATCACTCCAGAATTTCAAGCCTGTGCGGCTCTCGTCAGATGGTCTTGGGTAATGACAAATTATAAACTACCTATCTATTTATCTATCTTTCTATTCATCTATCTATTTATCTATCTATCCATCTATCTATCTATCTATCTATCTCTATATTTTTATCTCTTAATATTCCTTTCATAGGTCTTTCTATTTGTATATCATCCTTCTTAAAAGTCAAACTTTTTTCTGGAATATTCTAAGATTCAAAGCTCCCTTATTGTTTCATTCAATTCATTTTACATTTACTTAAAAAACAAAAAACAAACCAAAAATCAAACTAAAACAAGCAAACAAAAACAAAAAACAAACAGCGCGCAACAACATATAAACAAATTAAAGGCAAAAGAGCATTCTATGTGACACAATGAGAACATGGAGAGGAAGTTAACAAAGTGTGGTCAATGGTAGAAAAGATTAGTGCAGAAATGGGACTAACGAAATTTATCAACATTTATCAAGAAATATTTTTAAAAATCGATTTCATATCTCCTTGAGTTGAAAAAAAAAACTTTTTCTTCTTCTCCTCCTTTTCTTTTTTTTAAGTTTCTCTTTGCAATGTTTTCAGCAAAAGCTCCAAATCACATCCGATTGAATAATTTTCACTCTGTTGTATTCGAAATCCTGACAATATCTCTGTACCTCAAGATTTTATCTCAAAATATAATTATGTGAGAACAGGATAAACGGAAAAGATAGAATCTTTCTATTATCTGTTGAAACGGTTCTTTATAGATGCGGCGTGAGAAAATTTAGGCTTCGTAAAATTTCGCAGAGTTTTGAAAGAAATGGTTGATTTGTAGACGCCCCAAATGTCATAATGTTCGTGACGCACGCCATCTGCGCAGGCGGGCTTCTTCCGGTGGCTGCCACGGCAACGAATCAGCACCAGTCCCGTTTATTGTAAAATAAAATAAGGACCTGATTTGATTTGCTGAGGTCAATATCATCAGTCTTCGTATGAGTATCACTGGTTTTACTATCACCATTATTATTACTGTTGTTGTTGTTGTTGTTATTGTTGTTATTGTTGTTGTTATTATTATTAATCATCATTATTACTATGAGTAGTAGTAGTAGTAGTAGTAGCAGCAGCAGCAGCAGCAGTAGTGGTAGTAGTAGTAGTAGTAGTAGTAGTAGTAGTAGTAGTAGTAGTAGTAGTAGTAGTAGTAGTAGTAGTAGTAGTAGTGGTATAAGCGGTAGTCGTAGGAGCAGCAGCAGCAGAGTTATTTTGTTTTTTCTGTTTTTTTGTTTGTTTTTATTTTGACAAGAGCATATGAATTAGATTTAGAGGGGACACGCCACTGGTATAAATAACTATGAGTAAGAATAATAATAAAGCCTATAGGCCTATTTAAGATTGTGCCTAGCAATGGTCAGAAATTGTCTTCTGAGTAAAAATCAGAAAAAAAATACTAAGGGATTCGAACCCTCAAAATATTGTTATATCGGCTTCAGATTCTCATGAGTTTTCCCATTTCAGTCAACAGGTCACTCAGGAAAGTCTTCCTTTTACATTTCGGAAATATAGTGGCAATTTGATATAAGTCATGCTGACTCCCATGTGATAAAGGCGATTGCCGGCGTATCTATATATCGAGGGTTCGAATCCCACAAAAGGGCAATCATTTTTTCACTTCATAACGATGAAAAATGGAGCAATAGAATTGGCCAAGCTCAAAATTCAAAGTCACCCTTTTAAAACTAATAACAATCCTTTTAATATTTTTTTGAAAATATATGGAATTACGTTTTCAAGTGTATTTATACTTAGATATTAAGAAAATGTGTTTGACATTTGGATTGGCCTGTCAGAGAGTCCGGAACCTGACTACAACGCGTTGATAGGTCGTATAGTAAGCGATCAGATCACGGAATTAGTATCACTAATAAAAGAGCTCCGAGACACCAGGATCCTAGCTCATCCTTCACAACCTTTAGCAAAGAAACAAACTTTATTGCCTAACGTTTGTCCCTATATTCGTCGAGGTCAAACCTGAAGACAAAAAGAGCATCAATATAAAGGCAGGGAGAGGCAGGAACATCTACGATCGGCAGAATTACATGTACAACTCATCCAATTTTTAAGAGAGATCGACTTCAATTTTTCATTCTGTTTAAACACATTCTTTAACTTCCAGAGAAAGAAGTTTAGGAACTGTCCTAACAGAGGTTATTAAAAGTCGTATAAGAGATCAAACATGAAACGCAAGGAGAGTTTTTAAAATATTGTTTGTTCTACATGCCTTCGTCCAAGAGTTTTTACTAGTTCAGGAGCTATCGCTAATAAGCCTTCACAAAACCAGCGGTACCTTTTGTGTTCAGTGCTTCGTGATACCGGATGTTCTTGTATAGCTCTAATTTTATAGTGGCGATAAGGAAATCAGTCTGCTATACAGAGATGATTTGAACTTTTTTAGCGGAACAAAAGGTGAACTAGGCGCAGCTCGTGGGCATCGCAAGTTATTATTTTATACCAGACGAGTGAAAGCATTGCTCTCTAGTAATAGTCATCGCTACCGGTGTGAAAGATGATGAGTTCATCAAAGTTCTTCGTCCACAGGAAGTGCTGACCATGAAAATACCGTCATGGAATACCGTGAAAATATTGCCTGCTGTGCTCAAACTAAAGAATCCTCGAAAATAAACAATCAGAACAGTTGGGATTGCATTCCTACAATTCATGTAGACATAAGTCACTTTGTCAAGAGCGATCACCGTACATTTACAAAATAGGCGTAGAATGATAAATTGTTGTAAGAAATAAAGAAGAAATTGGATCGGCCATGTAAGAACAGTATTTCATAACTTGCAAAATCCCATGGTCATTCAACAAAAGCATCGGATGTAGATCAGCAGACGGTTCCTTCTTCTCTAAGGTCCTTCAGACATGTCACGACAACCCCGTGCAGGCCACATGGGAATAGTGGAAACGTGTGCCAGAGTGCTCAGTTATTTTGAACGGCATAAGGCCATGTCGTGTATTGTTTGTCAACCTCAACGCCATGAGCGTCAAGGTTGCTTTTAAAAGAAGCTTGTATCAGTATGTTGTAATTACTACTTATTACAACAACAACTACTACTACTACTACTACTACTACTACAACTACAACTACTACTACTACTACTACTACTACTACTACTACCACTACCACTACCACCACCACTACTACTACTACTACTACTACTACTACTACTACTACTACTACTACTACTACTACTACTACTACTACTACTATTGTTGTTGTTCATAGATACTCTAACTATCAAGATAGGAGATACCTTATTGTTTAACTGATTAAGATACAATCTCACAATTTCAAAACAAATTAGCAAACTATTCTATAAATTTCTAATATTAGTTTTACCTGATATACAAGATTTCAAGTTCCTATTATTAAAATCGCATGTAAGTTTTATCATGAAAACTGACATTTGCTTAGAAATTGCGATGGAGTTAGTATAATATTAATACGGGTGTGTTTATGTTAGTGATGTTTGTATTAGTCTAAAACACCAGCTTACTTAGATGACATAAAGGATGAAAGAAAGTAAGCTTGAATTTATACAACACTTTAGTCTTTCACCTGTCAGAATCGTATCAGAATCTGGCATTAGATCGACTTGCTTAGGCCTCTCTGGCTTAATTCTCCATTTAGGCCACTATGCGAAATAAAATCTACGTCATTGATTATATATGTTAGGCATGCAAAATGTTAGGTTATTTTTGCTTTCAAAGCTCTGATGGTCACCTCTCTCTACATGTAATCGTCCAGTTTGTAGTTGCTCTATACTCGAAATGAGATTTAAACAAACTGCTATTGAAAAGATTTTTTTTATATTTTTATATGTTTGCCCCAGGTTAAGCAGATTGTCTCTCACTTTACTTTACTGCTATGCTAGGGTGTGTGAAATATCTATTGGAAGTAAACATATCTGAACCCCAAGCCATGCAAGTTCTCCATTTTCATACAGGATATAATAGGATTCATAAGAAATCAGTCAAAAAGCTATTAAATTATTAAAAAAAAAAACCCCAGAAAACTGAAAGGTTTCAATATTGTCTATTACCAACCAAGATGCGTTTCTTGACTCACATAGGAGCAGCTGATGGAAACAGTGCATCACTTTAGAATATTGCCAAGATTTGTTACTGCTCATTGCCGAGTGCTGAGTGTTGAGCACTTGTCAGAGTATTCATTGTAAAACATGTACCTGGCAAAGTCAGAATTCAAATCTCAAACCTTTCAACAAAAGCTAGGTGTCTATTGCTGAATGAAATCACTAGGGAAAAAAAAATTTTTGAGAAGGAGAGAAGGGTGAGGGAGGGTAATCACTCTTACAATGTACTTCTTAGGAAGCAATGGCAATGACAAGTGCATATCAGTAGGGGAAATTTACTCAGACCTCAAAAGCACTGATTTTAACTCACATCTATCCCTACTAATATGTATTAAATTCAGGATGCTTTTTTTTTTCACAAAATATAACTTAAAGCAAAATTGCCTTCCAACTTTTGATCTAAAACATTTAATAATGCCAAAAACATAGATTGATCTAAACAGGAAACAGAGGAAAAGAAGATCAACAAACAATCACGACTTTGTATATTTCCTTTTACTCTCAGATGCTTTGGACTGAATAATTCCAATTTTACATGAAAAAAGTCAAAGTAGATAGACAATAAGATCAAAATCAGCCACCATTAAACTACAATTTATTTTTGTATGAAATAATTTTTATATTTACATATGCCTACTTTTAAATAAGCCATATTATATGACAAGGAGTCAGAGACACTTGTACTTTTAAAAAAAAATTTTTGTTGTTTCTACCTTTCTCATGTTTTCTTTGTTGTAATTTGAAATAATCATCATAAAAATCAAAGAAAATCTAACAAAATCTTCTTATTTACAAATTTATATTTCCAAACATGGCTGTTATAAGCTGATTGCAAAACATAAAAAGAATTTTTTCAGGAATAAATAAATAAGTTCTGCCTCCTTGGTAATAAAAATGCACACAGTGGTCACAACATAATTACGTCTTTATTCCAAAGTACATTTGTTTTTCTTTGTTAAAAAATAGAATAAAAAACAGCAACTAGTGACAAAGAGCTCCGCCTATTAAGATTGCAGAACAGATTTTGGTATGTATAACTATAAGTCATTTTTGATTTAAAAAATTTCCTATTTAATCTAAGCTAAAGTAGAACTTAGACAAAACTATTTCACCTCTTTATATTGTGCCTGGGCATTTCTCTTAACGTTGATCAATGTATAAATGATTGTTGCCGATTCTACAACCAACAATGATGAATTGTTTTACTACATGACTATTTCTACCAATTCTTATTATTTTGTGGGTAGGTACAAAACAATATGCAACTTTCACAGAGAAATAGTTTTCCTTATTATTTTTTTTCTGATTAGCCAAAAGATTCAAGAGGCAGCCCAAAAGAGAATCACAAAACCAGGTATATATAGTAGCAAATTAGTATGTCAATTATTTTTATAGATGAACACAACAAAATACATGGGTGCATCTCAAGAAAACAAAACATCTTCAAATGTATACACTAAATCAAGTTTTTGTACTTAGCGAATAAAAGGATAGGGTGCTTTCCAGTAAACCCTAAGTAATTATTGGACTCCTAAATCAGACATAATTTATCTTGTTAATAAAATCTGCTTTTAAGATTCACTTTTAATAAATGCTAGACTTTGATGTCTTTCACAAGTTTTATGTGAAAAAATCTGGCATAAAGATATTCTAGTGAGGCTTGTAACAAAACTCGACAAAAAATTTTTGGCATAAAATTAAAGTCTCTTTCTATGAGTGTAACAACTTTAAAATCATAAATATTTTCAACCAGCAAGTTCATATCCAGGTTTATTTCTTCATTCAACTTCTGTTCTTATTCATTGTTTTTTTTCTTACTAATTACTTTGTTCATAATGTGCCGTGAATTCATTTAATGAAAGTATGTTACGTCAAATAAAAAGTAAAAAAAGCAAATAAACAATATAGCAGTTTATGGCAGAATTCCAATTTTTACACAAACCCTTCAAAGAAGTAGCAAATGGCTGAAATGATCATCAATATCTAAAACAGAATAAGGATATTGTCTAAAAATTCACGGAGGAAAACATGATTCATTTCAAAGTCTTAAAATGCTATCCTTTTATTTATTCTTTTGTATATTTTCGACAACAGCAAAATATATGACTGAACCAGTAAATTGACTTCTTACATTAATGACATTGTCTCTCAAATCACTCTGTCCAAAATAGTTTTTAGACTCTTCCCATCATTTATTCTAATTGTTAAACCATATTAGAATTATAATTTATGATAAAAAACCAAATTGATATTCAAGTCTGCAGTAACAAAGATGTATTTTCCAATTATCGCAGCAAGTTTTCTTAAATTATTTGAAGCACATATTGACTTTTTTTATTAATTTGCCATTTTGTGAAAATTCAAGTCTGTTCACATCCCTATCATGAGCTTTGCAATCAACTTTAAACATTGCATATTATATTTTTAAGACAAAAAAAAAACGGACTACAATAGCAATGTAACATTTTTATTCATGAGCCCACATTTAAATTGCATTAAACTTAAAAAATACAACTTCTGTTAACACTTTATCCTGAAAGATAAAAGTGACCTCCAGAAAAGTGGATTTGAATTGTCAATTTTGGTGACAATATTAAATGCAGGGGACAACATGATAAAGGGAAGAGGCTTGCTTAAATGTCACTTTTTTAATTGCACAAATCATTGTCTTGACATCATCATGTTTTACTCAAGAAAACATTACTTTTGCAATGAATTCTTTATTCCAACCCAAAGGCTTCAATGGTTAGTATGATTATGATGAGTATCCTTAAATTTTAATGGCTAGTGTAATTGTGATGAGTATCCTTAAGTAAGAATAGCCTGATTTTTGCAAAGGTGTGGTGAGAGGGCTGAAAAGTCGTCAGTTTGTAGCCTGAAATTCTCATGTGTGCCAGAGCTGCTAGCTGTACATGCATTAATTAGAAATGTTTCATGCATATTATTCTGAGAACAGTTAGGGGTGAATTAAGACTTAAATTAATGATTAAGCCAATATCATGACCCTATTCATAGATAGCTTTATCTTAGCTTATATACTGCAGCATTATTATAACCACTTACAGTTACATCCTTAAGATATTTGTAACACATGAACACTGCAAAACTAAAGAACTTTTTGGACAATTCATGAGTGAAAGGGCAGAAGAAATAAAGGAATGATATATATTTATCTGAGAATGGATTCAGTAATTGAAAATTATTTTGCGTGTGGTAAAAAGGTTCATTCCTAAATAAGAAAATCACATATCTAGAAACCTATAGCGCTGTCAAAGACTTGCCCTGATAGTCTCTAATTGTTTGAAGAGGGAAAAGGTATACTGTCTGTTAAACTTGTCTTATACATTCAAACAATCATTTCTGAGCATTCAAATCAAGATTGTTGAATTGAGTATCGTCTTCCTCATGTGTATCAATGCTATACTTACTTTTCACTCTCTAAGAATATTAAAATTGCTGCGAGTCCTGTAAAAGAATCACTTGAATTAACTTCATTGTGCTAATGCAGTGGCAGCTCTTGACACATATTTCATAAAGTAAAGAACTCATTATGCACAAAATTTTCTCTTTTATCAAAATAACTAAACCTGTTCTGATGATAATAAGGAAAAAATTCCGTACAAACACTAAGTTCTGATTTCAATTTCCAATCTATTCATTTATATACCTCTTTGTTCCTTGCACACAAAATATGAAAGAATACCACACAAATTATTTTCATAGATCTGGAAATGCCAGCTTAAAAACTTCTTCATAATGATCAACAAAATGCACATCCAGACCATCTGTGATGTATGTAGGCAGGTCAGCATAGTCTTTCTTGTTCTCGCCTGGTAATACAATACAGGTCACCCCAACCCGTTTTGCCTAAAGAGAATATAGAGAAAAATATAAAAATAAAAAGAAGAACAAAAAATTGCTCTGTTAAAAAACATAAGTTTACTTAAGTATTTTTCAAAAAGTTATGATTTGAAAAGTAGATTGAACAAACATAATTTTCAATCATTTCTTTTCATTACGTTCAAAGATCATTTTTGCTTTGTGTTACTTCCTCATAACTCATAGAGACAATTTCTAAAGTAAAAAATTGATGAGGTTGAAAAATAATTTACAACAAAAGAATATTTTATTTGCACTTCATGTTTGATTTATCGTCAATGAGGTTTGGAAAAAATTACATGCATAGGGGAACCATAGTATATCTAAATCCTGGATATTTGTCATAACAAATAAAAAAGAATACTCTGTCTTTGAAGAGTGTGGCGGAAAGCTTTAATTCTAGCACTATTAATTAAAGAGCTGATTACCAATTTCTATTTTTAATGGTCTCTAACTCAAAACAGTTGTAGGCAACTTGTCACTGAATTACTCTAGATACACAAAGAAATCAAACGAAATAGTGTTACTAGAAGCCAACAAGATCACTCATAAATAGAATATGTAAATGCCAAGCAACATTTTTCGGCCATGTGACGAGACGAGAGAAACTAGAAGATCTTGTGACAACTGGAATGATTGAAGCGAACCACAGCAGGGGAAAACAGCGTGAAAAGATGTTAGATGGTCTTACAAAGTGGCTCAAAATAGGAAGAGATACAGAAGCAATGTAAGTGATAGAGATGCATGGAAGGTCTCGATCGCCTGCGCTAAAGAGCATGGTTCATGATTGATTGACCTCACATTTAATCTCAATCATTGCTAACAACCAACAGCCTATATTTTCACAATACCACTCACAGCAATGCACTTCTCTTTGATTCCTCCAACAGGCAGAACTTTCCCTGTAAGAGACACTTCTCCTGTCATGGCAAAGTCTTGCCTCACTGGCATGTTCAACATAAGGGAGAGAAGAGCTGTTACAATAGTGCAGCCAGCACTGGGACCATCTTTAGGTGTGGCTCCCTAAAGGGGAAGATAAGATTGAGTTGTTTGAGATAAGTTTTCAACATACAAAAAAATTTGCAAATATTGCTCAAAGGACTTTATAATATCTGGAAAACATTACTGTATCAAACATCTGGCCTGTTTTGTTAAGACATGCAATAGGTGAAGTATTCTATAGTCGCATATTAGCTAGTTTAATAGTTCAATACAAATGCTGTTGAACATGCTTATTGAGAATTGACTGAGAGTCAATATAACGTTAATATGCATGGCAGCCAGTCTATTAGAAAAGATGAATAAAGAAAACAATATATAAAACATATAATTTTCTTGCTAATTATTTCCCCTTATTTTATTATAAAACTGGTTGAAGATAAGAGCTCTTGGTAAACCTGTTCACTATGAAATAAGGGTGTGTTGTATAAAAACTAAGACGCTGTGAATATTATTTGGAATTAAAAAAAAAATTTCCGTTGTAAAACTTTTTTGAGAAATAAAATCACACAGGATAAACCTATAGTTCACATACAGTTCCCACCTGCCCCAATATATTGAACCACTGACGATAAGATTTTTAATAGGGTAAAAAAAAAAGACAAGTATGAAAGTAGGATTCCCTATAAAAATTTTGTGGAGCCTATTACTGCCAGAGGGAAAAGTAATTGGTAATCATCCTCAACTACGTTGAGTAAATATAAGTTACATCCCTGTTTCGGTATAACCACCACCTCAAACTGTTTCAA
The DNA here is from genome assembly GCA_033675545.1 of Elysia crispata. Taxonomy (NCBI): domain Eukaryota; kingdom Metazoa; phylum Mollusca; class Gastropoda; family Plakobranchidae; genus Elysia; species Elysia crispata. The sequence goes on from JAWDGP010004454.1 coordinate 280,243, forward strand.
TCAAAGGGAGACTATACTATAAGATTGGGACTATAATTATCAATATACATATTCGTGTAACAAAAAAAAAACCACCAAAAAAAACCCATATCCATTGTGGAATTCATAGTATTTTGGCCCTTACCCGGTGACATTTTAATAATGACAAAATACATGATGCTTTTATCAGGTGACTCTAGAGGAATTCCCCGTAAACTTAGCTCAAAATTATGATGATTTTTTTGTATTTAATGCACATGCATTCAATAAACTCAGAATCTGCTCTGTAATACCTCAAAATTAAACCAATAGCAATAAACTCTGGAAGCAAAGAGTTAGAAAATTATGCATTGTAGGCAGCAACTTAATATCAAATAGCAATTATCCTATAAAAACTAAGTGGTTTAAAATATAAAAAGAAAAAAAATTGTTTCATAGCCTACAAATAAGTTTATCAAATAACATACCTATATACCAAATTACATTACAAGATGACCTCGCATCATTTTTTAAAGCTCTATTTCTTTTATCTTGTCTGAAAAATGTGGGTGTGGTCAAAGTTCACTCCCTTCAGAGAGGCCAAGTTATTAGTAACAAGTTATAAGGAGTACCCATAAACCCGCACCTCAGGCACATGTAAATGTATATGAGCTGTCTGCATAAAGCTGTTGTCTGGGTATTGTTGTGCAGTAAAGGCCTTAGCATATGTGTATGCCAGCTGAGCACTCTCTTTCATCACATTGCCCAGACTGCCTGTCAGTTCTAGTGATCCTGATGTCTCCGCTGATGCGCTCGAGTCTGATGGTGTTGCTTTCATGGGTTTCTTTAACACTGTCTCAATGAACAATGTTGATCCCCCTGAGGTGAAGCATAGAAAGCTGACATCAAAAGCTGATACGCTTTTCTTAAAAGAATTATATAATTATTTAAAAATATTTATCGCTCTGAAAAAAAAAAGAATTATATTAAGACAAAATTCACAGATTTATAAGGTCGAGAGAATAAGTATTCTGAACAAATTTAAGCATAAAATGAAAGAGCTTTTCAATAAAAGTGCCACCATCAGTCTTTCTACAAAACATCTGAACAGAAATGCATACTTCTGCATATAAACAAAAAAAAAAAAAAAAAAAAAAAACAATCACTAATATGTGAGGCTACTTGGGCTTAATCATTCATGAGTAAAAATTTTCAATTACTTGTTTTTTCACATCATTTGAAAATCTGAAGGTAAATTTTTCATCTTTAAGTTAAGGGGAAATAATCAGCATCAGCATTTCTATGTCTATATCTAAAAGCATTAGAGAAATGTAACAAAGTAGTTGCTTTCTATTTTCAAAGATCTGTAGTTCTAAACAAGTGTGGGTTGCATTTGTCTAAATCACCCTGAATTGCTCAATATTTCTCATATACACATGGTACCTACTTTGATAGAAAATTCTTTGGATTTTTTCAAATTCTTAAAAATCGCTAAGGAAAAACAGTTGGAGGTAGTAGATTGCAAGAACAGAGTGAGAATTGTAAAAACTTAACTTTTAAAATCTAATCTTGAGTTTAGAAAACCTTCAGAAAAAAGGCTCAAGAGAAGATCATACCCATAGCAGTCCAAGCTAAACCAGTGACCACACCAGGTGGTGTTGTGTCGTACATTCTGTCATGTGTAAACAATGGTTTTCCCACAAACTCCTGCAAGTTTTCTGTATCTATTGCAATTGTCTCAACTTTCTCCTTCACTATCTTCAGGGCAGCCTTGCGGAAAATCTGATAAACATAAAAAAACAACAACAAAGCAATAAACTATTTCCTCAACCATCATACATCAATTAAAATTATTCATTTGTCTAAATTTTGTTGTTTAAAATTATGTTAATGGTGAAAATTTGAAACAATCCTGAATTATCATCAAATCAAAAAAGTAAAGACCCTTTTTTTTAAATCTTTGTTAGTTATTGTCTTGATATTACCAATCATGATTGCTTTGGTTTTTAAAAATTAACGAATTAATAAAATCTTAGTTTCATTGCAGTAAGTGGCAAAATAATTATGCACAAATAAGAATAACATGAAAAAAATTTACAAAGAGCTGACTTGAAAAAGATGATTCTTTTTTAACACACTAAGTAAGAACAATTGTAAAAAACAAAACTCTCAGCAATGGCAAATATATATATTCCTCATTTCCTGATGTCATATTTGTGAGTCAATTGATCTTATCATAGAATCAGAGAATCAAATTAATTTACAGCTTCAAGGTCAAGTAGTTATTCTGCCAATTTCATGTTTGAGAAAGCAAAAGTCAAAACCTTAGAAGAAAATGCAGCAAAGCTTTTGACTGAGTTATGACAGTTTTAGAGTGGGCTATTTTTCTTTTCTTTCTAATTCATTTGTACCAGTAATTTTTGAATGGGTGGTTTTCCTGAGCAGCTTTTAAAAGGCATTTATTTGAAAAGATTTAAAACAAAGATTACCTTTTCAATTTGTTTTTGGAGATTCCTAACACCGCTTTCTCGACAATACTGCTTGATCAATGTGTTCATAGCCTCATCACTAATTGTCATCTTATCTGCCTCAACACCTGAAGCTGTGATGGACTGGGGAACTAAGTATTGCTGGGGAAATGCAGTGGTTTTAAGAAGTGTCATTTAAAAAAAAAATTAAGGCAAGAAACACGTCATGATTACAGGTTCAAAAAGGAATTTCCTTTTATTGTTCAGAAATAAGTGTATAATCAAATATATGCAGGAAAAAGAGCTGAATAAGACAGCTTCGATTAAGAAAAATTTCATGAGAATTTTTCATGTTTTTGGCTTTTGGTGACAAGTTTACTCAGTCTTCTTTACATCTACCTGTTAAAAAGATACTTTTTACTAATTCATGCATGACAGAGAGCCTTAGTTTTGCTTTGTGGCAATTCTTTCAATTCAAATTTCTAATACCTGCTACCATCAAAATTTCAAATCTCTCATCTTTAAAGGAATTCAATTTATTTTTTGATAGTATTGAAAATTTTAAAAATCAGTAATGCACAACCCTCTGCATTCTTTGGAGTTGGCTGTGAATTAGGTCTTGGGTGAACTTTTTACTTGATGCACACATATAGCTGACACAAGCTTTCATGTTAGAACAAATGAATATTTCTTCCTTGAAAAATATTAAAATATCCGATTTTCTTCATCTTTCCAACGGAAAAATTAAACGTCTCTCTAAAGGAAGCAAATAGAAAAGTTTTTTTTTTCATGGAAAAGATAACAGCAATAAAAAATAAAATAAATGCATATTGATTCTGATTAATTTCTCAAGGACAATTCAGTATTAAAAAAAAATTACTAACTGCTTTAAATAAGTACATCACAAAATTATCACCCTATCTTTCCTAGTTTTAAAGCTTTATCAAAAAGAGCGAAATTGGCAAACCACTAGTCTGAATAAATAAGATATGACTCAATGTGAATAAAAGAAATATAAAATAGAGATAGAATTGGTTTACATACTTTTGCAATATTAAGTTTCTCTTCAGCAACATAACCAGATACATCAATCATCTCCATCCTATCACGCAAAGGCTCTGGGATTGTATCAATTATATTGGCTGTGCAGATAAACAACACCTGTGGAAGTTACATGCTTAAACTAGGTAAACATTTTCAAATGCCAGAAGTGTCAAAAAACTGAAATTAAGTTATTACAAATCAAAATAGCCGCAAGGGAATATGAAATTGTTAAAATCATTTCAAATAGAGTATTTCCTTTAAAGGAACAAATGCAAATCATTTATTTAATAAAAAATGGACATTTTTCAGGAGTTGAAAAAAAAAAAAAAAATGGCAATATGGCTCAGTACATACATCTGATAGAATAAAAACATGATCATCTTAAGGAGTGACAGCATGCAAAAAAAAGCAACCCTCAACAAGATATCACTTTGCATTAAAAAAAAAAGAAAGAAATATTTTCAGTTTTTCTTGTTTTCTTGCATTTGAAATAATTAATAATAATAACAATAATAATAATAATAATAATAATAATAATAATAATAATAATAATAATAATAATAATAATAATAATAATAATAATGAAAAAAAAAAAAAAACCAGACACAAAAGCAAAAATGTTAATTATCAATCTGGGTGACAGTATTATTTTGAGAAAGAAGGCTTTTCCACTGAACAATTAAGCCAAAATAGGTCATCAAAAAGTAAATCCAAATCAAACTTTACAAAGTGCAAGATACCTTGCTAAGATCAACAGTAACATCAAGATAATGATCCAGGAAGTTATGATTCTGCTCTGGATCAAGAAGCTCTAGCAAAGCAGAGCTAGGATCACCTTGGTAACCACGACCCATTTTATCCACTTCATCTATCAACACAAGTGGATTCTCTGTCTTGGTCTTTTTCAAGCACTGGATCATCTTACCAGGCATGGCTCCCACATAGGTTCGTCTAGTGAAAGATGTTACATTTTCAAGGAAAAGTAAGCAATGTTAAAGAAAATAATCAAATTTACAACAAACTGTAGCAGGTGTTGGTAGGTAAGTTAGGAGAAAAAATTGAAAATAGATTATCCACTGTTTTTTAAAGCACTGGTATGAGCAAATTAAAAGTCGTTGAAGATATCAAGATATACCTCATTCATTTCAAAATTAAATATCACAAAAAATTAATAAAAAGGCAAAGCTTTCATAAAACATGCAAGTAAATGAATTTTGTTACCTGTGGCCTTTGATTTCTGCCACATCTGTCATACCTCCAACACTGAATCTGAAATACTGGAGAAAATAAATCTATGGTCAACAGCTCTGCCAAAAGGATGAGGTCTTAAAGAAACTGAGTAAAAAAATTGGGGTGGTGTACCGCCGAAGGGTTAAAAAAGTCATACACATCTGTTTTAAACTCACACAAAGCGACCCTCCACTTCATCACAACTTATTCCCAAGACAGTGAACATACACATTTAAAGAGAAAAAACTAAATAGAGCTTATAGAGCCAGCAAGAGGGCTTGTGCATCACATGTGCATGTGAGACTCAATAAAAATAAAGCTGGTTTTTTTTTTTTGTGTTGCAATAACCCTGGTTTTTAAATTGCAAAGGAAATTATGCTTATCCAAGTAATTTTCTTTTCACCGAAATTAGTAACATACTTTTCCAATATGCAAGAATGTTCAAGTTACATTTTAGGAAATGCTAGGAGTAATAATAAAGCATCTTTTCAAAAGGAAATATAAAAGGTTTTACCATGTTTTTTCAGTTTTCAATGAGTTTAACATGACAACTCAATATTGCTCTGATGGCTCTTAATTGATAAAGATAATTAATATTTCATTCCTATTAAAAACAGTAAAATCAGATACCTTTCTGTTAAGTGCTCTTGCTATGGACTTAGCAATGCTGGTCTTTCCAACACCTGGAGGACCATAAAAGCAAAGAATTTTGCCTTGTGTGGAGCCCTTCAGCTGACTCACAGCAATGAACTCCTGAAACAAAATAAATTATTTACTTTGCTTATTTCTTATCCAAATTTATTCCCCTCCTTCCCTTATTTATTTCCTGATTTTAAAGTCAAGCGCAGATATAAAAAAGTTAACTGAACATAATCATTACGATAAAAAAATATAAGAGATGGTTGACTTGAAAAAAATTATGCTTCAACAATATTTTTGTCTTAAACAAAGCTTTTAGGTGCACTAAAAGATGAATGGCCATACAAGTATCCTTTTTTTGACATCATCCATGCCATAGTGGTCCTCATCAAGGATTCCTTGTGCCTTAGTCAACTCAAGTGTCTCTTGACTGTACTTTCCCCATGGCAGACCTGTCAGCCAGTCCAGGTAATTACGAGTTACACTGCAAAGAAAACAAAATTCTTTGTCAGACCATTAAGTTGCACATCATGATTAAAAAAAGCACAAGTTAAAACTGTAAATGGACAGGCAAGATCATCAATTTGGGGGAATAGAGAGAATTATAAATCACACATTAGCACACAAAAGTTTAGAAGTGATGAACAGATATTCTTTAAAGCAAACTTTCTATAAGTATGATAGCTTGGTGACATTAGAAACACATGAGCCTATAAGCAACAGATATAAAAAAAAGAAAATAATGTGGTCAAAAAAAACAAATTGCATGTTTGTAAAACAAATATGAAAACAATGATCAAGAATCATCTATTAGTGAATTTATCATGCTGCCTTACTTAAACTCTGAGGAGTGGTTGTCTAGGAAAGAAAGTTTGGAGAGCTCTTCATCAATGACTTCTTTCACATGCTGAGGAACCACTAAGTCCTGTAGAAAAAATGAACACATTTAAGATCTACTTAACATTATTTTAGGCTCCTGATTGACTAGTGCAAAAGAGTTTTTGTATAAGCAAAATTGAAAAAGCATTAACTTTTAATCATTCATGGAAAAAATTGTATGGATTGAATAAAATATCTATATTTTCACAATGAAGCACAATCACAATGATAGCGTACCTATTTTCATTATTAGATATAAGTGTTACCTTAAGTCTTTCGCGAAATTTCTCCTCTATTGCATCTTTGTCATCCTTTTCAAGTCCTAACTCCTTTTTTATAATCTTGAGCTGCTCCCGCAAGATATACTCCCTATGTTGTTTTTTCACCTTCTCTTCAACCTCTTTACCAATGCGCTGCTGCAGTTTGCTTAATTCATATTCTTTCTTCAGCAGTGACAATGCTAACATAAGCCGTTTGGAGATCTAAAAAGATGGAAAATATGAGCAGGGGTGAGATTTAGTTTGCAAAAAATTCTGTATTGGAAAGAAGTGGACATGACAAGGAATAGCTAGTTTCGTAAAATCCCAATCTATTCATAAATCTTACAAACACTCGTTGCCATGAAGTTACAACTGAAGGAACTACTACGAATTCCAGCAAGACAGCAAAACTCTAACAGCTATTTGTTTTTCCTTTGGATGAATTTGACATTACCAACATATTTCTAATCTTTGTCATTCAAAGTTCTGATGCTGTCAAAAGATATGTACCTCTATCGTTCTGAATAAGTTGTTATCGCACTTTTTAGATTTAGATTAATTTGGAAAAAAAACCCAGATAGTTGATGCTTTGTGTCTTGATATTTCCTAAAGAGAGAATAGAGGGTGGCAGATATGCTGCTGCTTTATCAATTCAGCCCATTTTCATTAAGTCTCTTGAAATTTTCTCTTCTTAGCATCTTATCAGTATCTGTATGAAGGTCTTAATAAATGACTTATAAAAACAGGGTAATTGAACTGCCCTAACTTCCTCATAAATAGGATCATTTATATGCTCCTTTGTAATTTTCCATTAAATGTCATCCTAGATATTTCTTGTTTGAAACTTGCTCAATTGCATGGTCCTTTATTTTGATAGGTGAAATTTCATTACATTTTCTTAAGTCAATAATCAGTTGGCAGAGGATAAATTGAGTAGCAAAATCTACCAAAATAAATGACTTCAGTCATATATAATGTTTTTCTCTTATTAGAAGAGTTCTTCTTTAAGGATTGTAACCACTCCTTATATTATTCAGTTAGCAGAATTATAACTCACATTAGTCTCTTCCAAAACTTCCTGAAGCTCATTTGGTTCACCAGCAGTCAATGCAGCACCTAAGTCAAATCAATTAAATGCTTAATGAAATGTGTCATTTAGTGCCACTTTCAAAATTAGTTCTTAAAAATGAGTTACTACTAAAAAGGTTCTATTTAAACATTTTATGTTTTCTTTGAAGTTTTGAGTATCGGAAGACATATAGGATCCAAAAGAATCAGATAACTACACTGTGTGCAAATAAACTATTTTACATAGATTTACATTTAAAATAGAAAACGGTGATCAAAGTTATATCAATAAATAAATAAATCAATAAGGCTGTTGGTTAAGGCAGCTAATGTATTTAGTTCTTCATATAGGGAGAAACAAGCAGTCAAAGTGTGAGTAAGAGAGAGAGGAAAGAAAGAGATAAAAAGGGGGAAGAGGGAGGGAGGAAGGAATATAGATCAGTTATATTATAAGTGCAAAGGCGAATTTGTCCTGATATAATTACCCAAATCGCTGATATAGACTGGATTGTCAATCACCCTTTGACCAGCTTGAATAATTTGAGCCAGGTTTTCTCTGTGCAAGGAATAAAATAGTGATCAGAGCTTTGTCAAATTATAATAAAAGACACTAAAGTGTGCATTGGGGAGAAAAAAGTTCAACAAGAGAGAAAGATTTATTTCAATCTCACTTTTCCTTCAAAAAATTATTTTTACACTCTAATAATCATTATTATACTTGGTTCCTTCAGGCCTAGGAATTGAATACATAGAGATGACAACTTTTATTTTTATGCTTGAAAAAGGGGCACAAAGTTAAAAAATTACACTCTGCAAGAAAAACTACCTGTAAAGAGGATTCATGGCAATAATATCTCTGATTGTTTTGACCACTTCAGATGTGAGGGCCTGAAAAAAAAATTAAATGTGTAGATATCATTTTTGCACTTATAAAAGTCAACCACAAGTGTTTGGGAAATCCATTTGAGTTTAGGTTACATGTACTTTCAAGCCAGTAATGTGTAATTAATTATGATTGAAAAGGTTCTAAATCAATATTTTTACCACTTTTTAAAAATGTTATTAAAAATAAAGGAATGAAAAAAAGGGGGTGGGGGTGGGGGGATGTGTGTGTATGTGAGAGAGAGAGAGAGAGAGAGATAGATAGAGAGAGAGAGAGAAAGAGAGAGAAAGAGAGAGAGAGAGAGAGAGAGAGAGAGAGAGAGAGAGAGAGAGAGAGAGAGAGAGAGAGAGAGAGAGAGAGAGAGAGAGAAGAGGGGGGGGGGGAAAGAGGGAGGGCTTCAGATAAATTTCAGCACTCATTTTTTCCTCAATTTTGTAGATAAATAGTAGATTCATTGCATACGGATTCAATAACTAAGTTTTGAAAATTAACAGTTGGGAGACTCATTTTTGATCAAGTGTTTTCCATAAACCAAGCCAATTCTAGTTACTTATCACCTTGTTCACACATTACCTTAAGTGTTTCCAACAATTTACATTAACAACATTGTTATCATTCAATTTGAACTAGGGAGAGGATGTGGTGAAACCTATTATAATTTTATTATTGTGGAAAACCAAAGTGAGTTTGCATTAATCCTAAACCAGAAAGTGCAAATCTCATTCTTTTTCATTTGATTTACTGAAATTCAAAAGATCAACTTCTCTATCAGATCAATAACAAGCTAGTTATGGATTTAGGAAGAGCTTTTGAAGATGGAGAAAATGGAGTCTTTTTGCAAATCTCAATATTTTCCCAAAAAACTCACTGAAACACTCACTTTAAATGCACCCAAAAACAAACATAAATTAAAAAAAAATTATTAACTGAATGAATTATTTGCAAAATGTAAAATAAATAGAAAACCATAAAAAATAGTGCAAAGATTTCATACAGAAGTTTCATAGACAAACAGGGGTAACTGTGCAACTGTGGGTTTCAATAACATTCTAAGCCTTTCAAACATGAAAGGAAAGCAAAACAGACAATATCCATATCTTGATAAAATGCTTTCATATAAAGAGTTATCTAGAAAGCGAGGTAAGCACCAATATATTCTATTAAGAGTACATATAGAATTATATCAATCTTGAAAATTCATGTCAGAGTAGAAGAAAGTTAGTTGACATAATCCAATGCACTTTAAATACAATCAAGAAACAGTTACATGCAAGACTCTTCTTCTTAATCCTCAGTAAATGAGAAGGGCAGAAGCCATACAGTAAAGAACCATTTTCATATACTGCTCAATCTCTGAGGAGACCATGTCTGAGTGAAAGAGAGATTAACCAGCCAACTCACCTTGATCTCATCATTACTCTCAAAGGGTTCATGGGTAATGTTTTCTGTCTTCACCATCAGCACATGTGATGGAGAGGGTGGGGAGGAAGAAGGACTGTTTGACTCAGATTCAGCTGATGTTGAAGTCTTGTTGGACCCAAATATGCTGCCAAGACTGAATGAGATACCAGACGACCCATTTGTGTCTTCCGACTTTTCATCATTCTTTTCACTTTCCTCTGATTCTTTTTTGCCATTTCTTCTCCTACTCTTTCTCTTTTTATCTCGGGCTGTAAGGCATATCAAAATTATAAATGGTTTAAAAAAAAAAAACAATAGCAAAAATAATTCCAAACTCTTCCTCTATAAAATGTTTCAGTTCATTTGAAAACATGAGCAAAAGGAGAGAGCTAAAAAAAACATGAGTACACTTTCTATTACACAGCCACAAACTCTGTCAACTCATGCTTAAATAAGTTATGTTTTTTTAAAAACACCCTGGAACTGTTCAATAATTCTTGAACTGAGATGAAGTAAATATTAAGAAAAAGACACTCTCCAACGTGTGGTTAAATTTCCAAGAGATACTGTACTTACCATCTGAATGTACAGAACTTGAGAGAGCCTCTAAGTGTGCCTATTTGTGTACCGTACAATTACAAGAATCAGCATGAATCAAGATCGTCACTACCCTTGTATAATTGATCCATCACGCACAGTGCAAATCATGAAACCATAACCTTGGTATTTAATTTATTTACTTTTTTTTTATTCTTGTAATCGTTGATGAGTCCTGTTTTAACCCAAAGCAAGCTTTCAGAAGTCTGCTATAAAACAAATAAAGCAAGCTTTTGTGCACATAAATACAAAGCCCAAAATTTGCTATAACTTTAAAAATTTATACTATGATGGTCTGGGTGCTAACATGAATGGCGATTTCTGTAACACACACACACACATGTATGTCTTTGGAATTAAATTCATATTAATGGAGTTTTGCCTTTTACTAGGCTCTTACTTGTTCTCCCTCACTCATTTTTTTTTTCATCTAAATTTAAGTATTAAAGATATTTGCTACTTCATAATTTCCCACTAATCACTTGACAGGTATTTCCCCAATCACAAATGAATTACATACTATGAGAAATGTAAGGCATTGAAGGAAGGTATCATAGTATCATAAAAGAATCATTATTTTACCTGGATCAGGAAGAAGATCCACTTCATCCTCAACAGCCATATCAGTAATCTTTATCCTTGAGAGAAAAGACGAAAAAGTAGAAACAGCTGAATTTGCATGTCTTTTCATTTTTTTTTAAGTTGCATGCTTATAATTTCGTCCTTGAGAACCGTATGTCAAGGAACATACTTTTTTAAATCATAGCCCTAGAAATTTTTAAGGTATGTTAATTAAAGCCTGAGTTATGACAATTTCAAGTTACAAAACACACACGTATGACAAAATGAGAAAATCATGTTTGAAGGTTGCTGACTGAAGGCCAAGCGAAGCAGTGGACTGACTTGTTTACAGAGCTGTGCAGTTTCTGTAAATGCCATCTAGGCCAGTGTATTCATGCACACTAGTTTCCATTGAAAAGCTGGGAACTCCCCTTTCCATTGATATATGGTATGATAGGGTGTCAAATAAGAGTCCGCAATTCAAAGAGGCCAAAGTTGCTGATGTTTAGACCTGTAATATGCAAGTTTTGCCAGTAGCACTAAGTTTTAAATTGCAAAATTTAACTATTTTTATTTTTTAGATCGCCTTGAAACTTTTACACAAAGTGTAGATATGGTTATAGAATAATGTCCTGACCTCAACTCAGTTCATCCTATAGTCGACCTTCATCTCCTTTATAGGCCTATTATTCAAAACTAAACTCTGCGCAATCTGATGGGTTTTCTTAGACTGCCTCACATTTTTCACTAATACTTAGTATTCTACTACTGCCTCATCTCTACTTAAATTTGGATTGCAGTTTCTATCTGTTTGAGATGCACAGACATCTAAAATAAAGATTTTAAGACCAATAAGCATTGCTGCGATACATCTGTCACATAAATCTTGCTAAAACAATGTTATTGCAAACATACTGCAGTGGAAGCCATCAGTTCATAATAGGACCTGTTAAATTGTAGGAAAAATAGATCATATCTACAAGAAAAGAGCCCTCGAGTGCTATATTAAACCCATCATGATGTATGGATGTGAGGTCTGGACAATTTCAAAATAGTTATGAAAGAAACTAGAGACAACAGAAATGTTGTTCCTACAGGGAATGCTACAAATCTCATGTAAAGAAATCAAATGATACAACCTTAAGAGAAGCTTACACCACTGATTAATAGAATAAATAAATGCCAGAAAACCTTTATCAGGCGTGAGATGAAAAGAGAAAAACTGAAACATCTTAAGACAACTGGAATGATTGAAGAAAAACTCAGAAGGGGAAAAGAGGGAGAAAAGATCTTGCATGGACTTACAAGGTTGCTAAATGTAGGACTAGTGACAGATGCCTTAAAAGTGAGGGAATAAGATGTGTGGATGGTCATGATTGCCGCCACTAAAGAGCAAGACACCAGATTGATTAGTTGATGTCCTGGCTTTTCTATATTCAGCAATATACACTTCAATTAAAAATTATGTTCAGCAACAAGGCTGACAATACCTTCTGTGTGCCATCACAATCATTCGCAGTCGATCTCCCAAGTCATGCATCTCTGTTATATGGACAAAGGTGCCCACACTGTACACCTCATCAAGACGATCAATAACATCTGATTCATTACTGAAAAATATGAAATGAATTTTACCCTTAAGCTTTAATATTTATCAAAGGCTTACAAAGTCATAAATCAATTTTCTTCAATAACTCAACATTATGTTGCACAGTTCATGACAACTTAATAGGAATAAGAATAGGCTAAGTTAACAACTTTCTTGTTGAATTGCACAGGTTGGACATTATTCATAGCTTTATTTACTGTGAAAGAGAATATCTAGAGCTACAAATATTAATATTTCAGCGAAAGCAAGTCTTCAACTTTCTTAAAATAGGTATTGCACATAAAATTCTGATGTAAAAGAATCCCAACAAAGAAGCACTTTTACTTTCTTTCCAAAAGAACTTTACAATCCAGATTGGTAAAATTGAATTGACTGAATTAAAAAAAAACAAAAACAAAAAAACTTCAGCCCTCTTGTAAATCCAAGAGTAAGTACACCATTCTAACTATTGGTTTGGCAATGCCGTTAAAATATTTATTTAGCTTCTTAATTGATAGCATGGGTCTTGATAAATATGTGCTTGGGTAAAGAATGGAAAGGAGGTCTATGTCAATTGACATGAAACAAGATGAAAACATACAAACTTAAAGAAAAAAACTTAGCAGTCCCTTAACGCCTATGCTCACAATCCCCTCTCATCAATGAAAAAAAATTTAAAAAGGAAAGGCTGTCTTGTCTTTAATATTAAATTAACTTTTTAAAAAAGTCAACTTTTCACTGACTCACTTATTTTACCTATTGTGGATTTTAAGGTCCATAAATATACAGAATGCATTTAGTTAATAAGCTTGATTATATTCAACATCTTAACCTTTCATCCTTCTTTAGGAAAACTCCTGCATAAGGCATGTTGAATTTGATTTTCCTTCTCAAAAGATCCATGAGGCTCGGATGAGTAACCTGAAAAACAATATAATTTTGCAATCAAAAGTAAGATGGGGAATACCTCAGTGAGAAAAATAAGACCATTACTGTGAAACCTCACTGATAGATCTTATCAATAAAGCTATACATCTAGAAAATAAATTCTTTTCCATAGTTTTCATAAGTTAACAGTCTACTTTATATTGAATAGTTTCCTTTTATAAATTAAATAGACTGCCCTGAGTTTAAATTATCTAGTACAGGGCCCATATGAAAAGTGCCAATCTCCCTTAATCCCTAGGAGAAAATCAAATGCAGCCTAGTGTTATTCTTCAGGTTTAGATCTTGGTGTAATTTACTATATAGGCCTATTTAAAGAAAATAATCATATTCACAGTGATGGAGGAGACAGTGGAATTAAAGAACATTGAAAATAGATCTTACCTCAATCATTTTGACAAATCTGGGAAAGACTGGATTCCTGCTTATGGCTATAACTGGAACTACAGGAAGGAATTCTGGAATAGACATTGTTGTTAAAGCTCCAACAGGACTGAAATTATGAGACACCTCTTGACCATATTCTGATTCTTGACCACTTTCATCTTTTGGATCCTCATCATCACTTTTCTTGTTCTGACAGAATTTGCTTGAAGTAGAAAATTGTCTTCCAGAACTGTGTTTGAAGTCCGTTACATAAAGCCTAGAATGAAATGTGCTTCCAGAGCAAAGTAACGGATGATGCAATGTCAAGGTCTTAGAAAACCTTTGAAATTTGTCTAATAGAGATTGATGCCTATGCGCCTGCAAACAAGCATCTTGTCTTATTAACTGAGAATCTAGACTATATGCCTTACTCTGAAACATAAGTCTAAATCTGCTTCCAAATACTGAGGCCTTTGACTTGGCTAAGATTGTGTCAGTCCATTGCAGACTTTTCCCTAAAGTTGCCATATCACCAAGGAACATACACTGATCAAAATGGGAGATGAACTTAGATTTACTCTATGAAACGTTTTATCAACGAAGTAAGGCCTCAGACTAATCAATTTAAAAAAGAGGTGACTGGTCTGATGCAAGTTGAAAAAAATCAGATACTCTTAAGACTTTCAGAATAGGACTAAGGTTAAACTCTTGGGTTTGCAGCAGTCCGTATGAAGGCTGCCATTTTAATACACTTTGAAATAAAAAATTAGAATCATATTTTGAGAAAATCGAGTTATGAAAACACCATTCAACTTTTTGAATTTATTATTATTAAGATTGTAATTATTGTAATTCTATCTTCAATATTGATTATTGAATCACATTTGATTTGCATCATCTATTGAAGAAATTATTTATCGGATCAAACATTTTAAAGAATGGTATTGTACTCAATATGCATTTTGTTTTGTATAGTATTGTAAACATTATTAGATTTTTATAAATTTCACTATCACGTGATTCCTTACAAAATGGCTGACACAATGGTGGTCGTAACCATCGGATGCGATTTAAAATGCTGCGGTTGTAAGGAAGTAAATATATCAAGGTTTTCATACGCTCGTTTATGATAAAGGCGATGAAGAAGAGAGCAGAACTTACTAATGGCTCCAAATCTGATACAGATAGGGCCAAGCGAGTGTACAGGTAAAGTCGACATAACTCTAGATCTGAAAGTGAAAAGAATTGGCTCGGCTTTTAAATGCGAAACGAACTTCAAAAGTAGTGCAATACTCAAAGCGCACAGGCTCATATTGATATTCAGGGGCAATTACGAGATGCACTTACCTAAGCCTTTGAAATAATGTTTCTTCTTATCCAGTGGGGTCCGGACTCTTGTTTACATGGCAATTGGCAGTCATATATTATGATATTGGATACTGGGGGTAATCGAATCATGACTGACTAGTCTCAAGAACTCTATCTGTCAAAGGTAAAAAAAAAATAGGAGTTAAAAAGAATTTATCCAACCTGACTGTCAAGTAAACAAAAGAGTCTGGACGGCATTGGGTTTACAAGAAATCCCCAAAAACCAAGCCCAATCTTTTTCTTTGACCTGATCAGGCAAAGCCCTCTTTAGTATGCAAGAGGTACCGCATCCTTTTGGAAGTCCTTTCTCTTTTTTATTTTTTGTTAGTTAAATTAATCCTCTTTATTTCTCCTTCATTTCCTAATGAAATGGAATCAAATCTGTGTCATATTAATAGGGTGTAATTAATCCTCTTTATTACTCCTTCATTTCCTAATGAAATGGAATCAAATCTGTGTCATATTAAAAGGGTGTAATTAATCCTCTTTATTACTCCTTCATTTCCTAATGAAATGGAATCAAATCTGTGTCATATTGATAGAGTGTTCAACATTTGCATTTCATTCTATTTAAGACTAAGAGCTCATTTCAGATTATTTATTCTGTGAATTGGCACCAAAGATGTTCAAATAATATAGGCCTGTATATTATTTCTTGATATTCTTATTCTCTCCAAAATAGATGAAAATCAAGATCTTTGAGGGTAGTGTGTCTAAATAACTTAATATCTTACAATCAAATTTGTTAAGTGTAAATATTTGGACTTTGTCTCTTTCGATCTGGAGAGCAATACAAGAAATGTTTCAAGGCCTGTCCAACAGTTGATTCAGGTTTTGTTGGTTATTTGGTTATAGATACTGATTGCATAATTTACCATTAAGGATGTACAAATCTTGTTTTCGGGTATATCCTAACACCCTTGGTCAGGGAGGCCTTTTAATGCAGACTTAAGGCATGGGTATACTCCATTCATTTGTCAGTTGGAAATATGTGTCTATGGTGAAAACAACTGTATTATATTTTTTTTTTTAATTTCATTTTCAGTCAAATTTTATGATACAGTCTGATATTTTTGTCTTTCCATTATAAACTTGTACATGTTACAACAATACAGAAGAATTCAAAACAGTGAATCATTAAAAATTAGAACCAGTTCTTAGCACGGCGTCGCATAAGCGCTACTTTAGTTGCCGAGGCCGGCACAGTGTCAATGACCTGACCCCGTGACCTAGTTGTCAACTCAGGTAGACTCGGGCGTCTCTGTGCCTGCACGGCACTTCATGTTTTTTTTTATATTTTACTGTAATTTCTAACCACAATAATGATAATCATGTTTTATTTTAAAGTTTGCATTGAAAAATAAATAAAACAGGCTATAGACTCAAGCAAGAACGAAAACTCTAGCTCAAAAACTTTTTTTGTTACATGGCCATAAAAAGTACATTTATTGTAGTGTATTAGAAAACAATAGAGTGATTTTTAGAAGGTCGTAACAACTAAACCCAACATGGAATTTTTTTAAAATTTCACATATAGAACTTATCAGTTTTGAATAAACTACTCACAAAATTTTTTTTATGTTAGATGGAATACTTTTTGCAGGAGACGGATTTTTTGTACATGTCTCTGTCTTGAGCGAGCTTTAAATTACTCAGCTATATATATATAGAAATAAAAAAAAGCAGTCAAGAAACGTTAGAGGCTGAGACAGACGAAGCTAGATCTAAGGATCTAAAGATGCAGAATTAATTAGTATAGAAATGTCAACCACAAACCTAGATTTAGCTCGAGACCGACAAATAAGAAGAAAGACGTGGACACATTATAACAGATGGAATGAACAGGGATCGAACCTGCACCTCGATGCGGCACCCATCGCCTTGCCGAGACAAGAGCAGGCACTTAAACACTGAGCTATCCGCATCTACAAAAAATAGATGCTTCTGGGACAGTGACTTTCATGCTGGCTTGAACAGACTAAGAAGTGGAATCGCTAAGAACGATCAAGTCCACTTAGAACATAAACAAACTAGCCTCTAAGAAAGATCTTAGAAAGTTGCACATTTGACTCAAAGACATAAATGAATATAGAAATAAAGAAAGCAGTCAAACAACGTTAGAGGCTGAGACAGACGACGCTAGATCTAAGGATTTTAAGATGCAAGTGACTGCAAATAAAGAAATAATTAGTAGAGGAAAATCAACCACAAACCTAGATCTAGCTCGAGATTCTTCTGTAAGTTGTCATGTAATTGTCTATTGCTGTTTGAATATCTGGTAAAGAGCTGACATCTATAGGTGCTCTGTGGGGTATAAACTTGTGAATTGTCCTGAATGCGCTATTGAGATCGTTAAAAATTATCTGTATTGTGTGTGCTTTGTCTATGAGGAATGGATTGTTTGGTAAGGGTTTGTGTTTGCTTGATGATTGTTTCTATAAGATCTGTGTAAACATTCTTTTTTCTGTTCAGGTGTTATAGCACAAAGTCTGCCTCAAATTCTAAACAAATTGTTTACACGACTCGTGTGGGATTCAATTATAATCAATAGAATGTTCCATGTTTTGATTGACTAACTCAGGATGATTATCTAGAACTGAATGGGGAAAAATGCAATGATGAAAACGAGCATAGACGCGCTTTGACCCCATCTAACACAACAAAACTTATATCATTTTAATCTAGGATTTCCGTTCTTTCAGATAAGTATTGAAAAGTGATAATCTAGCGTATACTTTTTAATTAATTAGCAATTACATCTAATAGGAGCAAATTGCAGGTAAAATTTTAGATAAAAACATGGACTATGAAAACGCAGTAACCACACTCACAAATATGATGATAGAAATATCAAAGTAATACCGGGTTTCAAATTAGATTTATAAGAAACTGTTGAAAGTTGAACGATGTCTGTACTATTAGTAGTTCTGAAGATATTGTAAGTTAAAAAAGAGGAATTTTCTATTTTATTACATAAAATTCAGCAGACCTGTGCACTGGCTTGTGCAGACAGCGATTATCTGCAGTCATGGACGGGCCTGACCCTGACAGTGATTGATGACGTTACCTGAGCCCGGTTTGCTATAACAGTGCTTGAGTCGCCTAAGTTCAAACTGGCTTTCGGGCCTATCCCCCCATTGTTCACAACTAAATGCAGCTTTTAGGTCGAAATTCTACGCTGTGTTAGGGGCAAAGTAAAACTTTGATTGTTGATAGAAATTAATGCATCTATCTATCTATCTACCTATATATATATATATATATATATATATATATATATATATATATATATATATATATATATATATATATATATATAAATTATATTATATTATATATGTGTGTGTGTGTGTCTGTCTTTTTAATTATCCTTTAGATCTTGCTTACTAGACCAAGCAAGAATTTTACATATTTATAACCACTTTTTTATGATTCTACATGTAGCCAGCCAGGTCTGATTAATTCCAAATGACCATCAAGACTTTTACTTACTATCTTCGTACTCAACTCTTTTGTGACACCCCCTCCTGAAATTATGCAATGTACAACAGGGGGTCTGATAAGGCAGTTTGAGTGAAAATATATTGAATAGGCTGTTGAAGTACTTGTGCAATATGGCGAAAGATCATTCTGTCAAAATAATCTTATAAGCTTTTCTTGAAAACTTAGGTGCAACAAGATATCCAAGATTAATCATGAGTTAGACAATAGGAAAACAGAACTGCATTACCTCAACCTCTGCTTGAGGCATTGTTGGAGAGTCATTTGCTGCCTTTTTACATATGAAGGTTAAGGGACAATACTAGCCTTGTTTCTGATGCTAATTCAATAGTTTGCAGCGATATTTTAAATACTAAGTGAAGAAATGTATTCTTAGCTGAGCCTGGAAAGCAAACTAGCCACCCAACATAAACTCTCTCTCTCTCTCTCTCTCTCTCTCTCTCTCTCTCTCTCTCTCTCTCTCTCTCTCTCTCTCTCTCTCTCTCTCTCTCTCTCTCTCTTTGTGTGTGTGTCAATGTTGTGCTTTAACAATACACTAATCAACAAAACATGAAAGCAACACTGTATTTCTGACAGAGTGGAATATATGGCAATGATTCAATTATGACAGGAAGTTAGGATTTTCATTAAATTTGTTTGATCATTTGATTCAGCCCATACCATAATTTAATATAGGCTTGAGATAAAAGTGTTGCTTTCACGTTTTGTTGCTTAGTGTACTGTTTTCACTGAATAAGCATTTGAGAGGACCAAATCCTTCTTCTTAGCTTTCAAGATGTTAGGCAAGTCTGAAATGGATGTTTATTATCTGTGTCTTTCTCTCTTACAAATACAATTTCTCTTTATCAGCTTATGTTAGTTTTGAATGCTCTTAATGATGAAGCTCATTGTCTCCACTTCTAAGAAGGAGTATTAAGTCAAATAATGTTTGAATGAGATATGTTGAGTATTTAAGATAAGTCGACCTATTTTGGAGTAACTTAGTTTTTAGAAGTAGATCATACTCATGCAGGCTGGCTTGGGGACCCCTTTACTAGTAACTTTTGACTCCTCCTTATAGCCAAAAGGATTGCTATCTCATTAACAGCAAGGCTATAGTGTTTACGCAGCTCTCTCAAATTATATTAATTAATATCTAAATGTACAATCCCTGGGAGAGCCTTTGAACTTCTGTTTATGCATTCATGAATTTAATGAAATGCAATAAAACTTTAATTGTTGATTGCTCTTGTGCTCTTAATTTTGTATTTATTGCTTTGCTTTGTAGGAGGAATGAACAAAAAAACATGGAACGCAATTAAAAACAAAGATTTTGATAAATTGAATACATGTGCAATAAAGTATCTTCATGGTTTTTTTTTTTTTTATAATTTTTTCACAGATCTGCCTTGGAATCTATCAAATGTCTTGACAATATCAACAAAGAGAAAAAAGCCTACCGTGAGGTGTTCAAACAGGATGCAGTGGGGCTCCGCAATAAGTGAGTACTGAATTTGTCACTTCATGGTGTTTACTTTCTCTTTACATACAATAAGACCAAGGCTGAATTCTTTGGAGTTTTTTTTTAGTTTTTGTTCTTCGTTTTTATTGATATATTAAGAAATTAGTAATATATTTCTATTCCACTTTCATATGATATACAAAACTATTAAATCATTGGCATTAAATAACTACAAAAGTAATTTTTTTGTTGTTGTCATGCAATACAGGCTGAAAGACTATTGTGAGCAGTTGATGTTCTTCAACCCAATAGAATATGGTCGAAAAGCTGAGGAAGTCTTATGGCGAAAGGTTTTCTACGATGTAATCCAGGTCATCAAGCGTAGTAGAAATGTAAGGGTCCAGTCTATCCTCTTTGTTTATTTCACTGAAATGTCTGTTTGTGTCAACTTCTAGTTAAAACATTATATAAAGCCATCATTTTTAGATTTGAAAGACAAAATTTATGAAAAGTGACATTGAAAATTTGAACAAATTTTAATGTACATGTTTTTCAAACTATTTGTGTCATTTCATGGTAGTATTGTCAATGCCTCTAAAAAAACAGTGATAGTCATTTATATAATTTTCTTTTCTTTTCTTTTTTTTTTTTTTTTAATTTACGAATTTCTTCCTTTCTTCCTATTTAAATGTGATTATTTAGTAAGAGAAAGTGTACTCAGTCAAGTATAATAAGTCCTTTGTTATCTCCTCAGAATGTGAGACACCACAGCTCTGTGAAGACTGCCTATAGAACACACCTTTCTGCAGCAGCAGGCTACTACCAGCATCTAGTTTTCCGTCTGCAGAGAGAATTTTCCCTAAGATTAGCTGGAGTCATTGACTTTCATCTTTTACCAGACCCAAGGACAGGTAAGTTTAAAGGCACCCAAGTTAAATTTGGGAAAGAAAATTACAAAACTGCTCTGTCATTGAGTGTATTAATTATGTTATTTTCTTTAGATTTTGTTTCACAGTGATATGGTCCAAAGCTAGCGAATAGACCCTTTCCAGTTGTAAATCCAGTATAGCATGTATGTTTTTAAAGATGTTCTCTCTTACGAGAAGGCTTCTTTGCATAAAAAAGCCCATGTTTTTGTATGATGGCACACCCAGATCTATTCTAGAAAGTATCCAAGATTTTGGATCATATTTAACCTATATCTGATCAATACATATGGTCGATAAGGTTCTAGACTATTGTAGGATGATAATTTAAACATGGTAATAATCCATGATTCTCCATGATAGGTCTGTCTCATATCATCCATTATATAATAAATAAGCCTGTTAATACCGTGGAAGAAAGACAGACTTTTCCTGTGACAAATCTAACCAATGTTCAAAAGTAAAACAGATTGCTTCAAACATTATTCATCGCTTTGATTTCTTCTGCCTGCAGGGAGACGAAATGATCCGAGTATCATTAAGACCATCAATCCAAGCATTCAGGAATGGGCACAGAGAGCTTGCCATAGGTGTCTCATTTGCTTGGGTGATATATGTAAGTTGTTGGTTATGATTATAAAACTGTCATTCTCAGCACTCATCTTGTACAATAGCTTTCCACTAAAATTTACTACTTTGAATCAAGCTGGATCCATTTTTTCCCTAATGAAAGCTAGGGCAAGTGTATATGATGGTCTTGTAATTTATATCTAAGTAACGAAATAAATTGTTTTTAGTTTTTTTCTCATTTAATTGAGAACTGATTATGACTTTATCACAAGCTGTAATTTTTATAAGCTTCTCTTTTTTACATTTTATCTTAGCTTGCTATATCTATGATATGGATAGAATGGCAGTGACTGTTTTTTTTTTTTATATAAATTTTTAATGATTTTTTTCACAAGTTCTAACCTTTATGAATTTTTTTTTTACACTCTACCTTAGCTCGCTATATCTGTGATGTGGATAGAATGTCAGTGACCACAACACCAGACCGCTACTACCATCAAGCTTTCATGTTGTTTCCAGAAATTGGTATGTGAAAACTTTTCCTAAGTAACATACAATACATTCATTTGTTGTAGGACCTGTTGTTTTGTTTAATAGAAGTAAAAGGATTCTCCAATAACTGTATGATTGAGAACCATTGATCAAGCGGTGTGAATAAATTTATATTTCTTAGCATCTTAGACTTAAGTGTACACATATGCTTTTTGCAGCATTGTTCATGTATGAAGACATGTGTAAACATTGAAGTCTCTTAGGTATTTTTTCTTATTTTATGTCAGTGCAAGGCCCATTTGGAGATACACTGATATAGAATAGATCTATAGTGGACTTGCAAATCAAATTTTATACTAGAAATAATAGAATAGGCATGTTCAAAGTTTTGAGTGCTTATTTGTTTACTACCATGTGCTTTTTAGGACAAAGTAACAAATATAGAGTAATGTTCAGCTTTTTTCTTTAAACTGATAGTAATAGTATTTTTTTCATTTAGGTATGCCACACAATCAGCTTGGAACACTGTCTGGATCAAGATACTCAGGCTGTGAAGCTGCTTATCACTATGTTAGATGGTATGTAATTTCAAAAAGGTTCTGTTATATCAAAACTGTAGTAAAATTTATGTTTAGGTGTATGATTTTCTTATGCTCATAAACATGTTGCATCCTATTATAAGTTTTTAATTCGAATCAAGTGGGATGAACAAGTCTGAGAGAAAAATTTAAACTGTAATAACATATGCATGCAAAAATATGTGGTCAAATTATTTGTTTTGATGTCAATGTATAACCATTTAAAACTTTGTTGCAAATCGTGGAAAAAAAAATGTAAAAAGAGTGGATTTTTCAAATTACTCAAGCCTTTAATTGCAATGGATTTTAGTAACTGCGATATGTTTTTTGGATGAATCTAGACCACTAGATGTCTTGGTTGTAATGATGCAATAATAGTAATGGTGGAAATGAATTTTTACCTTGAAAATTTTGTCATAGTTTGGTAAGTAAAGGCTTACCCCTATGTCTAATGTACTGTATGAAAAAAGAACATATTCCTAAAAATTGAATAATTAAAGTAAAATTAATTTCCATGTGCTTCTACTTTTTATTTCTTTAAGCCTTGCCTGTGAGAAACCCTTCGATGGTGCCAGAGGGAATTTGACCAGGCTTTTTGAGAAAAATACCAAAAGATTTCTGGAACTCAACAAACCTCAAATGAGAGACCTTCCGCCAGATGAGCAAAGGTTTGCTTTTTTTCTTTTTTTGTTTGATTTGCAATTGTGTGTGCTATTTTTCTCATCCACTTAGATATTCTTCACACACTAGGCTCAGTAATTTCAGATAGTAATTAAATAAAAGTTATTCGAGGGAATAGAAATAGCTTCTTCGTGCTATGGAAATATTGATAATTTCATTCTGTGTTTGTGGAAATAATGAATGTAACTTCCTATCTTCCTTATCTTCTCAGACACCAGGATATGAAGAGGTTTTTCACAAGATACCTCAAGCTGCTTGAAATATTTCTGGGTGCCCCAAACAAGTATGTAGAGAAATTTAGTAAATAAACATGTCAACTGTTTCAGGCTTATCTTAGAACACTATAAGTTATAAATTCCTAAAACAATCACAACTATATGTTTCTATAATGATGCTAGACTCGCTAAGACATAAATGGAAAAACCAAATTAGTGTGAAGTTGGAAGTTCAAGAGCGATCAAATGTTGAAGGCCTGTCTCCAATGAATAAAATGTGAAAAAGTACATTGAAACAACTCAAACAATCAAATTTCTTTGCATACTGACAGCTAACATTTTAAAGGTTGATAGTTATAGCAGGCTTGATTAGAATCTGTATAATGGTTGTTAATGAATAGGAAAAGAAAAGCATTTCTGTTTTATTTGGGCACATGCTTATTTTAGGATAACTGTTTGTAGCCACAAAATGAAACTAGGTTCTTTGATTTAGTGGCATTCCTCCATTTAACAAATGCTTTACCTCTTTTTCTGCTGGCAGCATTGACCTCAGTGAATTGCAGCAGCTGTGTCAGCATACTCTGCAAGATTTCAACCTATGCATGTTCTATGAGCCCCAGCCTCACACCAGGGACTTTGGACAGGACCACAGCAAGCGTGTCTGGGGAGAGGCTGGAGGGGACGAATGTGATGAAGAAGAAGAGGAAGACTTTGTGGACCCAGGAGATCCTGGTTCCTTTCAGTACTTAGACGATGGTATTGTGTTCAAGATAGTGTGCTGTCTAATCTGTACAATTCATCTATTGGATAAGAATGGTAAGTGAGAGTGGTGGAATGTCAGGTGCCAGTGATTTCATTGTTTTAATGCATTTGAAGTTAAAATAATTGTTGCCTGAGTCCTCATTGAACAGTAGTAATGCAGCAATTCAACTTTTCATTTAAAGCTTTTTTTCTTTTGTGTGTATATATATATATATGCCTAAGTTATTTATGTCCTATTTAAGAGAACCATCAACCTAGACTTTTTACGTACAGAATATTTTTGGTAAAAACTAAGTGTACTCCTGTTATAATAATTGCATGTTATTTGTTCATATAATTATTGGGTGTTGTTGTGTATGCTTGTGTTTATGTTTTTGTTGAAAAGGGGAGGAGAATATTTGCAATAATGCAGAAAAAAATGAAAAACATTAATGCTGCATGATCCTCCCAAGTGAAGAAAAAAAATGAAAGGAAGAAAGTTATATTTGATTGAAAAATAGATGTCATCTTATTTTCTTTCTTGATCAGTACTGACTACTTTTTATTAAAATCCATGGTGTTACTCAAACTGGAACAATTTTTTCTTCTGTCACAGACTCAAGCAACATGACGGCAGCTACTGCATTCCTGCTTGCTCTGTTTTCTCACATTCTCAACCATGTGGTTATCAGACTGCAAGCAAGCTTTGAAGATAGGGAGAATCCCAACAAAATTCTCATTGCAGGCTCCTCATTATCGTGTATGTTTAAAGAAAAGATTGATAATTTTTTAATCTGCTCTAATTTTGCTTAGTTGTTGTTGTTTTTTAACTGTATAATAGATCACATTTTATATTCCAGAGTTAAAATGTAAATGAGATCAGAATTATGGGAAAGAAATCTGCTTGGTTTTTAAAAAATATATTGCTTCTGTAAAAGTCATGGAAGTGTGAATTTAAAATTAATCTTAAGAACATTTGTTATGTCTTAATTATTTTTAAATGCACAGCATGTATGATTTATATGCAAGCCTTTTGGACTTTTTCAGCTGAAAACCTGCAGAGGGATGACTCATCAGGTAGTGAGGATGAGAGCAATAGGAAAACAGCTCAAGAAAATTTATCAAACAATGGCAGTACTAAATCCACAGAAACACAGGTATGCAGACCTCTTTTAGTGTGCTGTGTTTGCATTTGTTATTTATGCCCACGTTGCTTATAGATTCTTTATATCAGGGCTGGCACATGATTAAATTTTAATGTCAGCATACTTTTTCAGTCCTTTCTTTGAAAAATTTTACAAAACCTAGAATGTTTTGTTTTGTTTTATGACTTGAACAACTCAGGTTCACATCAAAGGGGAAACTAGGTTCACATCAAAGGGGAAACTTATTTGAGGGAGCCGAGGAGCCAATCAGTCCTGAAATTATTTTAATTAAGCTGCAAATTAAGCAACTTCAGGGCTTTTTACCTTTTAGTCACCAATTTATCTTGCATTTCATATTCATAATTATGTTAAACAAGTTGCGTAGGAGTCAGATCTACTTCACATGAAAGATAAAAGGAACTGAATTGGACTGACAATCAACTAAAGATAAATTGATTAAGTAAGCTTATCACTGCTGTAATTCTTAAACTTCACTTTGATAACTGATCAGAATTCCATTAAAGGGTATGAAAACTTGTTTCTCTATTTAAACTTTCTTTCCAAACTATTTGAATAATCAAGTCCAATAACTCAGTAAAAATGATTTAAAAACAAGTTAGTAAATTCAAATTGTGTTTGTACAATTGTTATGTCTCATTTTCATAAATATTTACATATTCAAATTAAATCAGAATTTAGGATTCCAGTTCTTAACTTACTTTTGTAACAGGAAACAATACACAGCTGAATGAAAAAAAAAAAAACTTGAGGCAGACTTAAAATTCGATGAGACATATTCGAGCATGGCAACATTGATATGGCAAGTAAACTTCATGCAGAAGTGAGAGTGAAACAAAACCCAAAGTGGCTGTCCTATGAAGGGAAAATGTTAACTGGACTGAAACGAAAAGCATTCATTTGCCCTTGAGCATTTCTAGAGTATGCAGTGTGCCACATCGGCAGAAATAAACCCAAAAATGATCTCCTGTCTTACAAAATTCAAATTTGAATGTGTGATTGTTGTACATTTTCTTTTTAATGCATCTTATTCATCAAAGGCTTTTTTTACCTTAGAAATCCAGACTTTCCAATTTACGCAACATTCGAAGAAGGCGACGCAGGAGGCAGCTCAGTGATAGCAGTGATGACATGTCAGACATGTCAGAGGGATCTGATCTCAGTGAAGGTAAATAGCAGATCAACTTTTAATGCTTGAACCAAGAAGATATTTTTTTTCTATAATGCTCAATTTTGATATGGTTGATTTTTTTGTGGTTAAGGCCATATGAGTTCATAATGAAAATTGGACCTACATTCAGACCAAAAGTGGTAAATTCATATCATGGTCACTGAAATTCAGAGTTATAAAGTTGTAAATCTGATTAACATGTGATAGAAAAATTATGCAAAGTTAAATATAAGCTTTTGATTTGCTAAAGAGTAAAAGTGCTGCAATGTATGATGACTGTGAAGTTAATAATGGGGACTAGGAATGAACATTCTCTTTGTAAAAAATTTTCTACTAGTTTTCACCAATAAGCTTAACTCAACACACGTCTAGGTGCTTTGAAAAACTCTAAATGTTTTCACCTTAGAATCTAAAACTGTGAAAAATTGAATTACTATTATCAGTGTTTATACTTGGTCTTGGGCTTACACTTTATACAATTAACATTTTAAAGGAAACAAATAAGAACATGGCTTACTCTCAAGTTTTTTTACGGGAGTAGAAAAAGATTGATCATTTTATCCTACTATAGGTGTTTTTCTTATTTAAATTTCTTTTCCAAAAAATTGAATCTACTTTTTGCTGCAGTTAGAAGATGATTCTACACCAGCAAACTTGAAGCATGGAATGACAGGTTCGATACTATTGGTTACCACAATAAAAGAATAAATGTTAGTTAGATTTAGAGAATACTTTTTTTAAATTTACTTTCAAATTACTACAATCATTTACTGTTTTTCCTTCAGGAAATGATGGTGATGATCGCATGATCTCCAGTGATTCTGAGGGTGATGATTTGGCCAGTTATTTTGACAGAGGCTCTGATTCAGATCTTTCTGAAACTGAAGAAACTGGTGACAATAATTTAGGAAGAAACACCACCAACAATGCAAACTCAGGAATATCTCGTGAGCTAATCATAATTAATTGCAAAAATTTAGCTTAAGCAGTTATTTCTTTCAAAAGTGAAATGAGGGCTTTTTAGATAACAGCTTTTTTTTTGTCACAAAAATCTTTTTAGATGAATGTTGAAGAAGTGAAATATGTTTTGAAAATGTCTAACGTCTGATCGGCATTAGTCAGTTTGATTAATATATGAGCTGCCTCTTACTTTGTGTGCCGAAAAGAGCACTCTATATTTAATCAATATATCTTTTTTTAGAACCTGTCTGGGGTAGGATATTATCACCAGTTTGGGCAATCATTTTGTGTAATGTAAAAGTCTGGTTTGAAAACTGAAGTTAACATACAATTTGCATTACATTCTTATAGAAAAGAGAGGCCTTAGAAGTCTGAAAAAAAATGTGCCATATTCATTAGGTGTGTTTAAACTATATTTAAAAATTGAAAAATGCGCATATTCTTGTAAAATGAGTTCAACATTCTATTTTATAAAGAGCCAAAGTAATTCAGCAAAAATTATCAAAAAGAAAAAAATTCTAATTTTAAGTTCTTTCTTAAAATGTCATAAATATTTTTTTTATTTGTACACATGAACTGACACTAGCTCTTTTTTACTTTAATGAATTTATTGTTTTACTTATTTATTTATTTTTTTTCCTTTGGGTGGATGTTGTCTTTTTCCTTTATCTGCAAGTTTATATTTCAAGGAGGTAGTGTACATGCTTCCTATTTATTTTTGTTTTTCATGAAGTCAGTTTTTTTTTGTACAACCCGTTTCAAAAAAGATGGCACCCTCGAAATTTTCAATAAAACAGTAACTGTTAAATGTGTAGTAAAACAATTTAGGCTCAACATAGAACAGTATATGTAGCAACTTGTGTGCAATTTTTGTAAACAAGGAACAAAAGCTCAACCAACAGCAAAGATTAAAAAAAAGTAGTGAAAATGAAATTGAACAGGATTAACGTCAAACTTGAAAAACGTGTTTTGAAACAATATAAATCAGGTGGCCGGTGGGGGCAACTGGAAAAAAAAAACTGTGAAAAGAAAATGCAAAGATAGGCGAGTAAAAGCTGAAGAAATACAGTAAATAGATCTAGTTTTATTTACTCATTTAACAATTATTAATTTTAGAATGGCATATGCTCAAAGTGCGTCCCATTGACGGCCAAGCACCTTTCAACTCTTTTGGCGAAGTTTGCGATGACAGCCTTGCATGTTGCCATCGGAATGCCACGAACAGTTTCCTCAACTGCTTGTTTCAATTCTTCCAGATCAGCCGGCTTGCCACGATAGGAAACTGCTTTCAAATAACCCCACAAGTAAAAATAGCA
This sequence comes from Elysia crispata, assembly GCA_033675545.1. Lineage (NCBI taxonomy): Eukaryota > Metazoa > Mollusca > Gastropoda > Plakobranchidae > Elysia > Elysia crispata. Next base: position 309,253 of record JAWDGP010004454.1, read on the forward strand.
GGGATTCAGGTCCGGAGAATGAGGAGCCCATTCAACTGTAGTGCGTCTACTGATGATTCGGTCCTGGAACTTTGATCTGAGCCACTGAAGGGTACAGTTCGCAGTGTGGGGAGTAGCCCCATCCTGCATGAACCATTGGGAGTCCACATCGACATGTTTTCTTTTCAGTTTGACGAAGAATTGCTTCAACACTCCCATGTAACGCTCTGCGTTGATTGTCGTTGTTTCGTTCTCGTCGTCGACAAACCAGATGGGGCCAATAATTCCTTGAGTACTGATAGCAGCCCAAGCAGTACATTTCTCCGCGTGAACATACTCAGGTGGAGATCTCCCCCAGTAAAATTGCACTTTGTGAGGAAACATGTCCAGACAAATAAAAATGGGCTTTGTCCGTGAACCACACATTGTCAAGAAAGTCAGGCTCACAACGAAGACGTTCACGGAACCACTGGCACATGAGCACCCTCTGCCCCTTGTCCTGATCGTTCAACCGCTGCTTGACTTGCAGTGAGAACGATTGCATCTGCAGATTGGAATGCAAAATTCTGTGCACACTGCTCCTAGACAGGCTAAGTTCCTGACTTCTCCGTCTTATTGATTTCTCGTGATCCGCCTGGACGGACTGGAAGACAATAGCGGCATTTTCCGGCGTTGTCTTCGTTTTCGGGCGACCGAAGTTAGTTGCCTGTCCCGCTCGCTTTCGGTGACGATTTTCTGTGCTGCCAAACATTTCAAACTTGTTTGACCACCTAAAGATAGAATTTTTGGCTGGACATCTACGCAAGTTGAAGTAGTGTCGAAACTTTTGTTGTGTCTGCAGTATGCTGCCTGTCTTAGTGTAGAGACGGACACAAAAGGCCTTCTCTACGTCTGTCCACGGTGCCATGGCAAATGAAGAGTGTCTTGGACTATGAAATTGATTTCTTTATAAATTAAGTTGTTGCCATGTGACGTCATTAACTGACGTATAGAAAAAAAGGCTTTCAATAGTGCTCAGTAGGGCTTTGGGAGGAAAACGCAAGCGCGGGAAAGAAAGGGTGACGCACCGTAACTTTGCAAAAAAATACTTCCTTTGCACTTCGAAGCGCCATTTCAATGTGTCTCAATCATTTTCTCTAAAATTTTGCACATGCCTGTCACATAAGCGGAAGTTACTTGTGTGCAAATCTCAACTTCTTTTCTCTGTTGGTTTTGAAATAATCACAAAAATAGAGGGTGCCATCTTTTTTGAGACATCCTGTACTTAGGTATAATTCATACAATCTGAAGACTATTCCCTCTTTTGAGTTTTTATTTTGTGCAAATTCTTCATATGCTACAAATTCTTCTTCACTCTAGATGATCATGCAAAGTGGCCGCCTCCTAACAAAGGTCTTCCCAATGGAGGAGATATGAAGCGCATCTGGTCGAATGGCATCGGTAACAGCAGCAGCAATAATGTCATGGCAGCTGCAGCTACCTCTGACAGTAGCAGTAGTCTGGCCCACCTGTCTTCTGAACTGTTCTCATCCTCTCTGATGTTTTTAGGTCAGGATTTAGCTCATCCTGGGGTTGGACCATGTGTGGGGGGAGTTGGAGGATCAGCAGTTGAGGATCTTTTGCAGGATGTTGCCAATGTGTCTGTTCCCCCAGGTAACACATTAAACTTATTTTTTGTTTGATCATTTTTCTTAAGCTTGAAATTTTCAAATATCCAGGAATTTTTAAAATTAACTGCAGCTTACATAACATCTAAGAGTAGTTTCCCTTTGAATCCAACTTGGCACAACTAACTCAATTAGGTCCAGTGCAGCACATGCATCAGGATCCTTGATTTATGTGGAACCAAACTTTACAAGCCTAGAAAGCAGCTTTCAACTGTAGGGGTTACTGATACATTTATATATTATTCAACATCACACATGCTAAAGCATGCAGTTTTTTAGTTTTTTCTGTCAATACTAAAGTGGAAGATATCATTTGAAAATTACAAGTTATAGACTAATTTGTTTGTCTTTGTTAAAGTGTTCTATTACTTCTGAATTTATCCAGTAGACGTCAATAAATGATTGTTGCAGTAAATGTAAGTTTGCCTTACAATGATACCATCATATATTTATATGATACAAGTATGTATCATGAAAGAGCAGTAAAAAATGACTATTATATATGTAAATGTACTTCTCTATCTTATTTAAATGACTTAGCTAATAATGTCTTGAGTATTTGGTTCTAACGAAACTTAAGAAGCTATACATCCCACCACTACTGCTTAAGCTGCGGTGAAAATATTTTCAAAGTTACTTCTGAATCTGAATACGATCAAGTTTTCAAAAATGAATTTTTTCAAAATTCTTACAATATTAGATTTCTTTCTTTTCTCTTTTTCAGGCTTTAATTCTTCAGAAGAAGCTAAACATGTGGCTGAGATAACAGAAAAGCTTGCCAATTTCGACATCGAAACAGACACTGAAACTATCTTTATGCAAACAGATACAGGTTAGTTTATAGAATAAACTCAACTCATACTGGTTGCATTGTTTTTTAAGAAAATTTCAGAATTTTTTAAAAATTTAAGCATTTATGTCAGTATAAAGTTTTTATCAATCTGAATTTTGTTATAACTTCCCACTCAGATTAATTTAATATTGCCTTCAATGAGTTCATTATATCAAATAAATTTTTAATGTTTAAGATTTGTTAAAACAATGTATTAACACATAAGCTTCAATGTACATTTGAACTTGAAGTAGTAATGAATAAAGCCTTTGTGTGTTTATTGAAAAAAAGGAATATTTTAAATTTTTTTCTTTTTTTTCTTTTTTTTTGTTATAGAACAAGAGCAAAAATCTGAGACTGATGATGCTGATAATGAGCAGAGCTCTTCCAGTAATGAAAAGTAAGTTTCATTTCGGTTTTGATGGCTTTGATCCCTGACTTTTTAAGATGAATATTAAATATTTGTCAATATTACACTGCTGGCTAAACTGTAACTGTTAACTTTTTTTTTTCTAATTGAAACATTTTTGTACATCTTTTTCTTTACTGTAGACAAGAGCAGGAGCAGCGTAAGCTACAGCAGGCTATTGAGGTTGTCCAGGGAGAACACATGCTGTCTACAGTGAAGATCATGTGTGACTGGATGCAGTCTCAGGCCCCCATCATAGCTATCTGTGCTCAGGTAATATGGTTCAAGCAGAAACGTTTCATACTGATTACAAGGTTTTCCTTGCCTACCTTGACTTTTTTTTTTTTTTAACCAAAAAGAATCATGCATGGAATGTATCTCTCTGTGCTAAATTGCTTTTTTATTTGGTATTTTTGTGGACTTGAATAAAATGCCTTTTAACATTCGTATGATTATAAGGCTTTTTTGGAATTATATGAACTTATGAAAAAATATATATGGATTGAATATTGTACTCTCAAATCTGATTATTTTGAAACCATTCACTTGAAGGGAATCTTTGATATGTTAAGGCATAAATATATATGACATCAATACTTACTTCTTCTGGTCTAATTGATATGCCACAGCTATTTGGGTCCAAAGCAGCAGATTAAAAGTTATTCAAGAAGGAGTTACTGATTTTGGGCTGCACCATTTTAAATTTTTAATTATGAATGTTGCCATTGTTTTGGATCTGGTTATCAATAAGTTGTATGTACAAGGCCAAATATATTTTTTACCAGGCTGCAACATGTTTTTTGTTTATATTTATGTGATCCTAATCTCTCTCTCTCTCTCTGCAGAGTTCACACACTTTGTGGCAAAGATTGTCAGTTCTCCTGAACTTTCTTCCTCATGAAAATGATATTGTACAGCATGGTGAGACATTTTTTTTCTCGCCTTGAAAAAATTTCATGGTAGATGTCAGGTTAATCATATACAAAATCAATTTCCTTTAATTATCTCTGCACAGTTTAAAAGCTGTCAATAAGTTTACTGTTGAATCTTGTCATAGCATTAGCTTCACAATTCTTATGTTTAATAGAAATTTATCTTTTGTTGTAATCTTTCATGTGAAGTCTTCCAGATTTGATCCATTATGCAATGTTTTAGACAAGTTGAAATATGATTTTGTTGTTTTTATTTTTTAAGAATATATTAATTCATTTTCTATATGCCTAATCTGCGGCTGCATTTTAATGCAAAAAGAAAATAAGGTCACAATTTATTGCTCTTTTAATATTTTCATGGCTCATTGAATTGATAGAGTTTCATTTAATTGTCATTGTAAGTTTGTGTCATTTCATACCTGGTCAGGAATAATTTTTTGGGTTTATAAGTCTAATGCTCTCTAACCAGAAAAGCATAGGAGTTTTTGGTGAAATTTTTTTGACTTGTACCTGTAGGCCTTGCTTTAAAATAGAGGTTAATGTGGCCTAGTGTAACTGCAGGGCTCATTTGTTCTGTAAGTGCAAGGGCAGGTGGTTTGTCCAAGATTGGATAATATTGTATGGAATTTGCAGTTTGTGAACTTTTAAGTAGCAAAGTGGTGCAAAGTTCTCAAAGGAAGAATATTCATTCTTATTTTGTATTGGAGAAGCAGAAAATATTTCTTTGGGCCAAAAAGACATTGTCAATTTCAAAGTACGTTTTTTCAAATTCTAATGGGCTTCTTACATTACCCTTTAACATAATGGGCTTCTAATGGGCTTCTTACATTACCCTTTAACATAATCATAAGCTCAGGGAATGTGCAAAGACTATTGCTACTTGAATGCTGTAATAAGGGCACTATGGTGTGCCTTGTTTGAAACAAAGCTGTGTTAGATCAAATTTGCACTCTTTGAAATGCCTCCATTATTGTCATTGAGACTATCCTTTCATATGCTTTTATCATGCAGAATTGTGCTGGGTTCAAGAACTACAAGTAATAGCCACACAGACACGCTTCTCTGATTGGTCTCAAGTGTTCCCGCTGTCTGAGGACATGGAGATGTGTCAATTACCTCCTCTCGTAGACATCCATACCCAGATAGACTTCACAACACGACATCGTGCCAAGCTAACTGATGTGCAAGAGGTATATTAGATTTATATTTTTATTGCTAGTAAATCCAAACAAAAACCATTTATTATCAATTTGCACCACGGCGTTATTGCAGCTTTTTAAACTGTTTTTAAACAGCATAGCAAACATCTACTGTTCCAGGTGTGTGATCAAGTTCTTACAAGTTTGATCCTGTCCACAGCCAGTGTTTCCATAGACCTTAGAAGATGATCATCCAACTGAATTTTATCATTCCATCAATGTGTGAATTGGATAACTTGTTGTATGCAGTAAAAAATATTTTGTCCATGAATCATAGCCTCCTGCTCTGAAATGCTATGAAATGGTTATAGTAAATTGCCAATGCCTTCCTAGCTGTGCTTCAGAAGACTTTCAGTCTTAGCTATGCAAGTTAACAGTTATAGCAATGCTTTTATAGATGGTATTCAAGTGTTCCTAATTTAAAACTGCATTGCTTACATAAAATTTCCTTCCTTTTAACAATTTCCTTCAATTAAGTCCATGTGCAATTTGCAGTGCTCAATTGCAACTCAAGTCAGCAGAGTTGAAGCTTATGAATTGAATGGGGAAACAATTGAATATCTTGATAATTACAGGATTTTCAGGCTATCTAGGTTCACATTTGGAGTTATTGCTGTATTCTTAGTTTGGGTCAAAATGTAAGAGGCTTGTTCTGCCAGGTATATATTTATGTCCATCTTGTTTTTCAAGAGTTTAGGCCCTTCCATTGCAGTGAAGGTCCAGTTAACTATCTGGATTATGCCCCTTTACCTATGTAATAGTTGTTGCTAGCTTATCCTTTTATAGTGTAGAAATTTTGTCAAATTTTGTTGCACATTTCACTGTCTCACTGCAGACTGTGTGAGAATGAACAGTGTTTTTACTCTCCTTAAGTTCACATGTACTTTGCTGTTAGCAATGAATAATTAATGCATTATAAATTTTACCAGAGAAAGTTTTTTCTTTAATGATGCAAAGGATGTCCTTATATCTTAGGGCTACTGGTTTGTTGTTGTTGTTTTTTAATTATCATACATTCTTTCTACTTTTCATTGTCTTTTTAGCAGTCATAAATAGCATAGCAGGATCCATAGTTAACTAGTAGCTTAGGTTTGCTAAAAATTATCTTAGATGACCATTTGTTCCTGAGGGTGTGGAAACATATTTTTAAAACTTAAACCAGTATTAATAAGTGTTTTAAATTTTGATTTGGCTGTTTCTTTTCTGCAGTATCAATGTTAGGCGGGTGAAGTAGATGTTGACTATGAAATATTCACTAATCTACGTGTGTAAAAGAAGTAAACGTTAACATCTGCTACTATCTTTGAGTTGTGATGTAATCTGATGCATCAGAAAGTCTGTCCAAGGGATTGAAGACTCTTTTTGTGTGCATTAACTTTCCCAGACATTTCTGCGTGTGTGCTGCCTGCGAAGATTTGGATATTTCCTGACCACATTGGGTAACATTGACTTCACCTACCAACCTGAAACTGCTATGTTCTTTGGGCCTTCAGCAGCGACAGATCCCGGCAGCAACAGTGGACCCACCAACAATCAGGACAGCATGGAGAAAATGGTCAGTTTTACACCCTGCTTTTTTCCTTGCCTCTCTTCTTTTCTTTCTCTTCATCTACCTTCTTTACAATTGTTCTTACTTTTTGTCCTGCTGTCTTCCATTACTAATTTCATTACATTATTATTACTTTCTCTAATAAAAGTCTTTCAATGATAACGCTGCCAACAACAGAATGATGTTATGATCTTTGATAGGTTCTGGCAGTTTGTACTATTCATGCACACTTTCTTTGGCTACTTTTTGTCTAATTTTTTCTTTTGTATTTTATTATTATGATTGATATGCTGCTGCGCTGTTCTTTTCCAGCGCAGGTAATTTGCTTTGTTTGCAAATAGTCAACTTTAAACATTGATAAAAAATTTGAGAAGGTAATCTTATAGTAGAAGTGTAACTGTATAATTTAAAATTAAATCTTCAAAATCCTCTGTCATTTTGGCAAGAAGTTGGAGAATGACGTTGATTCAATTAATTCATTTTAACTTTTTAAATTCAATATTACTTTGAGGCAACCGGAGGTTGTGGGGTCAGGGTTATCTGGAGGAACAGCTCCCATCCTACAACTTGTAGGGTGATCAGGAGCTGAAGATTAACACCCACAATTGGCTAAATGTGGGCTCATGTTTTCAGCCTCTCTTTGCCTGACGGGGGCTTAAGTGAAAACAAAAGAAAGTTAAGGAATTTTATTTTTCATAGTTTATAACGAACTCACTTAGTGATTTTGATTGATAGAATCGTTAATGTATCGTGACCATAACAAACAATGTAATGTGAGGGATGGCGCGTCCTGTGTGGCTGGTGATAAAAATAAGAAAATATATTTGAAGCTGTGAACTTCCTTTAATCTCTCAATCTAGTTTTGCCCGATATGTTTTATTCACAAATGGTTCCAGCTGTATCTTACTTCCTCTTTGTGTCATAGTTTATGGTTAGGTACGCTGAAAAATAAAACCAAATTACTTTGAGCCTTAACAATAATTTTGCATGCATATATTTTGAATATCTTTTTAAAGCACATTTTGTGTCATACTTTCATAAAAGACATGTTGTCGTCTACAATCTCTGGCAAAAATACATAATTGGTTGTTTTTTTGTTTGTTTTGTTTTAATTTTTAATTTCATTTTCGTGAAAAAGGCCGTTTGGCGTCAACTTAACTATGATAGTGAGCAAAAGTTAAGACTTTTCATACTAAATTCAAAATAGCAGAGCAATGTCAAGTAATATTTGCATGTTGGCGAGAGATTGATTCGACCCTCCTTGCTCCACTTCATGGACATAAATTTACCCAGTCCCTCTGTCAGTTAATAGACGAGCCAGCCTGGCGATAGGAATAACTGGGCGAGGAGGGGAGGGAGCTATTAGATTTGTTACACCTGTGATCATAAACTGCCAGGGTGGTTGTCCGCACGGGTTGTCAGGGGTTGCTAAGTCCTGATGGATGTCGTGTGACGCGATATTACGCTCAGTCCTTACTCTTTTTATCACTTGGTGACCTTCATCCACAATCTCTCTCTCTCTCTCTCTCTCTCTCTCTCTCTCTCTCTCTCTCTCTCTCTCTCTCTCTCTCTCTCTCTCTCTCTCTCTGTCTGTCTGTCTCTCTCTCTCTCTCTCTCTCTCTCTCTCTCTCTCTCTCTCTCTCTCTCTCTCTCTCTCTCTCTCTTTTTCTTTCTTTCTCCCCTCCCCCTCTCTCTCCTCGTTCCCTCTCTCTACACTTTCATCCTCCTCTTCTCTCTCTGATTTATTTTTTTTCCGGACTTCTTTTTCTTACAAGTTAAGTTTCAGAAAATTAGACAAGAGACTTTGATGAACGTGGCGATGTCGAATTGTGATTTTTTTTCAGTTGGCGTCGAGTGTTGGCTGAACTATTGACATCCTTAATATCTCCTCTGTGTGTGTGTGTATATATATATATATATATATTCTAAAGTTCGGACTAAATGATCTTTATCTCACAATCGGAAACGTTACGTGCTTTAACCAAGACTCGTCGTCACATGTTTTTTGTTTTGTTTTGTTTTGTTTTTTTGTTTTTTTTTCTTTTGTTACTCTCTTCAAGTAACGAACTAACTAGCCCAGGTCTGTCATAGTAGCATTTATTGTGAATCCAATCATTGTGTAATTCAAAGATTTCTGTTTATGAGGAATAGGTAAATATTCGAGGCCAAGAAGCTTTCTTTTTCTAATCGGTAATAAGTTCTGTGAGTTGGAGCAGGCCTGCATCAGCATGTGTTAAGGCTTTTTCATTTACATTATGTCAGAGTCGTGTTCCTCTCTCTCTCTCTCTCTCTCTCTCTCTCTCTCTCTCTCTCTCTCTCTCTCTCTCTCTCTCTATCTCTCTCTCTCTCTCTAGCATTTTTGTATTTCTCGCGATTGCACAGTCTACTGACAGTGAAGGGGAGAAAAACCCTGTTTTTGCATACTGTGTTTTAAAATAAGGTTGTGAGAAAACTCAAACACTATCGAAATAAAGAAGGAAAATAGAAAGAGAAGTAATTTTGTGAGATTAAATTTTTTTTAAAAACATCGTTAAGTAAATATTAAGCTGCTAGACCCCTCGCTACATAGTGATACATAAACAAAGCAAGCATTTGGCTATTCATGCTTGGAAAACACACTAAAGTACCAATTATTTGATGGTGAAAACTACGGCAGAACGTCATTAAACGCTTCAACGGAGATGGTCGCATTTATTTAGTCTGCTGCCCAACAGAGGGGAAGAAGGGGGTTAGAAACATTGCAGACGTTGAGAAGGGTAGGGGAGATAAGACGGTTACGAGTACAGGCGAGACGAGGCTTACGAGAATACGAGATGTCCTAGAAAGATGGCAATGCCTTCTGTCAGTGTGTCGGTGTGTACATCAGCGTCTGCTAGAGTGACGGGCCCTCGGTTTAATAGGGGCTAACTACGCGAGTACCACGGCTGCATTTTTTTTTTTTAATGCTGTACTAGATGTTATTAATGGTGCGCTTCTCTCTCTCTCTCTCTCTCTCTCTCTCTCTCTCTCTCTCTCTCTCTCTCTCTCTCTCTCTCTCTCTCTCTCTCTCTCTCTCTCTCTCTCTCTCTCTCTCTCTCTCTCTCTCTCTATCTCTATCTCTCCCTTTCTTTCTCCATCTCTCTCTCTCTATCTCTCCCTTGATCTCTCCATCTCTCTCTCTATCTCTCCCTTTCTCTCTCCATCTCTCTGTCTCTCCCTTTCTCTCTTCATCTCTCTCTCTCTCTCTCTCAATTTTACGTGTCTGCGTGTGATTAACGCTGTCGGCATAAACAGAATGATATTTTGCTCATTGTTGAATAGTTCAACTCGCTTTAGGACGTTTATTGAAGGCTGAGTTCATTTAAATTACTGAATATTTATTTTACGACAAGAAAACAAGAAATGGAGAGGTGAAAGTTCATGCACATAAGATAGAAAGAAAAAGGAAAAAAATGTATATATAAACAGAGAAAGAGAGAGAGAGAGAGAGAGAGAGAGAGAGAGAGAGAGAGAGAGAGAGAGAGAGAGAGAGAGAGAGAGAGAGAGAGAGAGAGAGAGAGAGAGAGAGAGAGAGAGAGAATGAGAGTGCACATAATCAAGCAAAGATTAAAAGTGACTCCCAAAGTCTTCAAGTCGTGCAAAACGTCCGTATGTATGAAGAAGTCTTCCCACACAGCCATTGTGCTTTACTAATTTCAACAAGAATAAGAAGTTCAGATAAGTCTTAAGAGATTTAGAATAATCACGGAGTCGAAAATGATGTTACTTTATGAAATTATCAGCCATCACTCATTGAAAAACTCACTTACAAAATAAACCTTTCAGATATGGCTATTAACGCCTCAAATTCTGTGATTATATTATTATTATTATTATTATTATTATTATTATTATTATTATTATTATTATTATTATTATTATTATTATTATTATTATTATTATTATTATTATTATTATTATTATTATTAATAATTATCTTTCTTTGTGCAGCCGAGCGGAACAAACCGGTCATCTTCCTTCTTAGATCTAAACAGAGCGTGCATGACGTTAAACCGTTTCTTGAAGCTTTTTTATCACAGATCCGACCGAGAGATTATTTTATTTTTACTCGAGATAAACACCGGCATGTCATGAGAAAGTCTTCTCTCTTTAACTTCCTTTCTCTCTATCTTTCCCACACAGATACACACACACACGCACTCGCTATCATTTATTTTTCTTTGTCTCTCATCTCTCTTCTCTCTCTGTCCCTCTCATGATTTCTTTCTGCACCTAGATCTGCTCGCCATGTTAGCAGACTCGCCCTCATCCTTCTATGTCTTTCTTACCATCATCATTCCTTTCTGTCTCCCTTTTCTATAAATTACCTTATTAATATCTTGTGTGTGTATATATATGTGTGTGTGTGTGTGTGTGTCTATATATATATATATATATATATATATATATATATATATGTGTGTGTGTGTGTGTGTGTATATATATATATATGTGTGTGTGTGTGTGTGTGTATAAAAACACACACACGAAACAACAATAACAAAAAACAAAAACAAAACCCACAGACGGACAGCTTTATTAAATCATCACATGGGTTATAACTGTAGCCGAACTTTATTTGTGTGAGGACCCTCCTTGTTTATAGCGTGAAGTGCATTAAACAAATTTTGCTGGATACGCTTGCCACAAGTTTATTGAGATCTTTCTAAGATGCTAAGTATCACTTCCACCTTATCTTCCTAACCAAACCAGAGTCATTTTGTGTGTTTTGTGGCTTTTCTTTTAAACATTATTTTACTCTAAGACTCTCTCCCTCTCTCCCCCCCCCCCTCTCTCTCTCTCTCTCTCTCTCTCTCTCTCTCTCTCTCTCCCCCTCTCTCTCTCTCTCTCCCTCCCTCTCTCTCTCTCTCTCTCTCCCTCCCTCTCCCTCTCTCTCTCTCTCCTCTCTCTCTCTCTCCCTCCCTCTCTCTCTTCCATCCATCAGGCGTCTCATTCATCTCAACACCTGCCGTTTTTATTGGCTCAGATTTCCTAAACCAGACAAGACAGTATTCTGTTATTTGTATGACTATCTGCCTGAATAGTTGTTTTCTGTTTCTGAGATTCCTTGCGCCTCCTTTAAAAACACTTGCCTCTCCTCACTTGCCCTCATTGTTGACATTTCCTTTACAAATTAATAAAAGAGTTTTCAGCTGGTTTGTTTTGTTCCTTTCTCTTTTTTTTTCTCTTCTCAATCTATAATAATTGCAAGAGTGTGCGTAATTTTAAACCATCCGATAAAATAATGAGGAAAAAATCCTTTTGAATCCGAAAACCTTGGACAACATTAATTAGATAAATCTGTGAATTCACATTAGTTTCTGGATTGCATATCGCGAGATTTTAACTCTGTAATTAATGGTGTGAGGGGGTTGTTGTTTTGTTTCTCTTATACCATACCTTCTCCTCCCACCAACGACATAAAAAATTTTCTGTTTCAGCGCGGAGAGCACTTTGAAAACAAAACAAAAAAAAATCAAAATAAATAAAAAAAGAAAGCAAGGTTAAGCTGACGCTTTATCCCTTCAGGTTCCAGTTCAAATCCTGGCTCGAAATTTACGGATGGGGATGGTTATATCCCACTTTTGAAATTAATTATTCATCCTTCGCTCAATCGAGATGGGGGGACCCGCGTGGAAATTCGTTAAATTCGTCGAGGACAGAGGGGTGCGTGGATCTCTGTGTGTTGTGCAACCCTTTCTCCTCTGACTTTAATAAATTTATCGATTCAGCCCATCTGAGTTTTTTTTTTTTTTTTGTCCAAGGAGTTACGTCTTAAATATCACACTTCTTACTCTTTTCTTTTTAATTTTAGAGCGAGTTTTGAAGAACCTTCTAAATGGCCGAGTTGTGGTGTTGTTTAGACTGAACATCTCAAGAAATACTCCCAGATTGAAGAGTGCGGAGGCGGATAAGTTTCTTCGATTTTTTGACAAGTGCGTCTAGGTTTAAGTGGTCCGTTCTGGATTGTGAAGAAAAGTAGTTTTAATTTGCCGCCATGCCATTTGCATGTATTATTATTATTATTATTATTATTATTATTATTATTATTATTATTATTATTATTATTATTATTATTATTATTATTATTTATTTTTATTTTTTAATATTTTTTTTTTATTTTTGTATTTTATTCCATCAAAAGATTAATAGCTATGCCTAGGAGGGGTCGAACATCCTAGCGACTTTTAATAGAAAAATTTGTGATGGGAGTTTTCAGTTTGTTAAGTGTGAACGGCACGGAGGAGACGACGTTTTCTAGACAAAGAGTCCTCGTTTGAGCATGGCCCTAAATTTTGAGTGCTTTCAATATCTGCTCCATTTGGGCCTACCTAGTTACTGTTATTATCATATTAAGTTTAATTGCCGCTGCACGCTGATGTTTATTTACAGCTTTAGTCCCAATACATTTAAATGTGATTTAAGCCTTCAAATATATTCTTGCAGTGCATCGCCTTTGCCTGTTTTTTTTTTTTTAACCCACCCATCAACATTGTGATTGTAAACTTGTTCTGCCTCTTATTTACTGAACTTATTACCCACCCATCACCATTGTGATAGTAAACTTGTTCTTGTTACTTTATTTCCTGGACTTATTACCCACTCATCACCATTGTGATAGTAAACTTGTTCCGTCACTTTATTTACTGGACTTATCACCCACTCATCACCATTGTGATAGTAAACTTGTTCGGTCACTTTATTTACTGGACTTATCACCCACCCATCACCATTGTGATAGTAAACTTGTTCTTGTCACTTATTTCCTGGACTTATCACCCACTCATCACCATTGTGATAGTAAACTTGTTCTGTCACTTTATTTACTGGACTCGCATTGCTTCAATCCTCTGCGTTGATCACAGCTCATGGAATAGAGACAGATAATTGGTACCGTAAGGAGAGTGCATCAGCTTTGTATTATATATTATGTTGTAATTGTTTGGCTGGGACACTCACAGGAAAGTCGTTACAGTTGTGCCCATTCTACTACTGTACAAGTTCCTCTGTACTCTTTAGATACCTTCGTTTATAATCATTTTGTTGTGGGAAAAAAAAAAGGCATGTATAAAATGACGGAAACTTTATTGAATAATTTATTTGAACTGATTTAAAACAATTTCGCCCTTTTTCTCCTGCCCATTGTCGAAGCAGCAATCTCTTGTCTTGATAAACTGATGGTCACACAGTTCAATTTTACACATATTGTTCTGGGTTTTTCATGACCTGAGGAGGATGCCTTGACCCACGACGTAACTGTTGTTCCCTTTGAGATGATTTTATATGCGCTTGTGTTTATATATATATATATATATATATATATATATATATATATATATATATATATATATGGGCGTGTTTGTGTGAGTGTGTGTATGGGGGGGGGGGGGAGCAGATCATGAGTAAAAGTTTAAGTATAAAGTTTGAAAATAGATCGAATTGGCAAGAAAAAAGAAAGCCACTAAGGAGAGATTATTTTGATACAAAGACGAGAACACGGATTGGTGGGAGGCGAACGATGGAGGGGGCGAAGATTTAGCACTGCCTTGTGGGAGTCAGACACAAGGAATCCCAGCTCTCTACCTCCGCGGGTTTTCCCATTAACCTGATTGGCGTGGCGGCCAGCAGAGTTATCAGAGTTGAGTCGCCACCCCCCGCCATGGTGAGCGTGCACCAGGATCTCTGGGTTCATGAGTAGAGCTGATGAAGATCTCTTGGTTACATATCTCTCAGCGATTCGTAACATAATGAGTTGACGGTCCAGTTGATCGAAAGGGTGAAAATCAGCGGCGGTCAAGTCTCCATCAACACCCGTTTATGGTGTAGCATTCTGCTCTTTGGTCTGGCACTGTTGTTGTCTCTCTCTTTCTCTCTCTCTCTCTCTCTCTCTCTCTCTCTCTCTCTCTCTCTCTCTCTGTCTGTCTCTCTCTTTCTCTCGCTGTCTCTCTCTCTCGCTCTCTCTTTCACTCTCCCTCTTTCTCTCTGTCTCTCTCTATCTCTCTCTCTTTCTTTCCATCTTCCATTTATCTATATATTTGCCTATCATTCTATTTATTTAACTCTCATCCCCTTCACCGATCTCTCTATTTGTGTTCGAACTTGATCCAATTCTATCTACCCGTCTTCCTCTTTTTATTGAAAAAAAAAATATATATAACGCCTATATTTCGGTGAAGTAAACCATTCCACCAGCTGTCCAGGATCCAGCGCCCTCCTTCTCCCAAAACCTCTGTCCCAACGCGACCAACTACTAAAGGCTGCTACCATCTACATGTACCGCAACCAGCCGTGGCAGGATCGGAACTGCTGTGCGACTGTGCGTGAGGAACTGAGTATCCTCATGCTGTTCTCGTGTGGCATTTCGACAGGAAGAGGTTGCGCTCCCCCAGCCTGTCACTGCCACAGAAGGGACTGGTCTGTGGGATGCTCTTAACCTCTGTAATACCTTACAATTATCTACAGAACTGCACGTGGCGGGGGGGGGGGGGGGGGGGGGGGGGCGATTATTATATCCCCTCCCTTTTTTTTTGCCTTTGTCTGTCTGTCTGTCTGTCTGTCTGTCTATCTATCTCTCTCTCTCTCTCTCTCTCTCTCTCTCTCTCTCTCTCTCTCTCTCTCTCATTATTGAGAAGCAATAGCTTACCCTCGTAACACACCTTAAATAAGAAGGTTCTTACTTAATCACAAATTCCGCCGGGGACGCATTTAAAACTCGGCTGCTTTTTTTTCTCCCAAAATATGCAATACAAATATGCCTTTATTAAATGCTCGGCTTATTTAGTACATTGAAAATAAATACACCAAAATAATGTTTGCCTCCGATTTAAGACCACAGTTTTTTGGGTGTCCGGTCTAATTATAGGCGATGATGGCGAGATAGGGGAGATAGGAAAGAGTATACGGAGATAGAGGAAGAGGGTCAGGGAGAGTAAGAAAGAGGAGATGAAGAAAGAAGCAGCAGTAGCAGCTGGATCTACGATTTCAACGGACGGGGCATTTAAAGGGACTCAAATTAATTCAGTAAAGTTTGATTTATGGTAGGTAAAAACTAAGCGATGCACCATACAATTTTTATCAGGGCGCGCTGCCTTCTGATTTAGGCACATGGTTAGCGTTTACTTCGCCTGCATGCTGTGTATAGTCTGTGTTGGTCATCTCTCTCTCTGTCTCTCTGTCTCTCTCTCTCTCTCTCTCTCTCTCAATCTATCTATCTATCTACCTATCTATGTCTCTCTCTCGCTCTCCCTCTCTCTCTATCTCTTTATCTTTCTATCTCTCAATCTATCTATCTACCTATCTCTCTCTCGCTCTCCCTCTCTCTCTATCTCTTTATCTTCTTATCTCTTTCTCTCAATCTATCTATCTCTCTACCTATCTCTCTCAATCTATCTATCTATCTATCTCTCTCTCTCTCGCTCCCCCCCCCTCTCTCTCTCAATCTCTCTCTCGCTCTCCCTCTCTCTCTCTCTCTTTCTCTCTCTTTCTCTCTCTCTCAATCTATCTATTTATCTACCTATCTCTCTCAATCTATCTATCTCTCTCGCTCTCCCTCTCTCTCTCTATCTCTTTATCTTTCTATCTCTCTATCTCTCCCTCTCTATCTATCTATCTATCTCTCTCTATCCATCTCTCTATCCATCTCTCTATCTCTCTCTCTCTCTCGATACCTCTCTCTTAATCTCTCCCTAGCTTTCTAGACCCTAGCATCCTCCGTCTTGCCAGAGTTTACTGAACCATCTAATTAGGAAACGAGGACTGGTGTAGTGGTCATGAGCTGAGGCACTGTAAAGCTCACTCAGTTCCCCCAGTCAGCAAGGAATCTTACAACACGGAATGTTAGTGCGGTTAGCAAACAGCGGCACGCTCCCCAGGCCGAATGCTAGATTTCTTCACCCGATTGATTTTTCATTAGCTCTTTGAATTTTATCATTTCACAATAGAAGCTTGTGTCAAGAATTCTCCATCTAACTTCATCTGTTGTCTTAAAAAAAAAAAAAAAAAAAAAAGAAAGAAAGACATAATGAAATTGTGACAAATGATAATTTATTAAAGACGATCTTTGTTGGTACGTTTCTTAATAAAAAAAAAAACAACAAAAAAACAAAACTTAGATCCAAGTGAGTAAAACAAAAATCATGCACCAACAATATTAATATAGTGGGGAGAGAAGAAGAAAAAACGGTATTTGTTTTAATTTGTCTCTGGTTGCTCGTTACGATCGAACTCGTAGCGTGGTGCTTTGATACAGCTTCACTCACACAGTAACAATCTGCAGTTCTGAAACACCATGACTTTTCGCCTTTTGTAGGGAAGATTAATACAATTCCAAGAATTTCAGCGCGTCAGACCATGCGTGCTGCATGCGAAAAGAACGAGTATCAAAGTCCTGCATAACGAGGGATTTGGAAATACGTCTTTACGTGTTCCGTGTTGAGGCCTTTTCTAGGAGCTTCCGCATATTGTCTTACTCTCTGCAATTTCCTTTCTTTCTTCAACAAAATTACAATTAAAACTTTCATATTTTGCATATTATCTTACTCTGTGCAATTTCCTTTCTTTCTTCTACAAAATTGTAATTAAAACTTTCACATTTTGTAATTATTTAAAAAAGATTGAGATTACGCTCTGGACTAAATATGAACTTTATTAACATGGCTAACTGTGACATGAAAACTCTCTGTAAAAGTTATGCGAGACGTCCATTAGCCTCTGTGGTCGGATGGGACACGGTGTTGACAGTTTTATTGGGAAACAGAAGCCATGAAGCGAAATGAGGCCTTCAAATACAAGCCTTGACGGTTGAGCTTCGTACTCGATCAGTCATGATCATGTTATACTCCTTTAGTGTACTTCAAAATAACAGAACTTTAGTTGAAAATACGAAAGTTCATTAAAGTTTTGTGCGCTTTTTGCAGTGTGAAATGCGACGTGTCCCGCTCATATTTCAACATTTTCATAACTTTGAACATTTTTTTTTTTGAATTATGTAATTAAATGAGAATGGGGAAGATCATTAATTGAAAAGGTCTGAATAGGTCGAAGCCATTATTGTTGGTAGATTGGAAGACTTGCTAAGCTATTGCTGAGGTTAAGATAATCAGATACTACGTTATTTAGCTGTACCAATCACCCAGTGGTTTGTTTGACGTGGCAAATAATCATGTTGAAACTGAGAACAAGGAATAAATCAAAATACAATCGATCGCTAAATAAATACATACATGTATTTCATTGTCTTTAATATTTAATGCGATTTTTGTCATTTTATTATGTTTATTCCTCCTCCTCCTCCTTTTCTTTCTCCTCTGTCTTCTTCTTCTTCTTCTTCTTCTTCTATCTGCATCTTCTATTCCTCTCCCTTCTTTTCCTCCATCTTCTCCCCCCCCCCCCCCCCCTTTTTCCTCCTCCTTCCTATGGGCGGTTGGTTGAAAGACTTTTGATTTCTACTTCTTTCCTGCCACCTTTTCACCCCAATCCATTGCCTATTTTCTCAAGCCTAAAAGTTTTGGGATCACCGAGTTTTGCACTTGTCTTGTTAAACATGGAATCAATTAATTCATTGATCAATCTACTCATATTATTATTGTTTTATATCTTGATTTATATTTATGTTGAAACTACATCTGTGTTTTCCTTTCTGCATACCCTTTTATTTTCCAGTCTGAATACTGTTTCGTTTGATATGAAACTTCTATTCAGTGGATCCTGTCGTGTGGCGCTCAGCCGCCGTTACCTCCCGACTGTCCCAGCCCTCCCCGGGAGTTTGATTTGTGACATATGGAGTGTAAAACATCTGGACTCACCTTTCCATTTAGCCCGACTTTATTGATACTCATTAAGAGGCCCTGGACTGTTTCCCTTCATCCCTAGCTTACGACCACTTGAAAGTACCCTTTCCTGTGGCATTAGTGTAAACAGCCAGATATAACGCGTTGCCGGAATGACATTCTACACAAGTCTTGAGTGTCGTGGTAATAACAAACACAGTCCATGGAAAACCTATTAGTTGTACACTAGAATTTTCACGTAATGGCTTGTTTCAGCCATGAACTTTCGAGACGGAAAAAATACGCTTAGAGAACCTTTTTTTTTTTTTTTTTTTTCGTTTTTTTTTTTGAAGAGACACATTCTACTATGCAAAATTATTGTATTATTGCGGGATATTGCAGAAAAATAGAATGAGACTGTTTGAGCAATGTGCATGCTTTTTTCAATTCTGTAACAAGATTTCCATGAGGCTTATCTTGATGGAAAATGGTACAATCTTCTGATTTTGTATATAAAAATAACAATCTTCCAATGCGGAAAACTCGCCCAGCAATTTACGCGTGTTTATCCCATATTAACATTACCTTCTAGTAAATAATGCAGGCTATTAGGCCTGGCTTGAACCTGATTTCTTTTTGCTACAAGGCAGCTACTAACATTGCGTGCGGTCTCCTTGCGCCTGGTTGAACTTAAGAGATAATACCAGTGACGTCGTAGAGTTTTTTTTTTTTCTATTTGTCTCTGGGAAAGGATCAAAGTATGCAGGATAATTGATGCTCGGAATGGAGCAGTCGACTGGAAATTAGCATTGATGTTGAAACTTACGTGCTTTGCACTTGAGCGATTTATTGCCTAAAAATAACTGGTTTTGTAATGATTAAAAAAAAGCAAAGGGAAAAGATTTTTCTAGCAAAAATGCATTGGAAGAGTATATCAATTTTACAAGAGCATGCCAGAAGTTGTGAAAAATAAAAACCTTTCAAATTGAATTAATTTTTTTCCACGTGTCATTACGATATTTTTCTCATTAAGTGCGCCATATGTGGAGGACACCGCCCGATGTTTTTTTTTTTTTTTTTTTTTTTTTTTGTGGATAAACAAGTGCAAACGGTATCGAGCTGTTACTTGATCGTGTTTTCACAGCCATCTGTTTATCTTGCTCTTAAGACTTCATGGATAAATCTTGTAGAGCAGGGAAAAGTATCTAGAAAAGTGGAAGTGATAACGATTTGCTGTCGCAATGAAAAGCAG
This sequence comes from Elysia crispata, assembly GCA_033675545.1. Classification (NCBI taxonomy): domain Eukaryota; kingdom Metazoa; phylum Mollusca; class Gastropoda; family Plakobranchidae; genus Elysia; species Elysia crispata. The sequence continues at coordinate 328,858 of JAWDGP010004454.1, forward strand.
GAGATCCCACTTAATTTTTTTTTAAGCCTCATTTTTTTTTATGTCGCAAGATGTCGAGATTGATTTGTCCGTCGCGATATGTAAGCAAACAGAATCTGGATTCCATAATCACGGATAGACATCTCCAAGCGATTTGTTCCTCGGTGATGCAATTACCCTGAGGAAAATGGTAGCCACATGATGATAATCACATTCAGTACACCACCAGTACCCGCCTCCCAAGTACAGTTTGCGATGAGGACTAATGTAGATCTAAAAAGTTCTCTTACTTTATAAGGACAAAACTAGCGTGGCCATTAAAACTAATTTACCTGTGATTAGGATAGTTTGTGGAAGCTTAATTTGTGAGGTATATTATTTAACGCTCGCTTTTTTTTTTTCACCTTTAATCTACCAGAACTGTCTTAAGCTTAAGAGTGTCTGGGATTTTTAAGTTTCTCTTATAGCAGAAATGACAGGACAGGATAGCGGAGGGAGGGGGAATCTAGTGGGATTGAAAACTTTTAAGATAAAACTATTTCGCCGAGTTCTCGCCTCTATTGTTGAACAATCAGCAGTTATTGTTGTTGTTAAACAGTTTGGCATTACTTCCGCAAAGTCTGGTCAACGACGTACAAGTGTTTATCACTTCAAAAGGCTATGGGACACGTTATTTGTCATATAGCGATTAATTTCCTTGTGCTTCAACCTTGTGTAACTGTTGCTTTTGTCAGCGATTAGAACTCTCAATGGTATACCTTTTATTGATTTGTATATATTCACGCTTATAGTACGCCTAAACCAAGACGTTGTGTCTGTACATTTTGCCATTATGTTTAACAAGGATATTCGAAAAGTAATACATGTTGTAATACCTCACACTCACAGGCTTAGATACTCTGTGGCTGATTCATGTTGCACAAGCCACGGTTTGACTCAAAGGAAACCCAAGCATTTCAATAGATGATGTCATATAGTTTTTCTTATCATGCCCGCATTAGCATTATATATTTTTTCGAACCTAATATATCTAATTTTGGTAAATCTAAATCTATTTACAGATCTTTGTAAGCATTCGTTATCATGTTGTGTAAAATAGATATGCAGGTTTGATTTCCTACAATGCAAGCCACAGTCCTAATGGTAATTTTTTTCCTGGAATTTATTGCCTTCTAATAGGCGTTTTATAGGATCTTTGAAAGCATTAGGACAGTCAATAATGGGCTGATTTCCCGTATCAATGCTTATGTGTGGATTGATTTTCTGTCATGTGCAAAATGAGTATAACCACCAGCCTGTACTTAACACGACATGCAGTGTTTATCCCGACTTTAATTACCAACATTACCGTGGGGCTGTCTCTTGATATGAGATCTACCAAATCAATCGAGTTCTTATAATGAATAAAGAAAGTCTACCTCTAGGAGAGTCTTGATCGAACCATAATTGTGTATGAGATTGTGAAATCTGATATGTTTTCGCGGTTGTAATTGCTTGACGTATCCTTAGTGTCTGTGTCAGAGTGTGTGTTTGCGGAATGTTGTGGCAACACTCTAGAAAGTTATACTTCCTGGAAGAATCCATTATTTTACCATTGAAACCTTAGATAAAGACCGTTGGGGAGAGAGAGTGTCGAGTAGAGCGGAAGATGATTGCTTCTAGTCAGCTCGTGCTGGGAACTCTAGGGATTCGGTGATTGATACATTTACCAAGTCAGAGAACGAGAGAGCTAAAGTGTGGGGTGGAAAGGAAGGCTCCTCGCAAAAAAAAAAAAAAAAAAATAGAATTGAAAAAGTTATTTGGACTTTTTCGAATATTTTGAGACAGGGTTTTAGAAGGTTTAAGGTAGTTCGTAACAAATATTGAGAGAGAGAGAGAGAGAGAGAGAGAGAGAGAGAGAGAGAGAGAGAGAGAGAGAGAGAGAGAGAGAGAGAGAGAGAGAGAGAGAGAGAGAGAGGCAGGCATGCAGACAGACAGACAGACACAGAGAGAGACAGGGGGGGAGAGAGACACACACACACACACAGAGGGGGGGGGAGAGAGAGAGGGAGGGGAGGGGGGGCAGACAGAGAGAGAGATAGAGAGAGAGAGAGGGAGGGAGAGGGGGGGGGAAGGAAGCGGCGAGTTATGGGGTGGGGGGATGGAGAGAATGGTGATAGAAAGAGGAGCGTTAACTTGTGGCGTGAATCCTCCACATCAGTGTGATGGCTTGGTTTTCTCGCCTCTGCGATGATGAAGCAAAGAACGGTAGAAGCTGTTCCGAGTTGCAACCTCAGGCTTGTGTCTAGAGGAGGGTGGTTCTAAAATGTTGAGACACTTGTAAAAGGTGTTTCATGTGACAGAATGGTCTTACAGAGGGATGAACATGAGGGTGGTAATAACTAAGAGTATTGTTAAGATTTTTAATCTTCTGCGCCTTTCGAACCCTGTTCGCTTAGTATTTTCTCTCTTATCTACTCCCATGTTCTTCTCCTCTCTAATTTTACTCGTTTTCTCTCTCCTCTCTCTCTCTCTCTCTCTGTCTCTCTCTCTCTCTCTCTCTCTCTCTCTCTCTCTCTCTCTCTCTCTCTCTCTCTCTCTCTCTCTCTCTCTCTCTCTCTCTCTCTCTCTCTATCTATTTGTCTGGTGAAGTTTTTCATCTCAGCGGTGAGAATTTCTTCTGTAAACGAAATGAAAAGCGAAAATATAGATTTGAAAGAAATGGTGAGGATAACCTAATGGTCTGAACTCAAAGCATGGTAATCGAGATGGAAAAAGAGAGGTAGAGAGACTTAGAGAGACAGTTTTAGTTACCTGAAAATCGCCATGACTCGAAGTTATTATTTTACAAGTTATGAATATGCGGCGATGACGGCAGGATCAAGTTTTTAAAAAATCAAATTCTTCTTTTTTTTTTTTTTAATTGTATATAATTTTTCCGTTTTAATTTCCTGCCGACATGATATGATTGAACTCTAAAGTATTGTACTCTACCGGTATCTATGTCATTTCTCTGATACAATAGAGACAGCCTAGAAGGAAACAGGCTACACTTTAGAGTGCTGAGAGGTGAGATGCTAATGACAATCACAGCTTTGTAAACCATCCCAGTAGCTGAACTCTTGTGATGCCATGAAGCTCAAGTGATCACATTAACATTCGCAAGTATTGGGCTCGCTTTTATACCTGAGGAATTTCTCAGTCACGTACTTTAACATAGGTGAGAGCAAGGCGTGCTTCTTGACATCCTGAGAGCTTTTCTAGTAACCCTACAGGCACCACCACAACTTTCGCTACAGCTGATGCTACATCAACAATAACTTGCAACTACTTCTACTACTACTACTACTACTACTACTACTACTACTACTACTACTGCTACTACTGCTGCTGCTGCTGCTGCTACTACTACTACTACTACTACCACTCCCATCACGACCACCACCACCACTGCAACAACTGCTACTACGACTACCACTATTATTACTACTTCCAACAACATTAAAGTTGCTGTTACTGTCGCTGCTACAATCTATAACTACCAGATTCTATCGACCAATTGTACTCCTGCGATTGTTGAATAAAAAATACAGAACAGACATAATGTTGGCACGAGTCAGGGGAAAAGTCGAAAAAAATAATTGGTCTGTCTGGGTGTGTGGCTGAATGCTCATAAAAGATCAAAACGCGGAGGGAGAAGGAAAACATTAACAGGAGGAGAAAGAAATTGATTAGATTAAATCACGGCCACTGAAAGATTATTTTGCAGCAAATAGAGGGGGGGGGGGGGGGGAGTTGCTCGGTACAAAGGGAGGCAAGGGTATATTGGTGTGCACTGTGAATAGGATGACTGGTTGTGTGTCCGGGGATGATAATTTGATGGAATCAGGTTCTGTCTGGCGAGGTCTGGAAGGAAGAATGGGAGATGGAGACGGAGATAAACTATTACCCCAGGGGCGATACGGTGGGGCGAGGCGGAAGCGGATGAGAACCAGGTCTGGTGTGGGGAGTCTGGGTGGAGATCCTGACAACAAGAACTTTAGATGAGCGTAGAGCGTTGTGAAAGGAGTGCGTCTTGTCCTGATAGTACTGTGACTCGGTGACTACACTGACGGTGGGAACCAGGTCTGGTGTGGGGAGTCTGGATGGAGATCCTGACAACGAGAACTTTAGATGAGCGTAGAGCGTTGTGAAAGGAGTGCGTCTTGTCCTGATAGTACTGTGACTCGGTGACTACACTGACGGTGGGAACCAGGTCTGGTGTGGGGAGTCTGGATGGAGATCCTGACAGCGAGAACTTTAGATGAGCGTAGAGCGTTGTGAAAGGAGTGCGTCTTGTCCTGATAGTACTGTGACTCGGTGACTACACTGACGGTGGGAACCAGGTCTGGTGTGGGGAGTCTGGGTGGAGATCCTGACAACGAGAACTTTAGATGAGCGTAGAGCGTTGTGAAAGGAGTGCGTCTTGTCCTGATAGTACTGTGACTCGGTGACTACACTGAGGGTGGGAAGAGGCCCGTGTCCTTGGGGGTGCAGGGAGCCTTCAGCTGGAGGCGGCGCTGCTCGTGATGCTGGGAAGTCAAGCAATAATCTTGGTTCAAACGTTCGCAGTAATTGCACGCTATACTATATTTTAAAACCCATTATCCCAAAGAAGCAGAATATACCAAGGTAGAGTTAATTGAGTTGGAAGGAGATCTTACGACTCTGTGAAGCCATGTTAGATAATCCTCGCTTTACTCAATGCGAAAGGAAGCCAAAATGAGTATATATATATATATATACATATATATATATATATATATATATATATATATATATATATATATATATATATATATATATATATACATATAAAACTTAAAAACGAAATTTAAGAAAGGCACAAAGTTGAAAAAAAAAGTTATAAAAAAGAAAAGCCTAGCTGCTTTTGCTGCCGTTGACTTATCTGGTTAAATTAGCAAAGAGCTCTTCAATATGATGACATCTTTGGCCACTCAGAAGGAGTTTGTGGATTTCGAATGAAGTAATAAAGCCATATGGTTTTGTGTAGAGTTTCTTTGATTGCTATGATCTCATATCTTCTCTGGATAATATACAAATCCCGTTGAGCGGGGGAGAAACTGGAAAAGGGAGGTTCCAAAGTCGCTCAAGACGCTGTGGGGGTTGAATCCGCGAAGAATATCTCTGGGGATATCAGGGCGGAAATGCTAATGTCACAGCCGCCGGCGCTTTTTTTTTATTTTTATTATTGTTATTATAGAAGTGAAATCAAGACAGGGAGGCAGTTTTCTTTATAACCGTGCACTGCCTTAGCATACCAGTCACATCACCATGGTAACATAAACTATTGATGTCTTGTATGGGGGCAAATTGGTGTCTGTAAAACTGCGGGCATGAGTAAGAAATTTAGATAGACTTGGCCTTTTTTATTCGTTTATTTAATTTAGCCAAAGACTATTAAGGAAGGAAAGAAAACATAACACCCACCCTTTTTTTTTCTATCCTGACAAAACGGGTATTTTATTTTTCAACCCAAATTTGTAGAAATAAGATCTCTGTACATAAAGAATGCAAGAAATTCTTTTTAATAATTTAATAATTTAGATCAATACAATTTCAGAGAGAGAGACAGACAGGCAAACACACAGACAGAGACAGAGAGAGAGACAGACAGAGAAATATATTGGCAATTTAAGCTGCCATAATTGTCAAGAGTAGTGATAATTGGGAGGCGTTTCTCTTAAAGAACTAAGACTTGAACTAGGGTTATATATAAATTTATTGTAATATAGGGAAAAAATATCCGTATTAATTTGACTTTGTTTTGTTTAACACTGGGTTACTTTTGTACAATAGAAAGGTTTCTGGAATCGCAAATCGTTTATCCAGTTGAACAGATTGTCAACTGTCTAATTATTATAAATTTCTGTCAAAAATGCTCTTACACTTCACCAAAAAACAAAAAATAATAATTATTATTTGTGCTTGTGTAAAATAATCGGACTCTTAATCCAGAATTTTTTTTTTTTAACACCACCTTCTTATAGATCTGATTATCATTTCGCCAGCCGGTTTTTTACTGATTTTTTCCTCCTCGGGCTCCCTAAATTAGTATAATTAAAGGGTACGTTTTAATGTATACTGTGCTAGTATGTAGTAACAGTGGGTAAAGTATTTCTTAGATAACTCCTGTTCACAACTGTGTCCTAGTTAACCTCCTTGCCATCCCACTCTCTTTCTCAAGGCTGAATTCAATCTAACCTCAGCCTCTACAGTTTGTGTTTCCGAGGGGAAAAAACCATCAGTAAATTTTATTTTTCTGTTTTCAACTTGAGGGTGCGATCGATGATCGGTCCCCGTGTCACTGTAATTATATCGATGGCTTATTCAGAGATGAATGTTATGTAACACAGATTGCTACAGACGCCACGTCTAGCACCTGGATCTCGGTAAAACGAGATGGGTCTCGATTGGAGAATCAATGTCATGGAAAGGAAGGTCACAGCGAATTAAACTAAGCAAACAGTTGCATGGGCGTTTATTATCATAGTGAATTATGATATAGAGAGACAACAGAATTATCTAGGTAGCGCACGAAACAGTAAATGTGAGCGATAGGCAGATGGAGTGAAGGAAGAAGAAAGAGATATAAAGAAAAAACGAAGTGGAAGGATTGGTGATAGTCTATTTTCTACTATTCTTAGTCTGCTATTGGATTTGTCCATGAATTTAACTGGCATATTTCCAGTATATCTGATACTTCAATATTTTTAAAGTAAAATTTGAAGTTTGTGAATCACTCAGAGGCGTAGAAGAGCATATTAGGTTGAGATACTGCTGCAGCCTTTGAACTTTCCTGGCTAAAATGTGCGGAAGATGGATCTGTTAATATGGCAGTCAGCGCGAAAAATAATTAAAAAAAAAAAAGAAGGATTTTAGTTGCTTTTAAATTTTTATGTTGCTGTTGTACTTCGTAGTTTCCTTTTTCTTTCTTTCTCCCTCCCTTTCTTCTTCTTCTTCATCTTCTTTTTCCTTCGCTTCTGATATGTATTATTTATGCACCAGCATCATGTTTATCAACATTGTTATTATTATTGGTATTATTATTATTATTAGTAGTAGTAGTAGTAGTAGTAGTAGTAGTAGTAGTAGTAGTAGTAGTAGTAGTAGTAGTAGTAGTAGTAGTAGTAGTAGTAGTAGTAGTAGTATTAGTATTATTATTAGTATTACTATTATCATTATTATCTTTATATTTGTCCCGTGAAAACCTGTGCCAAACTTAAGTGTGACTAACCAGCATAGGAAGACATATACATCATTGGAAAACTTTTCTTGTTCTGATACTCATCCTGATTGCCAACCTTTATTACTTCCTTCTATGTACGTCTCTCTCCTTCAGAATCCCCCCCTTCTCCTTTCTCATTCTCCCTTTTATGTATCTTTTAATCTCGCTCCCTCAATGCTAGTTTCTCGTCCATCTTGTAATATATGGTTGTTGTTTTTCCTTGTTTGCAGAAAGACGCCGAGAGTCGACGGAACCAGCTAATGCGAGACATGGCACAGTTGAGACTTCAGGTGAGTCTGGGCTAGAAATCAAACGATATTATCAGCCTTAACGTTAGTTCATGTTTGGGTGGGGACGGGTGGAGAACCTTCGACATGGATCTCCAAAAGTTAACGCCATCAGGACTATTTGTAACTCTGCCTCTAACTTTATAGGTAAGTTGAATGTCCGCACTTCTCACCATACCTTTTTTTTTGTTCCAAGTGATCTGTTCCGCGCACTTCCTTTCTCCTAAAGAGTTTTTTAGATTCTTTTCAAATTGGGAAATTGAAAAATGATAAAGAATATTTTCCTACGGTTATGTTGGATAAGAATTCCATTCCGAGATCGGCAAGAGCTTAGTGCGATAATTCTGGTTACCGCACAGGGGTGGAGATACAACTGTTTACTACACTTGAGATGTGGGTTTAGGACGCTATGTAGCCTACATGCTTTTGCTCAAATCCGATCACCAAAAAAAAAATGAACCAAGTCGTCCCCGAAGTTATGTTTGCAGATTAATCGAGTGTTCAGGTTCTCCATCCCGCACCTGCCCCAAGCGTAATGTTGTAACGTCAAAGTCTCAGGCTTTTCAGTGAACCGTTTGCATATTTCGGTTTCTTAGGGTTAATTCATTCACTTCATCGTATTATCCGCCATCTCTGAGTTCATCGCGTGCTTCCGGAGCTGTCGGTTGGAGTCGGCGTGGAGCTGAGCTAATGTCATGCGAAACAATATACAATATTATTAATGAAAGACGCGAATTCAACAGATTTGAGGATAATTGTACTTCACTAAGTTCGAGGCGGGGGAAGAGGGGGGGGGGAGACAGAGAGAGAGAGAGAGAGAGAGAGAGAGAGAGAGAGAGAGAGAGAGAGAGAGAAAGAGAAAGAGAGAGAGAGAAAGAGAGAGAGAGAGAGAGAGAGAGAGAGAGTGTGAGAGAGTGTGAGAGATATCTCCTGTGTTGGAAATCCATGAGTGATTAATTAAAATTTCTTTGTTTCATTTGCCTGCTTACAGCCATTATATTTACCACGATCCTATCACAATATCCGGGTGAAAATACATACCTGCAGGACACTAAATTGTAAAAAAAAAAATATACTGGAAAGGAAATTGAAAATAGAAATGAATGAAGTCGACATAATGCTATCAGCGTGAGCGTGCTTTTTTAATGAATGATTGACCTAACTTTATTAACTTATCCCTGCTGCTCGTGTGGGTTGTTTAAAGCACATGTAGAAATATCCTCATTCTAGCTCTCCCTCCAACTCTGCCAGTGGCGGCTGCAGTACATAACACTTGACTGTTGTCGTATTGTGACTTCTCTCCTCCAGGCCGAGGTGAACGAGCTGGAAGGGAGCCTGCGGGCTGGCGAGCCCGTGTTCCCGCCCTACGTCCTGGTGGACGACGCCACGCTATGCGGTCACTTGACGCGGGTTCGAGACTTGGTGGCCACAGCCCGCTGCATCTTGGTCATCCCGTTGGCAGGTCAGTAGAGAGAGAGAGAGAGAGAGAGAGAGAGAGAGAGAGAGAGAGAGAGAGAGAGAGGGGAGGGAGATGGGGGGAGAGAGAGGGAGGGAGAGAGAGAGACTTGATGAGTGCAGCAGTTTTGGTATTACATCATCCAATTTAAAGTTCAGGGAGGGTGGTTTTATACAAGTTCTCACCTTTCTATAATATAACTTGAACAGTGCAAGCCTTCAGTGCGTCTCGAGGGGATTGGGAATAGAGGAGTGAAGTGAAGTCATAAATGATTAAGATTTGCTGATTGCTAACTGCAGACAAACGGTTGCCCAGATATTAGAAACTTATCGTGACTCTTGAGGGTTTTATCTAAACCAAACCCTGAAAGACACACACATAAAGCAAGAGGTCATTTTGTACCACAATGTTGCAAAACATTCTTACAGTGAAACTAGTGCCAACAAAGTTCAGATGTTCTAATTCACAATCCACTGTCATAGTCATAGACTGACTAAGATTGACTATGATATCCATACTGTGCATTTCAACGTACTTTCACTGTTGCTCTAAGCACGAAAAATTGTATATGCTTGTCGCTGGACCTGGGTCAAGAAGTGTCTGAGTAAAAGAAGGATAGATTATGTTGGTGACGGGATGAGATTCATATCAGATGTTTGTCCGCACCCCATTCTTGCTGCTGCTGAAATCCTGGCACAGGTCGTGTCAGCTGACCTCTCTCTCTCTCTCTCTCTCTCTCTCTCTCTCTCTCTCTCTCTCTCTCTCTCTCTCTCTCTCCCTCTCTCCCTCTCTCTCTCTCTCTCTCTCTCTCTCTCTCTCTCTCTCTCTCTCTCTCTCTCTCTCTCTCTCTCTCTCTCTCTGTGATCGCTGTTAGCGAGACAGGCGAACATGTCTCCGGGCCACGGGTGTCAGCACAGGCCATGCGGGGCGCGGACTGCGGACAGTGATCTATCGATGTAATCTAGTTTGTGGAGTTGCCACGGTTTTTATCTGTATAACCCACAGCTCTATCGATAGCTTATTATTTTAATTTATTGTAATCCCACAATTATACAATCATAGAATTTTGAAAACACGTTTACTCTAACTACTGTCAGGGTTTGCCTTGTAATATAACCCCGCCCCTCTTTCTTCCACCTCCCACTTATCATTCTCGTAATCGCAATTTTATGACATGTTAACGAGTTGGCCAGTACGAAGTGAGAGGAGCAGGAGAGCAAGGACACAAAACCTATAGATCACATCATGCCTAGCTAAGCAACGTCTCCGACTCTCAGGACATGCTTGACTGTCAGGTTTTGTTGCAGCCGCCAGGCGTGGCGTAACTTCAACATCAAGCTACAGGGATGTTGCGAGGCACCTCCTCGAAATATATATATTTTCTTTCTAACTGACACAGTGCTTCTCTAGCTATAAAACATACATCTTTTATTTTTTTTTTTTCTTTTGATGTCCTTTTTCTCTTTCAAAGGGACTCTCTTTGTAAATGTTGGTCACTATTTCTTCTCTTTCTTCTCTCTCGATATATGTTTCTATCTATCTATCTATCTATCTACCTACCTCCCTATGTATTTTTTTTATTGTCGTCTCTAATTCTCTTTCTCTACCGATATTACTGTCTTTATCACAATCCAGATTCTTCCATCTTTCATTTCTCTCTCTCTCTCTCTCTCTCTCTCTCTCTCTCTCTCTCTCTCTCTCTCTCTCTCTCTCTCTCTCTCTCTCTCTCCCCTAGAGAACACATCTAGAAAACTGAAAACCAATCTTGTTGCATTATGCCCTTTCGGACCCACATGACAATGGGAAGATTATGAAAAAGTAAGATTCAGTTTAAAACGATTTTAGCTTACAAAGATTCCGTTTTGTTAATTTTGTTGTTGTTGTTGTTGTTGTTGTTGTTGTTGTTGTTGTTCCTTTTCTTTCTTTACAATCCTTAAACTTCTCCTGTTATAAACTTTTTGAGTCTGACTGGTAAGTTATTTGCATTAGTCTGCCTTCCTCAAGGTGAAATGGGATATTTTTACACAGCTAGTAAGTCACCGTTAGGCAGTGGAACTAAAAACACCAAGGGTTATGTTACGGCAATGACGTACAGGATGGTTCCGAACAAGACTTAATCGATCATTGAGGATCTCCTCTTCGCCCATTGCCGCCTTTGGCAGTGGATGTCGAGAGATTGGTTACAGGTAGATGGTAGGGATTCAGGAACTTTGTGATGTTCTCGACTGACAAGAGGCACACTGATATGATATACTTCCCACTATCGACAGAAACTGATATGATATACTTACTTCCCACTATCGACAGAGACTGATATGATGTACTTCCCACTATCGACAGAAACTGATATGATATACTTACTTCCCACTATCGACAGAGACTGATATGATGCACTTCCCACTATCGACAGAAACTGATATGATATACTTACTTCCCACTATCGACAGAGACTGATATGATGTACTTCCCACTATCGACAGAAACTGATATGATATACTTACTTCCCACTATCGACAGAGACTGATATGATGTACTTCCCACTATCGACAGAAACAGATATGATATACTTACTTCCCACTATCGACAGAGACTGATATGATGCACTTCCCACTATCGACAGAAACTGATATGACATAGTTTTTACGTACTTCCCACTATCGACAGAGACTGATATGATGTACTTCCCACTATCGACAGAAACTGATATGATATACTTCCCACTATCGACAGAAACTGATATGATATACTTCCCACTATTGACAGAAACTGATATGGTATACTTCCCACTATCGACAGAAACTGATATGATATACTTCCATCTATCGACAGAGACTGATATGATATACTTCCCACTATCGACAGAGACTGATATGATATACTTCCCACTATCGACAGAGACTGATATGATATACTTCCCACTATCGACAGAGACTGATATGATATACTTCCCACTATTGACAGAAACTGATATGATATACTTCCCACTATCGACAGAGACTGATATGATATACTTCCCACTATCGACAGAAACTGATATGATATACTTCCCACTATCGACAGAAACTGATATGATATACTTCCCACTATCGACAGAAACTGGTATGATATACTTCCCACTATGAACAGAAACGGCCGACCATTCACATATTTTTAGTCGGTGTAAGAATATTTTTTTCTTTTTTTTTTTTTGCATGGTCACATCTTGTAATATTCAGGATTTTTTTTTTTTTTTTGACATAATTTTTTTATCGTATAAAAACAGTAAAGCGGCTAAGTGTAAGCCTTGATGTCACCAAGTGCACATCCTGAAGATGTTGTTACACGGGATATCACGAACCGTGTCTATTTAGCTGTGGCGCCCCGTGTCTGTAGGAGCAGTGGGTGTGCTTGTCGTATAGAATTCAAAATGTGCATGCACGGCGATACAACCTCACATAAATCTTGTCAACTTGAGAAACGCATACATGGAGGTAGCATTCTTTAAACTGCTTCAGCAAGCCACCTCCCGCGTCGGGGGAATGAAAAGAACACAAGTTCTCCGTTTGAAAGAAGGATAAAAAAAGAGTTAAATTAATTTTCATTGCGGAGCGACTTATGATTATGGATCATTTGGCTTGTTACAATTGCAATACGTTCTGGCGTTTCAAGATTTCGGTTTTTTACGCTTCCTGAGTGGGACAACCATAGAATCTAGTACACGAGGTTATCGCTTTCTTATTTTGTTTTCGTCCTCAAAAATCATGTAAAGAAATTTATTCGGAAACGTGGGCTTTGATTCGAGTCCTTGGTGAGACCCCCTCCCCTCCCCCCTAAAGATGGCTCAGGAGGGGATCGAATCTTGAACCTCCTTGTTGCCTGTCCAGAACTCTACCGACTGACCTGTCCGGCGCCCGCCCAGTCAATATTATTGAGCTTCTGGTAGTGCGTGTACTCTCACTGACCGTGGAGGACAATCACAGTGGTCCAGTGTGGTCCAGTGATGTCCAGCGTCGTCCTTGTTGCTGAACGCCAGTCGGTGTACTGTTGGAGATCTCAAGGCTTGTTCGGTGCCGTGGCGAGATAGCGGCGCCCGTCTCCAGCTCCCTGGTCCTTGTCGAACATGATAAGTACCTGTGTACCGGTGTACGTTCCAACCCTCGCGCTCGATTTGCATATGTACATGCATACACTACGGATAATAACTTCTTTCACATGACATCCTGACCTCATGGTCATCTGCAAGACCTTAACTGAGGCCCATAGTGTCTGTAACTATTCTAATCATCCACTTCCCCTTACTTCGTCGTTTACCGTTTCCTACTTCTAATTATGTGACGGTGACGCGGCGAAGATTGGAATGGAATGTACCGAATTGATGGGTTGCTCTGCCTCTTCTCAATTTTCCGCTTCCTTCGTCTTCCTCATTTACTTTAATGGTTTTGCTCAGGAAGCGTTTAATGTGTTGTATACACAATGAAATCAGTGCAGGTTTGTCGTTTTTTTTTTTTAAAAGTCCATATTGCGACTGAGATTTTTATTATTGTTTATTGATAATAAATGTGTTTATATCTCCAAATTGTGTCTTGAATTTCTCATGAATATTTTTTGCACATTTGGAGAAAGAGAGAGAGAGAGAGAGAGAGAGAGAGAGAGAGAGAGAGAGAGAGAGAGAGAGAGAGAGAGAGAGAGAGAGAGAGAGAGAGAGAGAGAGAGAGAGAGAGAGAGAGAGAGAGAGGAAGGGGGGGGGGGGAGGGAGAGGTGCACACAATTGGCCAGGTTTGAAGGATCTTGACTGTTTTTTTTTTTTTTGTTTGTTATTGGTTTTTTTTGTTTGTTTGTATTGTTTTTTTTAATTGCATTTTAGTATTGAATCTTTAAACTATACAATTCTATTTTTTGTGTTCTCGGTTAAAATTATCTGTAGAATTGATTTAAATTTTGGAACTGGTGTAAATATATCGACTCACACAACAACAACAACAACAAAAATTATTAAATAAACAAGTTTGGTACATTTTGCCGCAGATATGACTGTATGGTTCCGAAGGGTATGAGGGGTACTTTTTTTGTTTTTCAATTTTATAAGTACACAGTCTGCTCCTAACAATTGGTTACTCGTGGCATGGATTGCAAAGAAGTTGGTTGTGAAGCGGAATGCTAAGTTAATTTATGTAACAAAATTTGAGTGGTCATAACTGTGTATGACATATCTACAAAATGTCGAATAGTCCACCATCCTTGGGATTTTTGAAGGTTCACCCCTTGCTCTCCCGTGAACATAAATTGTGTGGGCAAAAAGCTTAAGGCGTGTAATCATTAAGGAAAGAAACGCCAATGCCCTTCAAGGCTGAAGTTTTAGTAGGAGGATGCAGTTCTATAGATCTATATTTTTTAGTCTAACGCTGAACACAAATTGTGGGTTATTCTTTTGCAAACGTTAGATATTTGGGTACAATCAAACATATTCTTGTGCTGTTCCAGAAAGACTCGGGGTAGAGGGCGTTTTATACCATTTCTTTGTCCGCCCATGTGTTTATTGTTTTAGTCGTGGTAAAGGGTAGAGAAAGGAACGCCATAACGACGTTGCGTTCGTGCCGGAGTATTTGCTCTTATTCCCTCGTTTAGTGTTTTCTCTTTTTTTCTGACAGGTTACTTTTGTTTCCCCACTCCATTTTACACGCCATAAGCTGATGGAGATGCACCGATTGCCCTTCTTGGTGTAGATAAAAGCTGAATAAAGCATAAAGACATGGGCTCCTGTCATGGGATCTTGTCTCGCTATTGTGCCATTTTTGCTTGATTAGCTTGAATGATGTATGATAACACAAGTTTACTTGTGTGCTGGGAAATGTATTAACGGGGCTAAGGTCTTTTCAGTGTGTTTATTTCTGACAACAACATTACTTTTTATTAAGTGCACAGCATGACAAAAATAATTTTCGTATAAATTATAATACACAGTTCTTACGAGTCTGCACCTTAGCATGTCAAGGCTGTTCCTTAGTTGACAAACTCAGGACATTTCTCACTGCATTCTCCAAACAAACGTTAGTATTATAGTAATGTTATTGATCTCATGCACTAACTACCGTCTCTCAATTTGCCTGTCATCTCCTCTTCTCTCTCTCTCTCTCTCTCTCTCTCTCTCTCTCTCTCTCTCTCTCTCTCTCTCTCTCTCTCTCTCTCTCTCTCTCTCTCTCTTTTCTCTCTCTCTTTTTCTGTCTATCATTTTGCATCCAGATTTAGTTATTATGATAGTTCATATTTTCTTTACTTTTAAGTATTACCTCGCTATATTGTGTTCTGCTTACTTTTTTTTTTTTTGTATCAAAGTTTATTGAATGTTTAATTTTATCTAAGCTAAGAGAATTGTTTCAAATTTTCACGTTAACTTTACTTCCTTTTCTCTCGACAGTGGTGGACAGCCTTGATATGCACAAAAAGGACAGCCCCAAGGCTCGGGAGGCCATCAGGTGGCTGGAGTCTCAGCTCCGCAAGGGAAATAGGTTGGTGGAATTTCCAGCCCTCATTAAGTATTCATCGAGATGTGGTGAAACCACACACGAGCTGTTGTTAAATGCGTGATTTTTTCAAATTTTTTGTCATCCTATGATTTCGGATTGAAGCTCAATACGTCTGGTCTTGTGAGGTATTTCTAGGTCTAATTCTTTAAATTCGAGTTGTCTTTACTGTAATTGGAACATTTTGAAATGTGCCAGGCCAAAAATAGGTATCGGCATTGAAACTCCACTTCTGGTGAACTTTTAAAGGCTTGTAATTGTATCATTATTCAAGCTTCAAGATATTCTAAAAGGTTTTGGAAGTATGAAAATATCGACTCAATTATTATGGAACTTAATTAGCAAGCTTACTTCCTTTTCCACATTTTCCTCACCAATGTCTTAGGGTGAAAAATTATTTAAACAGCAGTGTTTATTCTGATTTGTTAAATTTCCTCTTAAAGTCTTATACAAGGAAAATTATCATGGTGAGTATAAAACATTTAGAAATGTTTGGAAGAAATATTATCATTTTTTATGACAGATATATTCGTGCTCAGAAGCCCAAGGAAACTAAGGCCACAGGACAGCACGCCATGTTGAAGAAAAGGAATAGAGACACCTGGTCAGTGAAACGTGTTTCTTATTCTTGTGAAGTATATTGTTCATCTTTTATCAAGGTAAATGATGTGTAGCAAATTGAAAAGTCATGCTGAGCTTGCCATAGATTTTGAACAAAGGATCAGCTGTGAGCAATCAGTAACAGTTGGAATATCCAATTATGTCTTAGATGGATCAAATCAAAGGTCTTAGCATAAAGGGGTCGGAGGAAAGTCAAGTCTTAGTATCCAAGTTCTTTATGCGTCATTATTTGGGCAGCCTCATTACTATGAAATAAGTTAAAGACATGAAGTGCAAAATACAAAAAGAGAGACAGAAAAGTTATGAATTTATATGACTAAAAACAGTTGATCACTCAAAAATGTTTAGCCAAGTAAGGACAGACACATAGACAAAAGTCTGCTTCACGTCTCGTTCAAAAAGGGTATCAACCATTATAATATCATTTGGATTCTGCATCTACAGGGGTTGCAGTTTTAGCATTGAGATTGGAGTTGAAAGACTGTTTTTAATACATCTTGCTCATGATGAAGTTTTGTTCCTTCTCTTGTTTTCGGCCAATACTTTTTTTTTAATTTTAAAATTTATTTAGTAATGGATGAAAATATTCATTGAACATATCAGCATGAAAGACCACGACTGTTCATTCTTAACACCATCAGTTTTATTCCAAAATCACTTAATAGGTACATCATGGAGCTTCTTGGCTGTGCTCGCTATTTGGCTCAGCAGACTGGCACCTTCACAGGTGGCAACCAGAACGCCCAGGCAAGCGTCGTTGCTGTAGTGACAGGTCATGAATGGCTGATGGCTCCACCCCTCAGCCCTGTTCTCCAGCAGGTCAAGGCTGCGGCAGAGCAGGAAGGTGAGAGGTCAACATCTTTCTGTTGTATTTTCATATGGCAAACCATGGCCATATTTTATTTATTTGCACATGAGATCAAGTTTTTTTTAACTCTTTTTTGCCGTCACTCCATTTACATTTTGTTTTTTTTAAATAGTTGATCCTGGATAACCATAATTATGTTGAAAATCACTTCATGATGGATAATCATAATAATAATAATAATAAAAATTACTGTACTTTCATATATTGAGGGCACTGACATTCACAAAAACACACAGAGTTATCTTGCTGTTGCACAGTGATCTTTTGTTAAAAATTTTTTTTTTAATTTTATATAGGAGTGATGATAGACACTATCCAGGATTTTGGTAGGAAGTGGAAAAGTGTATTGCAGCAACAGGGAGACGGATGATGACTGGGTGGCAAGTACTGATTTTCACACATAAAGTTTTCACAAAGAAAAACCGGATAACCCAAAGGCTACGATTGTCCAGCAGTCGTGCTTATGGTGATCGACTAGTGAAGAGAGACCCAGTAAGCCAACTGCTTCCTTGAAGACAGGAACTAAGGAAAAAACTTTAACTAACACTAAGGCAGCAATGCAAGCAAACAGCATCACAGAAAGACAAGGGAGACCTGAGAAACTTTGGCTGAAGCATCACATATCAAAGACTGTGGAACTTGGACATTACTTGTATCAAGCAGTTCAGCTTCCATTATATGTACTTTAAAATCAATGTAGTGGTTTGTAAAGAAAGGTCTGATATCTGGCAAAGCAGTATGAAAATGAATGATAAATTCAATATTTCTGTATAAGGCCAGCCCTTAGGAACATCAACACAGTCTTTAGCAGTGACTTTTAGAGTGTGAGGAAGTTTTAGCATAATGAGCATGTAGATTGTGAAAACAAGATAGTTTCAAGAGGTTGGAAGAATGTCTTTGTAATTTCTCTTGAGAAAAGGCTCTTTTACGTGAAAAAAATAATCATAGTTTTGTTTCTGACTCTTTTTTCCTAGAAATTACTTAAGCATATTTTGCACAAATATGATAATCCTTTTATTTTGTTATCTGAACCTTTGTGCAAAAAGTGCTTGGTGCTCAACTTGAAATATTTCAAAGAGTGCAATTACTGAACTATGCATTCACATAAGCTACAGAAAGAGAAGAGATGTAAAGGAATATTGATATGTATACTATGCATGCGGAACTTACTGAAGGAAATATGAAAAGCTGAAAATAGTCAAGCTTCAATGATTGAGATTGGAAGTAACCATCATTTGCGTTTTCAATGTGTGTAATGTTATGTCCTTACAGCTTGAAATGAAGAAGAAAAATTTGACTGGTGTCCATTCCTTGATTAAAAGAGTGAAAAAAATGGATGTGTTTTTTCTTCCTTTCTTCTTTTAATTCAATCTTTTTTAGATACTGTTGAAAAGAGAAGTTTATGTTAAAGCTTTAAACTGGTCAACAATTTTATTGTATTTTTTTAAATAAGTTTCCTTCTTCAAGACACCTATTGACAATTTAAGGAAATCTGATATGCATGATTTCTGCTTCTTTTGCTGTAATTGGATTTTTTTTTTTAGATTTTATTTTCGCTTTTAGACTTTTTTTTTTATCCATTAACCAAGTCTTTTATACTGATTGATTAAGTTTTTTCTGTGTTTTTTTTCTTTCTTTTTCTTTTTTTTTAACAACTTGATTCATCTTGAGTTGTTGTATATTACCTTTTGAAGGAAACTGATCCAGTTTGCTGTTGGTACTAAAGAGAAATAAGACACTGTGTATGACTTATTTTAACACGACTGAATCACCATATCAGAAAATTTTTAAGAGTAACAGAAAGATGAAAAATTTCTGAAAAGTTTAATAGCAGACTCTTTTATTCACTCTACAACAATTGTTTAACTTTCAAATGGTACATCTACACACTTGCTCACACACACATACACTCTCACACTCATTATACTCTCGATCACTCATCCCTTTCTATTACATGTACCTCACCCTTTTTCAGTTTGTCACTGTTCTATCAAACCACAGCAAGTCTACATTTTAGCTCTTTTGAAATAAGTTTAAAAAAAAAAGATGATTGTACATGTACCAGCTTTTATAACTATTTAATAGATCATTCTTTGGCATTTTTTATTTAATAATACTTTGACTCTGTAATATGTGTCCTATTATTTTTTTTTCCACTGTAAAAGTTGAGCCCTTTTTATGTAATGTTATCTTATACTTTAGACACCAGGCTGAATTTTAAAGCTCAAACACCATCTGAAGCAAATGGGCCTGAATCTAAGATTTAGCCGTTTCTCATCTATAGAGATAAGAAGAAAAAACGAAGTGAAAGATGGCCTTAGCTTCATAGCATGGCTAATCTGCTCAGCTTAGTTTGGTGGAGCTGTTAACAGATTCCCAGTATGTAAGCATATTATTCCTACAGACAGAGAGTTACCCTGGTTTATGCTATTTCAATGGCAAACCCTGATCTTCGACAAAAATTTTTTATCAATTAGCTTGTCAAGACCAAATTCACAATCGTAATGTTAAGCTTGGAAATAACAGAGGTGTTTTAAAATCAAATGAAAATTTGAGATAGTACCACTGTTTATACATATATATCCTTCACTGTCTAACAAGCAATTTTAAAAATAATTTTTGCCCTTTCACATTCTTAGCTTTCATATCATTTGTAACCTACATTTTCTCAATTTTTTTTTACTGTTTTACAGTGAAATAAATTGAAAAATAATTGGTCTCTTAGAGATAATTTTATATTGAAATTACCTATTGCTATTTTTGATGAAAGCTAATACTTAAATTTGATAAAATATAGTCATTTAAATTGAAATATTGTAGTGTAAGTTTTGACAGAGAATAAAAAAATTAATTTGATTTTTTAGATTTTACTGAAGATCAAACAATAGAAATTGAAGATTTGTACTAAATGTTTTCTTGTAATTAATTTTTGTTTTTAGGTACTGTTGCTACAGAACTGCTTTTCTCATTCTCCTTCAGGATTTTTTTTTTGTTTGTCATTTTTTTTTTTGTCTACTTATAAGCTTTGTTTTGGCGGAACTTCTGGTAAGATGTGTGCACTTGATTTCATTCAGAAATAAACATTGGCTTCATTGAATTGAAACTGAGGCTGTTGGTTAATTCTATCTCAAAACTACATATCAGCTTTTTTACCTGCTGTCAGAACCTTCCCTATAAAAAAATTCAGTACTTAAGGCATTCATTAACATTTTGACTTTAAGATTATATCCAAAAATGACCACAATACAAAATAACTTTATTCATCCTCTTATGGAAATTTAGAATCTTTCTTTAAAAAGGCAGAAAAAGTGTAAAGAATTTACTAAAAAGTGATGTATTTGAAGATGTTTAATTAGTATGAGGTAAGCTTTATTAACATAAAAGTCATGAACATCAATGTATGCAGAAAATAAGAGTAAAGACTTATTTTTATATTAATGCACGAAAGACAATCTTTAAACAGTTTTTATCACAATTGGTATACAATAATGATTTTACCAACAAAAAAAAAGTGTCCTATGAACAAACACAAAACTGCTGGGTTTTTTTTCTGAATTTGTTCATTGAAGTTTCCAAAAGTATAAATGTGGGAATGAATGAAATGAACTTTATTGTCAAAGAAAACTAAATGCAGGTCTTTTATCTTTTTTTAATGTTTTCCTTTGCTGTTTTTTTTGTTTGTTTGTTGATTTTGCTGCCATTGTTATTGTGTTAAAAGAGGGTAGTGGGAGGGGGAATGAATTGTATAGTCGGCTTTTACACTTATTTGCATCCTAACATACAAAAATGTAGGTTTATGCCTATCTATTGATGAGTGATTTACATCAAAAGTTGATGTCACACACCTCTTGAAATGATCAATATGCTCACCCTGAGTTTGGATACCTTTAACAGGGAAGATGCACAATCATTTTGAATGCAAATAAGAATTCAATGAAACTTCAACCTGGGGCATGTATAAATCATTTGGATATTTATATGTCAACAGTCTCCAACCATTTCAATATAATCTGTGACCTTGTGATAAAACACAATATCACCTGTATTCCAGTGAAACAGACTGGCGTCTTAGTCCCCCTCCTCTCTCGCCCTTCCCCCGGCCTTCTTTCTATAACAATGCGCTTATCTCATCAAGCATTTGAAAGTAATAACCTCTCACTGCACT
>JAWDGP010004454.1:355000-403760 GCA_033675545.1 Elysia crispata
AAGAGAGATTCCTGATTTTATTATAAAGAATTAAATCTTTTAATCAATAATATCTCACATTTTACAACAGATTGATAGGATCTGCCGGTTCAGGATTTGACTAAAAGCCTTATCGATGAGACTTCAGAATACTGCTGCATCTCTCTCTCTCTCTCTCTCTCTCTCTCTCTCTCTCTCTCTCTCTCTCTCTCTCTCTCTCTCTCTCTCTCTCTCTCTCTCTCTCTCTCTCTCTCTCTCTCTCTCTCTCTCTCTCTCTCTCTCTCCCGTCCTCCCTCCCTCTCTCTCTTTCTTTCTCTCTCTCTCTCTCTCTCTCTCTCTCTCTCTCTCTCTCTCTCTCTCTCTCTCTCTCTCTCTCTCTCTGAGTCTTTCTCTCTCTCACGCACGCACATACAATCAATCTCCCCAAACTTCCTTTGTACATTAGTCACAATCATGAAGCTTTTGTGAAAAAGAGAAACAAAAAGTCTTATTATTACCATCTCCAGCAAAGTTTTAAATAGTTTTTAATCTGTCATCCCTCATTATTTATTACCTCCTATTAAAAACTAATTTTAAAAAAAATGAATAAAAGAAGAGACCACATCAAGGAAGAAAATGACACTAGAGTTCAAATAAGATTTGACAAATAACAACACAAAGTGGAGCATGTTGAGTTTGTGTAGCATCCAGCCTGTGCCGGGAAGCTCCACCAACCCTGTTCACCAGTCCTGTCCTGTCCCTGAGCTGGAGTTATGAAATCACCACAGACACAACCGACATCGCCGTGCTCCGTGAATCTTAGGATGCTGATAAGATGGACGCCACAAACAATGCAATTTAATTAATATTCTAGCTACACGTTTTGAATCTTCAAATCGATGCAAGACAGCAAGAGAAAGCTTGCTGTTTTATCAGATCGAAATTAGAGCGGGTGATTAATTAGAGATCTTCACCTGGAATTAAAACTGCTTTAAGAAAACGTTTCCAATTCCTCGGTGAATTTTAGATTCCAAAAGCACACAATATAACCTATCTTTAAACGTCATAAGCGCAAGATGTATATATTTCAAGTTCCTTCGCTGAGTAAAATCTCTGAAATTATGTATACTTTTTAAATCTTATAGTTTCTCATTTGAGAAACACTTCTTTGCCGGAATGTTACTGACATTTAGTAAGATGATATAAAACATTTCATAAATAAAAAGATTTGGCCATTGGATGCTTGTCGATCTTAGCACCAGGTTACATTCCTTATCTCATACTCATTTCTACAATATTTTTACTTACCCCTAAAAAGAGCAAGAGGGGGAAGAGGGAGGAGAGTTTACGGTAAAACTGCAGCCTAAACTTTATGTTATGACGTGTTCAAATTATATCATTTTTAGGGTGTAAGTATGAATTACATCAGTTTCATCAACAGTTATTCCATCCTGCCTGATCTGAATAAAAGCTTAAAATCAGTGGACAGACAACATCAACCAACCAACCCAAGACGGGGCTAAAATTTAATATAGTAGGCATTAGGCAATTGCTCCAGCAGGTCTAAGGGGTATTAACTCAACTATTAATGTTAAGGCCTTCAACAATTAAAACCTACAGTACTGTCGCTGAAAGCGTGCTTCTTCAATATGGAGAAAGAAGCTTCGTGAAACCGGGTTTTACATAACTCAGTCTACTTGCCTCTTGTTCGCTGCATTCCCAGTTCCCATCGTAGTCTAGAACTAGTTCCAGGCCAGATCTAGATTTGGGACAGGTAAAATGGTTAAGCAACTTGACCAGGGTCAGCACAGACAGCAACTGTCTCTTGAAACAATCTGGTAAAATGTCGCTTCTACAAGGTAATTATTTTAAATGTAGTAGTAGTAGTAGTAGTAGTAGTAGTAGTAGTAGTAGTAGTAGTAGTAGTAGTAGTAGTAGTAGTAGTAGTAGTAGTAGTAGTAGAAGAAGAAGAAGTAGTAGTAGTAGTAGTAGTAGTAGTAGTAGTAGTAGTAGTAGTAGTAGTAGTAGTAGTAGTAGTTGTAGTAGTAGTAGTAGTAGTAGTAGTAGTAGTAGTAGTAGTAGTAGTAGTAGTAGTAGTAGTAGTAGTAGTAGTAGTAGTAGTAGTAGTAGTAGTAGTAGCAATTGTGGTGCTGGTGTTTGTGGTGATTTGTATTTATTTTTGTTCGTTTTTTAAACCTTATTGTGTTTATGACAACACTCCCACCCCCTCCACCATACACACACACTCGCACATATTCTCAATACAGTCCACAGAAAAGGCATCTCCTTTCCAACATTAAGGCCATAACATATCTATAGATAACATGAGATAAGTAGGATAAATCTAATGTCCCATTTCAGGAAATTATTATTAGGATTTGGTTTGAAAGAAAACAACAAGACACGGATATTATGATCTTTAATTTTCTTAAACAATTATTATAACAATTAAGACATCCTACTAAGATTACAAGCTCACATTAATCCACAAATGACTTATTTGGAAGGAAGTATCTTCTCATCTAAGCGCCAAGTTCCTAAAAACTACGTTCTTAGCTGATACGCGGCTGACGGACCAGAATAACTTTTGTATCTATCAGACATTGCTTTCGGTTGGATAATTCGACCGCCATGAATTTTCTTCTAATAATACAAAATCAATGCGCACGGTCCAATTTAATCTTAAATATATTACGAGTCCAATTTCGAAAGAGTCCACTTTGTTAAAAACCTTATCCTCGGTGTACAATGGCATGAAAAGTTTATCTTCATTCTACACTAAAAGATGGATTCTTTTGTCCTACCGGCATTAATTGCCAGGTAGTGTTTTTGCACCAGTCCCAAAACCATTCAACTCCAGATCAAATTTTTTTTTTCTGAAATTTATAAGAAATAAACAAAACAAAACGCATTTAGTGTTATATTATCAGCAACTTTAATGAGGTGAGTATTTTCTTCTATAGCTCTGTAATACTGAAGATCAGGTGAAGCACACAGGGGAGAACTAAGTTTTGGGGTGCGTTCGTGTTCATAGCGTTTGTATCCAGCATGTGCGATTTATATTTATATAATATTATTGTTGTTTGTGGAGGAGGAAATCTTATATCCATTAAAATGCTCCAAGTATATACGTTTAATTAGATTAGATTTCCTTATTTAAGAGGTTGGATTGGATCGTATTAAAAGCCGATAAAAAATGTTTAAAAGATCCTACGTACGTCCTTGATGTTAGATTCATTTAGATGATTGGGAATACTATTAACAAGATAAGTAAAGCATCTTTTACACTTCTGTTATGTCTGGTTGACTCCCACAATCCTTGAGTGAATATCATAGTACTGTTTTATCTATACGTTAATATTACAAAAGTAAGCGCAACAGGCCAAAATCGTATAATTTTGTTACTGGTCTTTTAATTGCAACTAGAATCATTTCAAACTTTTATTCCAAACAATTGGGATAGTTTTCTCGCAAAGTGAAGGGAGAACAAATAGCAGATATTGGCACAGGCTGTTCGTATTCACACACACAAACTGGTTCATGTAAAAAAAAAAAAACCAAAAAAAAAAACAGTAATGCAACTCCGCGATATTGTTTTCCATTTCTGTGACCTCTGCTGACATGATTTACTTTCTTTTCTGAATGGTGTTCGGGGTTACGGACAGATATTTTCCAACAAATACTTTTTTGCAAAAAGACTCTACATAAATTATCCTAATGGTGCAGGACTTGTAATCTCTTTCAGGGATCCGGCCACTGTGGCTCCTGATGACTGCTCTTGTCTCAGGTGCTAACCTCTCTCGGGCCGAGGTGAGATGTTTTGACTGCTCTGGCATGTCGAGTCCCTACGATTGTACCATATTACAAAGATGCAGAACAGATGAGCAGTGCTACATTAGGGCGTATGTTAATGACGCTTACAGCATCATGTACGACATGGGCTGCCAGTCCAACAGCTTCTGCTCAGTTGTGCCCAAAAGGAGTTTTTCCCAGGATAAAGAACTCTTGGATCTCACATATACGCCCAGTTAGCGCTAGCCAAGGACGCTGCCAACTCGTCCATCCTAGATATGCTGGAAGGATCTTCTCATATGTACAACAAGCTGGACGACGGTGGTGAGGATGCTGGAGAGCTTTCACATCCCATACAGAAACGTCAGTACGAGATTCCACTGTGTACAAAGTGCTGCGATCAAGATCATTGCAACTCTGAATTGTGCCCGAGTAGTCTAATAACCAAACCGACTGGGTTACGATGTTATGACTGCGGTTTAACGTTTGTGACTGCCCCTGCCCTGTGCCGCAATGTGAGATATTGTGGGTCAGACGAAAGATGCCATGTAGCTTCCCAAACTTCTCCCTTTGGCATCAAATACCAGGTGAATTGTGACAGCTCCTCGCGTTGCACAGGAAGTAGCACACCCTATGGGAAAAGGGAAGTTGTTGAGATTGAGAATAGTTCGATAAAAGAAATTACTGACCCTAAAAAAGAGGAGATCGAGAAAATCTTTAAAAGAGAGACTGTTACTGATCCTGCCACAGGTGGGACTCAGAGAGTATCAAGGGCTGGTGCGACTCGCTGCTACACTTGCTGTGACAACGATTTCTGCAACATCGATTACTGCTCCAAGTATCGTCCACTCCCAGGAAACACGAGTATCTCGACGGTGACTACAGCATCCACAACAGCAGCGACCATCACGGTTACCACTCCCGACCCAAGGTGTACGTGGATTTGTCCGGGTGGTGGTGAGAAGGGGGAAGATAGCCAAGGGTTTTCGGGGAGGAAAGAACAGAATTGGGTGAGGGGAAAAAATCAGGGGCAGGTGGTGGTGGGAGGGAGAACAAGTGCATGAAGACGGTCAGGTTAGACCACGTTACCAGGGTGAGTCTCATATTTTAGAAACTTGTGTTTGTTGCAACAAAATAAAAAAAAAAAGGTTGGAGGTTTGTATTAATGAGGAAGCAACAGACTGAGGTCTCAGATTTAGAGTACAAAGGAAACAAGAAATACGAAACATCTCAAATAAGGCAAGGTGTTAGATCGAGCTATAATATTGATACGTTTATTGAGAATAGAAGAGCAAAAAATTTGAAGCAATGCATTTGGCCAAAGGAGTTAAGAGAAAAATGCACGATCAAATAACAATAATAATAATAATAATAATAATAATAATAATAATAATAATAATAATAATAATAATAATAATAATAATAATAATAATAAAGTGCATTTATATAGCGCATATCCAAATGATTAAAATGCTCTATGCGCTTTACAAGAAAAAGAATAAGATAGAAGCAGGCTAGAAGGCCTGAACATACATACATAACATATAGAATGACGTACATAGCATAAAGAATAACATACATATTATATAAAAAATAACATGCATAACATACATTTGCTTAAGAATATGATACAAGTAAAACATCATCTACTGCCGGGAATACGTTGTGGTGAATAAATGGTGTTTAAGCTGCCTTTTAAAGGTCTCTATGGAATCAGACTCTCTGATATATCAATATAACAAGTAAGATGGGACGGGAGAAGTAGAATGGTAGCTAAAGGCTATGTATTGACATTAATGAAGCAGTGCAAAGCAGATACTATTGCAAAAGGCGAAAACTATAAATAAATAAAGTGGAGGTGAGAGAATGATGCTGATGTACGTGTAGGAGACACTATTGACTAGAAGGAGAGAGAGAGAGAGAGAGAGAGAGAGAGAGAGAGAGAGAGAGAGAGAGAGAGAGAGAGAGAGAGAGAGAGAGAGAGAGAGAGAGAGAGAGAGAGAGAGAGAGAGAGAGAGAGGAGGGTTGGAAGGGCGGGGTGCTTGCAAATTTACGTGAGATCGATGGTGAATTCAAATTTAAAGTTGAAGGTAAAGTTACTTTCGATTTCTCATTTCCGTTTTTTTAATAAACGCCGCGCATTTCTCCCCAATGTCCCTGCTGTTTGTCCAGTTTCCGGAGGATGTCGTGAGGGAGTTAAACACTGCTCTTGTCCGATGGGTCTGCCAGGTAGACGGGTTACCTGCCCCTGTCTATCGGGGGAAACGGTCACCTGGTGATATCGATGTCACATCAAGAGCAGCACTGAGTGCAGACGGGAAGACTTCGACACTTACCTTTGACCCTGTCTCCGTGTCGGGCGAGGATTCCTACACATGCGAGGCTTCCAACATATATGAGGCTGTGAACAGGACCGGCACGTTGACCGTGTGGGCACCTCTGGAGAATACCTCACCTGAACTCCAACCAGTCACCGAAGTTGAGGAAGGAACTGATGTGACACTAAACTGTGAGCAAAGGGGTTACCCCATCCCGCAATATTCGTGGGAAATACGTCTTGCGAATAATATGAACCTAACCAGCAATCTTTCACAATACGTGCTCAGCAATGTTTCTCGTGACGACAGCGGAGTTTATGAATGCAATGCGGCAAACAGCAGAGAGAACAAAACCCTAACGACGAGAGTGAATGTGACGTACGCGGCCCAGTTCACCACCGTGCTCCCTGCAAGCTTTAACGTGACGGAAGGCAGTAACTTCACGTTCCATTGTTCCGCGGAAGGAAATCCGCCTCCAAAGTGGGCGTTCATGTATGTGGACGAGGACAACTTCCCACACATCTTGTCCAATGTGTTCACCACAGCCAACAGTGACGCGCTCATCATCACCAAGATGTTGGACACTTACTCCGGCTCTTATACATGTTTCATTAAAAACAAATTCGGAACCAAGTCACAAACTGTGATTGTTAAAGTAGTTCCATGACCGCCAGCAACTTGTACACGGTCAGGTGGCAAACCTTTTCTCATATTTTCTTTTTCAACTGACGCCATATTGAGACAAAGCTGGCACTGAATATAATGTCAATTCAGATAGTGCTATAAAGAATATATAAATGAAGAATAGTTAGCAGGTAGCATTTCCATTGATATTAAAATTCTGCCTCTTTCCTGATAATGTCATTTTTTTTTTACATTGCAATAGGTTGGTTACACTTTGAATAGGTGGGATGAATTATAAAACATCGCATCAAGGTCAAATGATGTAGTAAGTTATGGAATACACTGGGTTTTTTCTTCTGCCACTGATGCGCTTAGTGGTGGATCATGGAGAGTCAAAAACAAGCTTGGACCACGTGACTGACATTTTATCAAAATTCGTAATTAATAATGAAGTGAATGTAGTTTGTGCTCTTGTGCTATATGAGACTGAAAAAAAGCTTAGATGTAATAAATGAGCGAAATTTCCAATTATATAATGAGTGTATAGTACACAGTCATAATTATGTGTATCTCTAGAATAACACACTAACTGGGCTTCATAAACATTTAATGGAAGATTAGATAGGCAATAACCATACTTCCGGAAGTAAACTTTTAAAGAACATTAATACTTAAATCTGCGTAAATGTACAATGTGATTTCACAAAGAGCCCAGCAGCTATTTAGCTAAATCTATAGACTGATATTTTCCCACTAATCTTTGCTCATTTTATACAAATCTATTTTTCGAATTTAATTTGCGCACCTCTGAGCACTAAGATCAGTGTCGGTGTTAAAGATGGTTTAGGATCTTCAGTTCAGACAATAATTATTTCTTCATGTATAAGCATAAAATATTAGCGAAACTCAACACAATTCTTTGGGATGTCGAAATTCCTGCAAAATGAAGAAACTAATTTTTTTTAATTAACAAATTGTAAGGTAATTCTAAATCCATTTTCTTACCTCACAAACCTAAAAAGTCTTCTAGCCAAACAAAGCAGAAATATTAACCCTAGATCGAAAATTAATTCTTAAAAGTTTATTTTCGTAATTTTGAGGGTTTTTTTTATTTTTGAACTTAAAAAAAAATTTTTTTTTTTTTTTTAAGGGGGGGGGGGGTAAAAAAAAGTAACCAAGGCCATATTATAGAGTATCATATATTCTTTAACATTCAAACAACATAAATAATAATGTTCGACAAAATTTAAAGTTTCATGATTATGTAGTTCATAATCGCCGAAAATTAAAGTAACTTATATATTTATATCATACGATTAGTATTTAAATTCTTTTCTGTACACAGTTCCAACTCGACCTATTTGTGGGAAAAACATTTTCTGTTTCCCATTTATTTCAGCAATGCCTGATACTGATATTCTAACTCAATAAGGATTTTGAAATCTTGTGAGAATAATAGGTAGTCGGTGTGTTACTGTTTCAAAGAGAGTGTTAGCGTTATGACATCTCATCCGTTCTTTTATTCATTGTTCGTTGAGGATTCAAATGATGTTCTGTGAATAAATTATACCAACTCCATTCTTTCTTTGCGCAAGTATTTTGAATGTTCTGAATTTCTTATTAAAATATGCACGAGAAAGGGGTGATTTGAAAAGTTTCATTTCAAAGTTGAAAACGTCCCATATTTTCCCATTGCCTTTAAGAGATTCCAGCTACACGTCTCTGTGACCCGTCTTCTCATAATTTTAAACATGAGAATAATAATGATAGCGACAAGTCTTGAGGAGTTAAGGAGTTCAGAGAAAAATAAAAACACAGATACTTGAACAGTTTTAAGTATCAATATTTCCTCAGTTATGTCCCTTCCATTATTTATTTTTTTTAACATGTAAAAATGTAAACTAAATGTACTTTACTGTATTTCTCTTCGTATCAAAGAGTTTACTTAAAGCACACTGAGAATAATGATGCGCTAGTTTTCACGTGTCCGCTCGTTCACCTTTTAAAAGTTAGAGCAAGACGCCTTCAGGTCCTGGGAGTGTTCATACAGTTTTTCGACAAACACAATAAAATCCAAAATACAGCTTGTTCATAAGTTCCAATCGAGCGCCATTTTTTTTCGAAGCAGCAGCAGCAATTTAAGAAACCAAAAGCCAATAACTTGAACAACATTAAACCAGGACAACAAGTACCACTGTCATTAGTTTCGGCTACAGCAACATTGCAAGTACTTCTGTTACCTCCCTTATTTAAAAAATAATAATTGTGCGAAAGAGGGCGAGGAAGAAAACCAGAAGTATATGAAAAGAATATAAGAGGACCAAAATAATGATAGTTCAGTAAACAGATGAACAGACGAACAGACACACACAATATGATGTGCTAAAATGTCCTAATTATCAAATCCACAGTTATTGCCCCCTTTTACACTGCGTTCCTCAGTGAACCAGTCCTGTCAGCTGGAACGATGTAAAGGCTGTACCAGCAAGATGATTGTGGTGAATGGGCAATTCATTGATTTAGCACACAGTCATGGACTGCCCCTGTCATAAACACATCCTGTAGTTAATCTGTCCTAGTCTTTCATTTATTTAATTATATATATATATATATTTAGGATTGTTTGATATCGGTCGTAAATATTTTAAGCACCATTTAAAAAAAAAAAAAAAGCAGGGGATGGGAGGTGGGGGGACTACAGATATTTTGGGATTTTTTTTTTACCTTTAACAAAACAGGATAAAAATTATAATTATTAAATATAAAGCCAATGTGTATTGAGAAATGAAGAAGAAAAGAAACACTAAAGGAATATTATGGAACAAGGAACAAAACAGTGAGATCAACAAACGTGTTTGGGGCCAGACTGGTGCTCTTGCCTGCCTACCCCATTACCTTCTATCTTCTCTAGCTGCTGCTTACCCCATTACCTTCTATCTTCTCTAGCTGCTACCTACCCCATTACCCTATATCTTCCCTAGCTGCTGCTTAACCCATTACCTTCTATCTTCTCTAGCTGCTGCTTACCCCATTACCTTCTATCTTCTCTAGCTGCTACCTACCCCATTACCTTCTATCTTCTCTAGCTGCTATCTACCCCATTACCTTCTATCTTCTCTAGCTGCTGCTTACCCCATTACCTTCTATCTTCTCTAGCTGCTGCCAACCCCATTACCTTCTATCTTCTCTAGCTGCTGCCTACCCCATTACCTTCTATCTTCTCTAGCTGCTGCCTACCCCATTTCTTTCTATCTTCTCTTGATGCTTGCTGCCTACCATATTCCATATTACCTTCTATCTTCTCTAGCTGAAGGTTGATGGCTCAACTACTTTATCCCAATCACAAAATCATTGTCTTCGCTGTTTAATAGAGAGAGACTGGGAGAAAGAGAGAGAAGAGAGAGA
The DNA here is from genome assembly GCA_033675545.1 of Elysia crispata. NCBI lineage: Eukaryota > Metazoa > Mollusca > Gastropoda > Plakobranchidae > Elysia > Elysia crispata. The sequence continues at coordinate 365,098 of JAWDGP010004454.1, forward strand.
TAGAAGAGAGAAAGAAAGAAAGAGAGAGAGAGAGAGAGAGAGAGAGAGAGAGACATAGAAGAGAGAAAGAGAGAGAGAGAGAAGAGAGAGATAGAAGAGAGAGAGAGACAGAGAGTGAGAGACGGACAGACAGTGAAACAGGGAGAGAGCGAGCGAGAAAGAGGGAGAGAGAGATAAAGAAGAGAAAGAGAGAGAGAGAGAGAGAGAGAGAGAGAGAGAGAGAGAGAGAGAGAGAGAGAGAGAGAGAGAGAGAGAGAGAGAGAGAGAGAGAGAGAGAGAGAGAGAGAGAGAGAGAGAATAATCAGATTTATGCCCCGGCATGTTTAAGGTATTGATAATTGGTGTGATTTTTGTAGATCGAAATCAACTCTGCACAAGGCTCTCTCAGATGGGGGGATAGGTATCTATTAAACAATAGAAGTTGCATTCGTTTAAATAATATAGCGTCTTTCCATTTCATCTCTCTCTCTCTTTCTCTCTTTCCCTCTTCCCACCTATCCTTTTCTTTCACTCTCTCTTTCTCTCTCTCTCTCTCTCTCTCTCTCTCTCTCTCTTAGTCAGTCTGCATATCTGCCTATCTGTGTGTCTGCCCATCTGTCTATCAGTGTGTCTGCCTGTCTGTCTCTTCCTGCCTATCTGTTTTTCCCATGTCATCCGAATTTTTACTTAAAACTGACGTCAACTAGGAAATCTGTCAGTATCGGGGGAGAAATCTCTTCCAATCGACCACACACGCTCACCGGCTTTGTGAAAGAGGATTACTAATCAGAGCGACAGGTCGCACTGCTGTGTGCTGCCAGCAAGTTGTTACATCCCTCAGTGGTCGTGGTTTTGCTGCGCTGTGTGTGTGGTTAGCTAACCAGAGGCATACGCCAAGTAAGTATCCTAATCCGTTCTTCCGACGGACTGGGAGCACAAACTAATCCTAAGCTGTCATTATTTGCCGGGAAATGTTATCAAGGTCAAAACACGAGAGCGAACAATAATATTGACGTTATAAAACTTCTATCATCTAATTTCGTTTGGTTTGCAACTTTCATGTAAGATCATGCCTTCTCAAAATTATGATTGTGGATATATAGTAGGAGGAATTTACTTTCACTGACTCTAGCATCCCATTTCAAGCAGACTGACGTGAACGAGTGCGGTGCTACATTCAGTGTGTTTCAACCATTACTAGGTCTATAATACCTGGGAATAATTACACACAAACAAGTTATATTTGTCGCCAGAGATTCACACACATTTCAATATCCATCGAAAACCTACCGCTGAGTAAGACTAAATTTTAGTTCACAGTTTAATTTCAATAACCCCCCCCCCCCTTTTTCCCCCGCTTAAACAATTTAATATGTACAAAGGAGTGTGAGGTTCACATAATACTGTTACCTTCGTGCTGACAGTTTTGGTGCGCATAATGGCGAGTGTGCACGGCTTGTGTTGTTTGACTTTGGTGTGGTTCACATCTTCCTTGACAAGGAATTCACTGAATTTCTCAGGAGCGGTTAAGGTTAGGGTTAGCCAAACTGATATTAGGCTATGCCTATCGCACTGGCAAGGTGGGGAATACACAATAATGAGACAAGGGTTCATATCCTAAGAGAGAGTTAACTTGTCCCAGAACCCTTTTCTAATGATAGCAAACTCTGCTGAGTAAACCTAGCTCTGTTCCTAAGAATAGCTCAGCAACCTGTCGCCTTTTATCTATGTTAGTAGTAGTAGTAGTAGTAGTAGTAGTAGTAGTAGTAGTAGTAGTAGTAGCAGCAGCAGCAGCAGCAGCAGCAGCAGCAGCAGCAGCAGCAGCAGCAGCAGCAGCAGCAGCAGCAGCAGCAGCAGCAGCAGCAGCAGCAGCAGCAGCAGCAGCAGCAGCAGCAGCAGCAGCAGCAGCAGCAGCAGCAGCAGCAGCAGCAGCAGCAGCAGCAGCAGCAGCAGCAGCAGCAGCAGCAGCAGCAGCAGCAGCAGCAGCAGCAGCAGCAGCAGCAGCAGCAGCAGCAGCAGCAGCAGCAGCAGCAGCAGCAGCAGCAGCAGCAGCAGCAGCAGCAGCAGCAGCAGCAGCAGCAGCAGCAGCAGCAGCAGCAGCAGCAGCAGCAGCAGCAGCAGCAGCAGCAGCAGCAGCAGCAGCAGCAGCAGCAGCAGCAGCAGCAGCAGCAGTAGCAGCAGCAGCAGCAGTAGCAGCAGTAGTAGTAGTAGTAGTAGTAGTAGTAGTAGTAGTAGTAGTAGTAGTAGTAGTAGTAGTAGTAGTAGTAGTAGTAGTAGTAGTCGTAGTCGTAGTCGTAGTCGTAGTAGTAGTAGTAGGAGTAGTAGTAGTAGTAGTAGTAGTAGTAGTAGTAGTAGTAGTAGTAGTAGTAGTAGTAGTAGTAGTAGTAGTAGTAGTAGTAGTAGTAGTAGTAGTAGTAGTAGTAGTAGTAGTAGTTGTTAGTAGTAGTAGTAGTAGTAGTAGTAGTAGTAGTAGTAGTAGTAGTAGTAGTAGTAGTAGTTCAATTTGTATTAGAAATGGTGTCAGTGCGTGTCTACTTTCCTCAAAGAATGTATAGTTATTTCTTTTATTTTTTCACCTAAGTTTCATAAGTAATATTTAACAGAGACGATACCGCAACCCCCCCCCTCCCCCACCCTTCCACCCGGACACACACTTCCTTTTTTCCCTTTCACCAGAGACTCTTACCGCGATCAAACCCGGTTCTTTGTTGTTTAGAGTCGAGCGCGCTACCTACTGAAGTGTCAGTCGTTCCCAGAGAGCAACTAGAGTTATCGCTGTTACTAAGGATTGCTACTGTTGATAAAAGCACCACAATCAGATAGCATACGACCAAATGTCTGTGTCTTTGACACAATAATTACTTTAATAGTAGACAATGCAATCATAGTGGAAAAAGTTAAATATCTTTAAAAAAAACAAAAAACATACAAAATATAACACTTCCAAATAATATTGTAGCCGTTACTTTGTATCATGCAAATAGGAAGATAGGTACACAGGTTGATACAGAGCGCACAGAATCCTCTGATCCTACTTTCTACACAGCCATGTTTGCTTTTGTAACGAATTGCGCCCACGTGCCGGGTGATCTTGAGGATAACGAAGAGGAATTTTCTCGATCGCGAAGTTAAACCGAACAAGGTGTGTGGGTGGTCGAAAGGTAAAACGCTCAACTGAGTTCCTTGGTTTCCGCTCGCTGTTTCAAACTAACGAGTTGTCGAGAGATGAGCTTGGTGTCTCACATCTCATCCAGCATAGCCAGACAAAGTCGTGCTTTTCTGTAGATTAAACATAATATTTAATATAAACCAATTGATCAAGTTAACTTAGGTGGATAAGAAAACTTTTTTTTTTTTTTTTCCGGACGCGCAAAACAAAACAAAACAAAACAAAACAAAAAATTGGTTCAACCCATCCATTCTCTTTGAGATTGTGTAAAATGCATATTAGCACCCAGTGCATGTTTTGTTGATCTCATCCCAGATCAGCATAATGCACAGGATGAACTTTGACACATTGAGAGTCTGAGACAATCAATGATTGCAGGCGGCTGTGTACTGTGTACTGTGTAGACAATCGCGCGTGCTGTTTGGTGCGCCATAATGGCCCTGTTTACTCCCGCTATTGACCAACCTTCTTCTACCGAATTATTGGGAATCCCCCCTTCATGGCCTCCATCTCTGATAGGGCACTGTTGACCCAATCCCTCGCGACAGCTTGGCAAACATTTGCCGTGGAGACCTCGAGGAGTGCAAACATTATTTTTGTATAATATTTGCCTTTTGTATGTGGTCCATGGGTGGTGTGGCGAGGTGCATGCTTATTGCAAACAGACTAGAATGGGAGGGATTAAATAAGTGAAAAGAGACGAGAACGACCGACGCCGAGGCAGGAGAAAATTAAAAAAAAAAAAGGGGGGAAAGGTGCGATGTTTTTGGTTTTCGCTTATCATCTGAGGATCGGAAGGAAATTTTGGTAAATACGATGGTTGTTTAAATATATTTTCTTTCTTTTTTTTTTCATTTTTTTTTTAAATTTTTCATTCATACCTATTTATTTTGGGGCGCAGCCATGTTTAAACGATTAAATTTTCAGACTTATCCAATCCTGTTACGATAGTTTCAGACATCTTGTGCAGATTTTGAAATAATCACAAACACTTGACTGTATCTACCGCTATTAATCAACCATTTTTATCCTTTGTTTAGTTTCACAGCCTTTAAATTTTCTGAAGAAGTATACGCTGGATGCGTTGCTAGTTGGATAGAAGTCCTGATCATTCCATCACGAGATGGCGCAAAAAAGAGATCGAACCCTTAATCTCTTGGAGTCTCCCTTATTCAAACGGTATTATTTTTAGACCTGCATGTGAGCCCTGACAAATTGTCTGAACTTTTTCGCACCCATCACAATGCCGGATCTTGACTCGGTCTCAAAATAAAAAAAGTCACTTACTCATGCCCAATGGCCAATAGCCAGTTTACAGTCCTTTGAAGCTTGAAGGAAGGACAGGCCTCTGTCTCAGCACTGGCTTTCCTCTTGCATCCAATCTGCTGGTCCCTCTCTTCCATCTCCTTCTTCCTGATGTTTAGATTCTTCTTTGTACCTGGTATATGCAGTTTGAAGATGCCAGGCAATAGAAGCATCTACTGGAGAAAAGATGGCATCTGTTCTGGCATACAATTTGATTGAATTCGTCTTGAGTGCCAACAGATGGTATTTGATGCAAAGGATGGCTTCATAAGTGCTGATGTTGAGAGATGAAGTCCTTTGTGAAATTATTGTGTTCATCAAGGAGAATGGATTGCTCTACACGAGGTCCTGTAAAGATTGAGAGGCATGCTGTTACAACAACCTTCTCCACAGATGGATACCTCTTAAGTTTAAAAACAGAGTTCCACCAGACATCAAGGTCTGCATCTGAGCCTACAATGATGTCCATGTCAGACTGCATTCTCATCACTTCTTCGTTGAAATCAGGAGCTTGAATTGTTGGGAAAAATGGAGGCAGCCTTTTCAAGATGACTCCAGTTTCAGTTTGCCCAAAAGCCAGAGGGTCCAGAAGAGATAAAGTGGAAGCAGGCCATGATGCAGTGGAAGCTTTTTCTGCATGTATTGTGCAGTGGAGACAAAGGCTCTTTTCAGCTGTGACCTAAATGCATGAGCAACATCTTTTTTGCAGTTTTGTGTAGAACAGCATCACACTTCCCTGTGAAGATGTGATTGGTTGGAATGTGCTTCTCTCCATCATTTAAATTCATATCTTGGAGGTATTTGCTTGACTCCCTAACATCTTGTGCCTTGATGAAGCATTTTATAAATTCTTGAAACAAGCCTTTCAAATTGTCATGGAGCTTATGTAGCATTGGGCGTTTGGTCTCAAATGCCAATATGAATCTTTTGAACATGGGCAAGATCGAGATGACTGCTTTTGCTAACAACTGTGTGTCTCTCCTCTTGTCAAACATGTTTGTGCATACCCTCTGTTTCTTCTTTCCAAGCAGTGTCATGTTTTTTAAACCTAATCTTCTCATGATTGACAAAATATGCTGTCTTCCTGTTGCCATCACCTTATGCTTCATGTAAATCGATACAACTTCATCTTTATAAAGGTCCTTATCCTTTCTCCCAAGCCAAGAGTAGTACAGTAGTGTTAAAGGGTCCAACATTTCATCAAAAATTTGTGTGGTATCTAATAATGACAACCATCTATGGCTCACCCTTTCTTTTGGTTGTTTGTCTGTCACACCTAAAAATCTTGCATATACTACCGAAGTCTTCCCTGATATCAGGACTATAAACAAAATCCCTGTGAATGTCATCAAGCAGCCGCGCTAGATGATTATCTGGGTCGAGTTGGGTTGAAAATTCCCGTGATGTTGTGTATGTGATGGCACATGTCCCCATCAATTTTAAGTAAATGAGGCGCATCAGATCTTAATTTTTGCCTCATAACCATTATGTGTTCCTCTCATGTAAGCTGCAGAATCAGACAAGGAAGATATCAAGTTCTGCAGTGGAATCCCATCCTCCTTCAGTTTCCCAACAACTGCAGCATGCACAGTGGAAGCATTCACTACAACAAGTTCAACTGATGAGTAAAGGTGTGTCACACTTTCACCTGTATCTGAATCAAAGTAGCAGACCAGAATGTTCAAAACACGTTTTTTGTTTGATTTTGAGGTTGCCTCATCAAGGTTAATAGAGAATGGAACCGTTCTCAACTTGTTCACAATTCTTTTCCTTGTCACTTCATGAACTCCATGTGTTAACTTGTACGTAGCACAAAAACGTTCCATAGATAGAGCTTGAAGAGCTTTATGGTCGGAGGCTAGGGCCTGGGCAAATTTTATCAAATGCGGTGCTATACTAAAAGGAAGTGTGTGCTCCGAAATGAAAGAACAGACCATTGCCTGCTGCTGTGATACTCTATCTTTGAAACTAGGTGGACTGATGCGTGGTGCACAGGTGTTATCTGATGTTGGATTGTAAAAAAAAAAAATAAAATAATGATACAACTCTGCAAACATTCATATAGCTCAATACCTAGAATAAACTTATAAAGGCGTGGCAGCTCTAGAAGTAGAACTATACGATTTTATAAAATAAAAATGCCGATTGAACACTGATAGATCTTGTTATACATCCGTACAACACGATCTGTCGTTCCCAAACTCAAATACATGTACCATACTACTACTAGTCATTGTAGAGCTATGGATCTACGGATCTCAAACTATTGATGTTGAATCTAAATTTAGAATCTAGATTCTAGATCTAGATCTGGCTTAGATCAATTCTATGATATTAACCATAACGGGTAGATTTTACAACCTAGACCTCGATAATTTATATTTTGCTGATAATGGGTCAGTAAATTAGTAGTGTTTGTTGACGGGCGAAATGTAAAGTATTTTTTTTTTAAATCTGTGAGGTATGAAATAAATTGTTTTTCTTACCTGCGTTTGCTGCGTTGATGGAGGCGAAAGCTAGAGAGTCCGGCCGTCATTTGGTAGCAACACCATAAGGAAGGGATTCGGGATAGCCGGAGTTTCTCCTCTCTCGAGACTAGCAGTTGCTTGGAAAACAGCTGGTAACGACTGGGTTGTTTTTACCGCATTTTTTTCTCTTGTGTGACGCACTTTCAGAATGTCTCTCTTTATGAACGATTTTCCCCTGCCACCGTAATCCAAACGTTGTTGGCAATAAATACAAAATGCTACACCTGGCTGTGCTAGCTTCCTCACGTACTCCGAAAGAAAATCGTTGTTGACATCTTTTTCTTCCAACCAAGTCCATTTGAACTTATTTCGAACACTACTCTCCACTACCTTCAGATCCGATGAGCGGTCTAAGAAATGTTCCGGCATGATTAATGTAAAAGGAGGTAGATCTAGATCTAGATCTACACAGTAGAATAGTCCTAATATTGTTTCAAATAGAACTACACGACGACAAATCCAGAAATTTCAGAAAGCGAGTTCCAAAATTGCTTTCGAATGAACAAACGAATCAGACTTCAAGTAAACCAAAGTTAATTCAATGTGGATCGTGCAGCCGCCCGAGCGAAACGACGAGAAACAAAGAGTGAAAACACGGGAAAACAAAGAGGTCGAACTGCAACAGTGCGCATGCTCGATTTAAATTTGACTTCATACACTTCTTGGTTTTCTGACAGTAGGGGGCTTCTTTCATACCGGAGTTTCCCGATGATACGCGAGCGAGCTAAAAATAAAGTGCCGACAATATTGTCGGCAGAGGGATTGAATGTGCCGACAATTGTCGGCAGTTTAGAGGAGCGATCTGTCGGCGTGTTAACTGCTAGCCGCTGTTAGAGTGGCGGAGTGCTGACACGCCGACAATTAATTATTTTGATGTTACTGGAGTTTTGGCCGTAAAAATTTGCTGACCGGCCGTGATTGTCGGAAATCCGACAATTGTCGGCACGGGCATGCAGGTCTATATTTTGATGATTATCTAGATCTTTGACCTGTCGATCCATCTTGTCCCCTCCCAATATTGGATATGTCCTTTTATCATCATAACTTATTGTTGCGTAAATTTTACAAAGCAATAAATATTTTCAGAAAGATCTGTAATACGTGATTCTTGATGATCATTCCAATTCGCTCTCCAGTATTCTTGTTTAAAAGTAGATCCAGAAGGTTCATAACACCATTCCACGTCCGATTTGATCAATACAACTACTGCAACTTGAGGGTTTTAATTAAAAAGAATGGTTTAAAAATAAATTCTCGGTGGTTTCAAACTTCGACCTTGGACGTGTCTTGGTAGTGCTCTATCACCTGGGCTAGGAGAGGTGGATATCGGGGTGTCACAATCAGGCCATGCCATTCAGGAATCACAATTCGTGACCCACAAAAAGCAATGACTAACTGTTTCTATTTCCCCCGAGTTAAACTCAGGAGAGGTGTCTAGACGGAGTGCTGTTGGGTGTAAGATTCACGCACTCCAACAATCAGTGACGGTTTCACGTAAGGAAATGAACCAACGCCCGCAATGACATGAATTTATCAACTACTCATGGCCGACTGGTTAGTCCAGAGGTCTGTGGCTTACTTCCCCTACACCACAACATCACTATCACCCACCTCTCTCTCTCTCAATACATATATATATATATATATACATATATATAAATACATATATATATATATATATATATATATATATATATATATATATATATACATATATATATTTCCTTTTCCCTTAGAAAAAAAAAAAACTATATAAAGAATTAAAAAAAAAAATTCATGTATTAGTAAAAAATAACAGAATAAAAAAAATCGGCATCAACGAGATCTAATTGCTTGTAGACAAAAAAAAAAAAAAATACCTCGAATATTTCCAGCTTTATTTCAACAATTTTTTTAAATATCAAACTAACGTTGATTCATTTCCTCTCGTGGTAATCCGTTTAACCTTCCCCCCCCCCCCCCCCCCCTTTTCCCCCCTTCCCTTGTTGAGAATTATCATGAGCCCTTCAGAATGTCTAAAAGGAGAATAACAACTTGACCTTGAGTGATGAAGTCACAGATAAAATATTCACTGTGGTAAGCCTTTATTGGAGTGGAATGTAGTACCTCAAAAAATTAACCTTTATTCTTGTTGCTATAAAACATTAAATCGCCATCTCGACACATACCACGCGCTCAATCGCCTCGTCCAAACATCAGAAGGTATCGTTCACCTCTCCGTATTATCATTTCACCTACTTAACTCTAACATAATCTTCTCTCCCTGGCAGCAGGGGCGGAGGAGTAAAATTACTTGACCTCCATCCTCTCCCCTCTCCACCTCGGCTCTAGCAAGCCCAAGAAAAGCCGAGTCTCTTTGCAATACTTATGTTTGGTTTCCGACAGCCGAGAAAGAAAATAGCACGGGCAGAATAATGATGCAAATTCAAACGTCTTTCCTGTCTCTCCTCCTTCCCCGCAGCAACCATTAATAAACGGTGTTGGCTCATTCAAATCAATCGATTCAAGTTACTGCAGCCGAAACATCAGGGGAGGGGCTTCACTGGCAAGGGCTGTCACTCGATCCTTAAAGGGGCGAAATTTCACGCCTCTGACACCCATCCGCCTTGTTATTGGCTCAAGTCCGCGCATAGCTAAACAGCCCACGTGGGAAAGCCCCTGCGTGGGATCCCATACTGCCAACCAATCGACGTCCAGATAGTAGAGCCTAGTGGTTTGGCTTTTCCATTGTTCCGACTGTGCTGTGCTGTGTGTGGCGTGTAGTATTCCGCGCCAGCGAGTGGTGGCAAGAGCGTCTCTCACCCGGACCGATCCACTTCTTTTGTTATATTCGCCATTTTTGTGCATTTAGTGTGACGAAACCTATTCTTTTTGGCGCATTTGTGTTTTAAGTTGTGTATATATGTTTTATTCCTATTGGATATACACTATTTCACTGTCATTTCAATGGATTAGTGTTGGGTTGTGAGTCATCGTTCTCTTTTCGTGCGAATTCTTTGGCGGGATTTCTGTTGCTGTTGTGTTTGTGAATCAGGGGCAGGATAGCCCTCGCACACGAGCTCTCCTGATCGAGATCCTTGAAGACTACATGATGAAAATTATGGCCGAGGGATAACGAGGGCCGTGCCGCATGGTGTCGAACGAGGATTTTATCATTCTTTGTTAAGTTTTCATTCAACGGATTATCCTATCACCCCATCGCAAATCATGTATCCAAACCGGCATCCAGTAAGTAACGAGGCTCTCCCTCTAAAAGTAAAAATTAATGAAAACAAAATCGAGATTTACATTTGGGCTGGCTTTGATAAACGCTTAATAGTTAATGATGGATTGTATCTTGTACCAAAAGTATTAGCTTATGATCATCAAAAAGTCATATTAGCTAGATCTAGATCTAGCTCTATGGAGACTAATCTAGAAATATTGTATGCGGACCTACTAGATCTAGATCTAGACTCTAGATCTCTAGTACTACAAAAGCAGCCTTTGTTATGATGCTCAAGGCTTACTTGGATTACATTAGTCATAGACCTAGAATCTAGATCTAGATCTAGAATGTTCTTAGTTCTATAACCAAGATTAGATCAGTAGGCCTAAATATACTAGATTCTAGATCTAGATCTATTATGATTCAGGCTAGATTATAGATCTAGAATCTAGATCAATACCTACGCTTCTATCGAGATCTAGACTAGATCTAGATCTAGAACCAAATATTGATATTGAATCACCTAAGTTCCCAGAGGAAGTCAAAGCCGTTTCATGTGTAGAGGAGTCCTTGCTGCTGTGCGTAAAGCTCAGTTTAGATCTGATTTAGATTTTAAGACACAGATTCTGAATCTAGAGTACATTTAATGTACAAAGCTTTTTGCCAGATTTAACGTCAACACCAATGTTGAGGTCAGTGAGAAGATATCTGTTATCGATAATTGATAATCCAAATCTATTTTTTTTCTTTTTTTTTTTTGTCGTCATACCTTTTTTTTGTGAAAGGGTGCAATCCAATATGCTAATAATTATACTTTCATCACGAATGCCACAGGGCGGCCTAGATCAAGGTTCTATATTAATATAAACGATTCTCTCATGCGTGTTTGATATTGAGGTTAGGCTCCATATCTGCATCATGCTCCTTATTTATACTAGAATCTAGATCTAGATCTAGACTAATCTTTACTTTTTTTTAAAGTGCCAATTTTTTTCACACGTCAACCACATTGGAAAGTTAATTTTAATGTTTTTTTTTTTAATTCTAAGATATTATCTTGACCGTTTGTCTATTTTACCATTCGTAAAATTGCAGAGGGGAATGTACAAGAAAGGGGACGGTGGTGATGGAGGATTTAATGAATGAGGGGTTGGGGCCAGGAGGGGGAGGTTAACACATTTCAAACACTAAAGTTTGGCACTAAGTCATCCACTTGAAATTTTATAAGCACTGTGTCAACGGTTTTATTCAGTTTGTTGATCCTGATCAAGTGCTGTTCAGAGCTCATTCAGTCTTGTCTCCCTAATGTCATTTCATGCCATATTTGTTTTGTCTATATGAAGCATCATACTACTTCTTTCATGGTTTGACATCATTAGGCCTCCCAGACTGGCCAGCCATTCAAGTTCACAGTGGCGGAGTCATGTGATCGCATCAAGGAGGAGTTTAGCTTCCTCCAAGCTCAGTACCACACGTATGTACCCTATATACACGTATCTAATTTTTGTTTTAATTTTTAAACTAGTAAAAGACATGCAAGGTGTGCCGATATCTGCAAATTCACCTAATTCTTTTGGTCGGTTTGCTTGGAAACTGCAGTAATGCAGTTTGTACTGTCAGTTTGTACTGTCGGGAATAAATTAAGTCCAGGCTCTAAAATTGGTTTGAATGAATTGTCCATTATCAGTGATTTTGAGTCTAAGATATGCGGATGGCAAGGGCTGCATGCATGTAGCTACTGAAACGATATCATACTATAGTCTTGTCAAATCTCAGATGTGCCATGTCTATATATATACACCTGTGTTCTGATGTAGTAAAGTAATACTGATGACAGTGGTAGCAGTATTTCTATTAAGAATTTAATAAGAGTCTGTGTAAATGTATTTCTATGATCTCTAGACAAGATGTGATTACTTTTACATTACAAGTATTGCTTTGCAGCATACTTTAGCCACTAACCTGGCCTTTGATTTGTGATGGTCTTGGGATTTAGATCTATATTTAATCACGTGGACTTTGAATGTCCAAACACATGTCTCCATATCAACAAGCGTAAATTTTAAGTTTTATAATAATATGATTTATATAAAGGATTAGGGAGTTAAATTGTGTGATCATAAGAAGAGCCAAGCGTTTGATGCCTATTGAGTGCTTTTAATGGACGATGATGTAATGAAAACTTTTTAATGTGATGCATGTCACTGAATCGAGCCTGTTGAACTATGAAGCAATACTGGATACTTCTATTTTTTCCTTATATTTGTTGCTGTGCTCTATGTTGTCTTTTGAAACCTCACTGAAGTCATATCTCCCAGCATATCAGCTAAGATTTCATTACAATTTTCTTTCACAGTTTAAAAATGGAATGTGAAAAATTAGCCCAAGAAAAAACAGAAATGCAGAGACATTACGTCATGGTAAGCATGTTTGAATTATGTCTTGTTGATAGTCACTTTGGCTGTTTGAACTATGTCTTGTTGATAGTCACTTTGGCTTTTGAACTATGTCTTGTTGATAGTCACTTTGGCTTTTGACCTCGATCTAAGACTTGCTTTTGTGTTGGTTTTTTGTGTTATTATTTTTCTACTGTTTAAAAGCTCAAAATTTTGTTTGCAATTATGTATTATGTGCCTCGTGGGATATGATTCCAATACGTTCTGACAAGATTCCCGCTCTCAATTCTTACAAGATTCCCGCTCTCAATTCTTATCTATCAAAGCGCGTAGATCTATCACTGTTTTGAGGGCCAGAGGGAAGAGCTCACAAAATCGACTATTCCATTTATTCACTATTCTTTCTGTCCCAGCACTGCTTCCTTTTTTTTTTTTATATATTTTTCCTCATACCCCTTTAGTTAGTACACACTATGCAAAATTAGTGGAGCCTGGTGCCACATCAAAGCGACATTGGGGGTTCTCTCCCCTTCCTTGATTTCTTTCTCTTCTGAATGCTGTTTGTTTAGAAATGGGAGGCATCTAGCAAACGAGGACTCAGCCGGGGCCACTCAGCAGCAGGGCTACCTCTCTCTCTCTCTCTCACTCTCTGTCTCTCTTTTCTTCCCCCCTTCCTTCCCCCTCTCCCACTTCATCACTTCTTTTGAACAGTTGTTCCGCCCAAGTCTCAGTTTGATAAACATCCACAAGGATGAAGTCTCTCTCTCTCTCTCTCACTCTCTCACTCTCTCTCTCTCCCCCTCCCTCCCTCCCAGCGAGGCGGATTAGACCTCAGTGCAAGCCTAGCGCCGGCTGCATGCTTAGGGTTTGAGGGGGCCACAGGCCACAGGCCTATGCCTGCTAGGCCCAGACTTTTTACTCCCGTCTCTTGTAGCCAGCCCAGTAGTTCAGCCACCGAGCCTCGCCTGTGATGTACTATGAGACTTCATAGCCAAGAGGGCAGATCTGATCTTTAGCAGTCAAGGGGTCTAGTTTCAGCCGACTGTGTGGATGTGGAGAAGCCCCATTCAAAATAAGGTTTTCCGTTACATACCGGTTGCGCTGATCCAGGGCTGGATCTTGGACTGGCAATAAACAAACAATTACCAAATTTAAAGCAGCTTTAGAAAGAATTTCAACTTGTTCGTGTTTGAAGAAGAAAAAAAAAATGAACTTCCATATGATGACCAAATCTCTTTAGTTTATGCTTATGGTGTGCAAGCATGACAGCTCATAGTCGTAGTCAAACCGTAAGACTTTAGAACGATGCTGAGCTTTTTCGCACCTGCTTTTAGGGTCATCCACCTTCCCCTCCTCCTCCTCCTCCTCCTTCTTCTTCTTCTTCTTCTTCTTCTTCTTCTTCTTCTTCTTCTTCTTCTTCTTCTTCTTCTTCTTCTTCTTCTTCTTCTTCTTCTTCTTCTTCTTCTTCTTCTTCCTCTTCTTCTTTACCTCGTGAAGTGTTTTCTTTTCCATGTACAATCCACTTTACTGCTTGAATTTAATTGTAGCTGTGTCATTTCTTTATGTTTGATGAATAACTTTGTTTACAGCCATATTTTTCGAAAAAATCTGAATTGAGATTTTAAAATGTATTATCATTATTTCATGCAACATTTCCTGAGCTTTTATTTCACCTTTGATGTCTAAGGCAATTTAGTATTGAAGCAGAGCTGATGAGCCCTATGAAACTAAATCTCTGATGAATTTTTTTCTCTGCTCTCTTTCATATTGGTGGTGGTGTGGAGTTAAAGTAACGATGGCAGTCGTGGAGTTTCTCTCATAGATCATTTACTCTGTCAGTAATCAAATCGAATTGGACAAAAATAGTAAAAAGAAAATGTGATGTGCACATTTTCAGTACTTCCGTGCAAGTTTTATATAGTTTGGTTTATGTTTTAAAGCTGCAGACTTCACTTTGGTTTTCGGGAACTCCGAAAGGCTGATGTAAGTCCAACACACTCCAAATATAGCATAGAAACCATGCTTGGTAATATGTCAAGCCTACTTAATCACTGCATACTTTTTTTTTCTTACAAACTTAGATTTATATCAATAAACGTTTCACCCTGGGCTCTCTAATGCACACATGTATCTAGGTTTTTGTATATCAGATTCTATGAAGCTCACCAGAACATTGCGTTTAGTGAGTGTTACATGTGGTATCGCCTAGTGATTTCTTTCACAACTTCGATAGTATATTAACAGTAGGGCCTGTCTTCATCAATTTTGCAAGCGGAAAAAAAAGTTATTTGTCCGATTATAGTTGCATATATGACTATTACAAAATCTAGATTCTTTGTTTGGATAACGTTTATTTTGGTTTGTCTGTAAGGGATAGGAAGGGTACGGTGAAGAAACATTGGGAGGGGTGAGACCTTCAATTGGTGTCTTGACTGTCGGCTCAGGTAGCAAGCGTGTAAGGCCAGCCTTACATAAAAGTGACATTTCACGTATCACGCGTCACTCTTTACGTGACACGTTACAAGCCTCACTTTGTCTGAGCACATAGATTCTGTCATTCCCTCACGCCAAGCCAGGCTGAGAACATGGATTTCCTCCGATGAAGAGGCATTGATGGCAATCGTTTTTTAAAGAAAGAAGAAGTATCGGCGTGACGCAACTGCTTATGTGGGGGGGGGGGGGGGTGTGCCGTTAAAATTATACCAACCACTTTTGTTTGCACGCGTGACCCGTGTCCATTCACGCACGTGACATGATGAGTGACGCTCTATGTGAGGTTGGCCTTAGAGGTACAGAAAAGGATGCATTGGATGGGAATTTGAGGGAGAGCTGCACGGTGATTTGATTAATGGTACGATGTTCGAGGGGAAAGAGGTAGCCTCATTAGTTCCTGCTTGTGGAGATTGTGAGTGCACATGCCTGGATATTCACTGGAATAATTATGTTCTTAGAGAACTTAGAAAAGCAAATCCAATACATAAGGCGCTGCAGCTATTATAAAGAGTCAAAATAAGTGTTAAATATTTTTTGAAATATACATACAATGACAATACCAGTTGATTATCTGAGGCGGGAGAGGGGATGTTAGACTCTACAGAGAACGACTATTTCAATTGTAGAATATGTTTCAGAATAGGTGGTGAGGGAGAGCAAGAACCTTAACTCGGGACTGACAGCTATGCATTGCTAGAACTAGGGTTAGAGAGGAAAGAGGTCAAATTAAAAAAAAGCTAAGTTTGCTCGTATAGAGTTTTGGTAAGTCCTAGAAGAAAGTTGGGGATTAGTCTTCGGGCTATCTTATTAGATCTTGCCCCAGCGTGTAGGGAAGTAGATCAAGGGTTAACACTAATCATGGCCGGTTATTGGTATAATAATGGGGAAGGAGAACCTCCCAAAGGTCTTCAATTAAGCCAATGTTCCTTGCTTCAGTGCTTCGTCTTTCCCTGGTGGCTAGTGATGGGAACTAGAGCGAAAGGACGTTTGTTCTGCTCTGAGCGCGTCCACTTGCCGATGTCAGTACCAGTTGAGAACCGGTCTAGTATGGTAAAGCTCTCTCCCTTTAAAGTTATTCGGGCAACTTTGGGGACGTAAAATTATCTACGAATCGGAGACCACGCTCCTCTCATCTGTTTAAGGTTTAGCGACGTTACCCATTGTTACACACCCTGAGGCTGTGAGTGTTGGGCGATGCTAGATTTTTATCGAGCAAAGGTCTAATTAGCTCATATCTTGTTGTGGCTTCTAAGTTCTTTTAGATTTGATTGTTACTGCTTTAAACCCCAATTATTTACTCCCGACTCCCATGAGCAGCACGTTAAACTAGTCTCATATTCACAATTGTTTGTGTAAAAACATATCGAAAGCAGTTCCGTATAGTTATAATGGCTGTCAGTGCAGAGGCCCTTAGAACTCCAGAGTGGGTCTTGAAGGAAATGATCAAATCTGCCAAAGGGTTTTGCCTGCAAAAGGCTCTCTACCACTATACGCTTCATTTCATCCTGCCAGCTGGAGACTGTGTCCAGACTTTTGTTTTTAATTGAGTACGTGACACAGAACCCTTACTAGATTTAGTTCTAGATCGCTTGAGTTGTGAGAAAATCAGGGTGATGTGACCCTGAGAATTGTCCCTTTTAGACAGCTTTTTTTTTTCGTACATTGTTGTTGCTTAATAAATAGTTCGGTAGTAGACCTGCATGCGTGCCGACAATTGTCGGATTTCCGACAATCACGGCCGGTCAGCAAATTTTTACGGCCAAAACTCCAGTAACATCAAATTGTCGGCGTGTCAGCACTCCGCCACTCTAACAGCGGCTAGCAGTTAACACGCCGACAGTCGCTCCTCTAAACTGCCGACAATTGTCGGCACATTCAGTCCCTCTGCCGACAATATTGTCGGCACTTTATTTTTAGCTCGCTCGCGTATCATCGGGAAACTCCGGTATGAAAGAAGCCCCCCCTACTGTCAGAAAACCAAGAAGTGTATGAAGTCCAAATTTAAATCGAGCATGCGCACTGTTGCAGTTCGACCTCTTTGTTTCCCGTGTTTTCACTCTTTGTTTCTCGTCGTTTCGCTCGGGCGGCTGCACAATCCACATTGAATTAACTTTAGTTTACTTGAAGTCTGATTCGTTTGTTCATTCGAAAGCAATTTTGGAACTCGCTTTCTGAAATTTCTGGATTTGTCGTCGTGTAGTTCTATTTGAAACAATATTAGGACTATTCTACTGTGTAGATCTAGATCTAGATCTACCTCCTTTTACATTAATCATGCCGGAACATTTCTTAGACCGCTCATCGGATCTGAAGGTAGTGGAGAGTGGTGTTCGAAATAAGTTCAAATGGACTTGGTTGGAAGAAAAAAGATGTCAACAACGATTTTCTTTCGGAGTACGTGAGGAAGCTAGCACAGCCAGGTGTAGCATTTTGTATTTATTGCCAACAACGTTTGGATTACGGTGGCAGGGGAAAATCGTTCATAAAGAGACATTCTGAAAGTGCGTCACACAAGAGAAAAAGAAATGCGGTAAAAACAACCCAGTCGTTACCAGCTGTTTTCCAAGCAACTGCTAGTCTCGAGAGAGGAGAAACTCCGGCTATCCCGAATCCCTTCCTTATGGTGTTGCTACCAATGTGACGGACTCTCTAGCTTTCGCCTCCATCAACGCAGCAAACGCAGGTAAGAAAAACAATTTATTTCATACCTCACAGATTTAAAAAAAAAATACTTTACATTTCGCCCGTCAACAAACACTACTAATTTACTGACCCATTATCAGCAAAATATAAATTATCGAGGTCTAGGTTGTAAAATCTACCCGTTATGGTTAATATCATAGAATTGATCTAAGCCAGATCTAGATCTAGAATCTAGATTCTAAATTTAGATTAAACATCAATAGTTTGAGATCCGTAGATCCATAGCTCTACAATGACTAGTAGTAGTATGGTACATGTATTTGAGTTTGGGAACGACAGATCGTGTTGTACGGATGTATAACAAGATCTATCAGTGTTCAATCGGCATTTTTATTTTATAAAATCGTATAGTTCTACTTCTAGAGCTGCCACGCCTTTATAAGTTTATTCTAGGTATTGAGCTATATGAATGTTTGCAGAGTTGTATCATTATTTTATTTTTTTTTTTACAATCCAACATCAGATAACACCTGTGCACCACGCATCAGTCCACCTAGTTTCAAAGATAGAGTATCACAGCAGCAGGCAATGGTCTGTTCTTTCATTTCGGAGCACACACTTCCTTTTAGTATAGCACCGCATTTGATAAAATTTGCCCAGGCCCTAGCCTCCGACCATAAAGCTCTTCAAGCTCTATCTATGGAACGTTTTTGTGCTACGTACAAGTTAACACATGGAGTTCATGAAGTGACAAGGAAAAGAATTGTGAACAAGTTGAGAACGGTTCCATTCTCTATTAACCTTGATGAGGCAACCTCAAAATCAAACAAAAAACGTGTTTTGAACATTCTGGTCTGCTACTTTGATTCAGATACAGGTGAAAGTGTGACACACCTTTACTCATCAGTTGAACTTGTTGTAGTGAATGCTTCCACTGTGCATGCTGCAGTTGTTGGGAAACTGAAGGAGGATGGGATTCCACTGCAGAACTTGATATCTTCCTTGTCTGATTCTGCAGCTTACATGAGAGGAACACATAATGGTTATGAGGCAAAATTAAGATCTGATGCGCCTCATTTACTTAAAATTGATGGGGACATGTGCCATCACATACACAACATCGCACGGGAATTTTCAACCCAACTCGACCCAGATAATCATCTAGCGCGGCTGCTTGATGACATTCACAGGGATTTTGTTTATAGTCCTGATATCAGGGAAGACTTCGGTAGTATATGCAAGATTTTAGGTGTGACAGACAAACAACCAAAAGAAAGGGTGAGCCATAGATGGTTGTCATTATTAGATACCACACAAATTTTTGATGAAATGTTGGACCCTTTAACACTACTGTACTACTCTTGGCTTGGGAGAAAGGATAAGGACCTTTATAAAGATGAAGTTGTATCGATTTACATGAAGCATAAGGTGATGGCAACAGGAAGACAGCATATTTTGTCAATCATGAGAAGATTAGGTTTAAAAAACATGACACTGCTTGGAAAGAAAAGGAAACAGAGGGTATGCACAAACATGTTTGACAAGAGGAGAGACACACAGTTGTTAGCAAAAGCAGTCATCTCGATCTTGCCCATGTTCAAAAGATTCATATTGGCATTTGAGACCAAACGCCCAATGCTACATAAGCTCCATGACAATTTGAAAGGCTTGTTTCAAGAATTTATAAAATGCTTCATCAAGGCACAAGATGTTAGGGAGTCAAGCAAATACCTCCAAGATATGAATTTAAATGATGGAGAGAAGCACATTCCAACCAATCACATCTTCACAGGGAAGTGTGATGCTGTTCTGCAAAACTGCAAAAAAGATGTTGCTCATGCATTTAGGTCACAGCTGAAAAGAGCCTTTGTCTCCACTGCACAATACATGCAGAAAAAGCTTCCACTGCATCATGGCCTGCTTTCCACTTTATCTCTTCTGGACCCTCTGGCTTTTGGGCAAACTGAAACTGGAGTCATCTTGAAAAGGCTGCCTCCATTTTTCCCAACAATTCAAGCTCCTGATTTCAACGAAGAAGTGATGAGAATGCAGTCTGACATGGACATCATTGTAGGCTCAGATGCAGACCTTGATGTCTGGTGGAACTCTGTTTTTAAACTTAAGAGGTATCCATCTGTGGAGAAGGTTGTAACAGCATGCCTCTCAATCTTTACAGGACCTCGTGTAGAGCAATCATTCTCCTTGATGAACACAATAATTTCACAAAGGACTTCATCTCTCAACATCAGCACTTATGAAGCCATCCTTTGCATCAAATACCATCTGTTGGCACTCAAGACGAATTCAATCAAATTGTATGCCAGAACAGATGCCATCTTTTCTCCAGTAGATGCTTCTATTGCCTGGCATCTTCAAACTGCATATACCAGGTACAAGAAGAATCTAAACATCAGGAAGAAGGAGATGGAAGAGAGGGACCAGCAGATTGGATGCAAGAGGAAAGCCAGTGCTGAGACAGAGGCCTGTCCTTCCTTCAAGCTTCAAAGGACTGCTTAATGGCTATTGGCCATTGGGCATGGGGTAAGTGACTTTTTTTTTATTTTGAGACCGAGTCAAGATCCGGCATTGTGATGGGTGCGAAAAAGTTCAGACAATTTGGTCAGGGCTCACATGCAGGTCTACGGTAGTTCCTGATGCGTAACAGGTTATTTTTTTGTTTTTGCCAACTTCTTTTTTCCCCACTGTATTGTTTGATCTTTATCCACAACTAAATGTTAATTATCTGTATTCGATTTTGGCTTTAATGTGAATTTTGTATTGGTTTAGCAGAAGACGCCGTGGCTTGTTTAGGAAACATGAAGATCTAGATATCAAATTTGAACAGCTTTGCTCAAAGGTCCTGTTCACACAAGAGGCAACATTGTTTACACTGAGTAACCCAACCCGTTCCAAAGATATTAAGTGTGTGTGGCTTGGTCAGTCGTCCGTCACGTTCAATAGCTGGGATGATAACTGCTGCGGAGCTCTTATCAACCACGGATAACTTTTTATTTTACATATTTATTTATTTTTGTGTGTGTTAAATTTGAGTTTCGTCAGTGATTCTGAGAGAGAGAGAGAGAGAGAGAGAGAGAGAGAGAGAGAGAGAGAGAGAGAGAGAGAGAGAGAGAGAGAGAGAGAGAGAGAGAGAGAGAGAGAGAGAGAGAGCAATAATGAAGTCATTAATTTTCATTGTTTTAAATTTTCTTTATAATTCATTTTTTACTGAGTTGATTCAACGCGCATGAAATGTTTATAAATTCCCTTTTTTAATTTAGTAAGTATTTTATAGGCTTTAATTCATTTAGCAGTGATGTTTTGTATTCATTTAAGACTTTGAACCGTTAGTGAATTGCACAGAGAGGTTTTTTTTTTTCCTCTTCTATCATACCCGTACGTGTTTTGTAGCGTGTTAAGTTTGGTATTTTATTCTGCTTTGAGGAGCTTAGTAAACTGACGCTGCTTATCATCGTGTTACAAGTAGTGGTGATGCATACTCGTGTAATCTGACCTGACCTTTTCCACTTTTATCGTTTCAGTATTATGAGATGTCATATGGACTGAATGTGGAGATGCATAAACAGGTGAGTCACTCTCAACACCCTTTGCTCGCCCTCTCCCCACTCTCCAATTGTTTAGCTCTGTCTCTCAGCCCAAACCAGTTTCACTCTATTTAGTCAGACTTGCGCTCACGGGCGCTGCAACACATGCAAGCTTTTATTATGCATGATCCACATACTACGTTTACGAAGTGACATTAATGTGAAGTGTGTTAGCCTAGATGTAAATGTGTCAAAAGGCGGATACCTCGCACTTTTCTTTATCTATAAGCGGTGCGCAATAATGCTTGAGAAACTTTCTTTGATTGCTGTTGATCAGTCTTTTTTGGGGGGAAGACTTCTGATCATAGCTATATGCAACATAACTATAGAATCTTAACTCTCCTCAAACGATGAACATTCAACATTTTTTCTTTTGAAAATTTCATTAATTTGTGTTTTTGTCCGTTGCAAGATTATTGATTATTGTTTGTTGAACTGTGAAAGCGTTATCAAAGTAATTAAATTTATTGCACTAGAATGCGTGCCTTTCAAATTTGCGTAGGCAAAATGCAGACTTAGCTTTTCTATTTTATAAGCAATATAATGAAGTTGTTATGTAGCCGTATTGGTGGATGATATGCCGCACAGGACTACCGAAATCTTATGTTCCCAGTCAGTTTTGGCGCGTCTCTAGTGTGGACGCCACCCAGTGTTTCTCTTGCACAATGGGCCGTCTCTTGAGGGATAACCGAGGCTTGGGGTGTTAGGATTGTTGTAGTTGGCTCCAGGATTTGCCTGGAGGAGAGAAAGAATAATGCTTTATCTGTGTGCTGGCAGCCATAACTGATAACAGATCTCGCCTCGGGGTTACTGCTGTGATCATTTTGTTAAGACCCCCGCTTTAGTACTATACAAGGGGCAGATGGTACTTGTTCTCTCCTCTCTCCTCTCTCCTCTCTCTCTCTCTCTCTCTCTCTCTCTCTCTCTCTCTCTCTCTCTCATGCGACGTAAATTATGTTGAATGTCCTTGCTTTCATTCTTTTAACTTCTTGTACCATCCTTTCACACAGAATTAAGCCTATCTTCATTTGAAGCTTTGAGTAAACGGTGAGAATCTTTAAGACGAGAATTGAATCATAGGAGGTTGTGGAAAGGGGGGGGGGGGGGTATTTCTTTCTAAGCCCTTCAGTGAAAGAAAGAAGAGTTCTAGGAACAAATTATCGTCAGCTGACATTGAAGGTCCCACTAGGCTAAACCACTCGTGCAAACACAGCACTGGTTTCCAGGTACTAAGAGTTTCAATGCTTCCATTGTTAAAGATGACTTAGGCTTTCATTTGTCCTGTCTTCCAATTGTCCCTCCCTTGTATACTCCGTCTCTCTGACTCTCTCTCTCTCTCTCTCTCTCTCTCCTCCCCCACATGTCACTTAAGTTTAGAATTTTTTTTATCTTCACTAGATTCACAGTATCAAAGAATTATTTTATCTTAAGCTGCGACTTTTGATACTTCACAATACATTGTGCATTTAGATCAAGGTTTATATTTTCTCTCTGACAAGTTATGTAACTTTTTCGAGGCCACTTACTTAAACATGTTCGTTTTTATATGTATACCTAGCTCAGAAAAAAAAAGGATAAACGAAGTGTGCTATCTATGTCGTTCTCTTTATTTTTGCAATCTGGGTAACTTTACTGTGCTAACTATTAACGTTCTCATTCTTAAATTCACGCGCACACTCACTTTTTCCTTCAGAGATACCGATATTTAGGACGAATTTCCATCGTTGAATCTCCTGTAACATGACCACTATCTCCTCTAAGTCGTCAGTGGACATTAGAAAAGTTCTCTCCAAGACAATGTTGTAGTATCTCGTGATATTTGATCCGATTCAAGCTTTTTTTTTTTTTTTGTATTTTTCGTTGCGTTCCTGCTGTGTATGAATGCCGGTGATTGTAGAGTTCAGTGCTCCAGTTGAGTGTTTGCCTCCATCTTATCCACCAGGACCACTCCACCAGTCAGCTGACAGTTTGTTTTTGTTCTTGATGTGTGGTGCCGGGCCTAGGGATCTCTCTCTCTCTCTCTCTCTCTCTCTCTCTCTCTCTCTCTCTCTCTCTCTCTCTCTCTCTCTCTCTCTCTCTCTCTCTCTCTCTCTCTCTCTCTCTCCTTCTTCTTCTTCTTCTTCTTCCATAGCTTCCTCCTTGAGCGCCCTCTTTCTTTCGTTCTCCCTGAACATGTATTCCGTTGCATCTGTTCTTGTTGTCTCTACAGATAGCCTAATTGAGGGATACTTTTTTATCCAAGGGAGATAGTGTCCTACCTGCTCCAGAGATAAAAAGCGTTGGCGCCTTTCGGTGGGTTATTTCCTTAAGTTCAGCGGGCGGGGACTAGGCAGACGTTTTGACTTTATCGGTCAAATCAAGTGGTAGTTTTGTTCGCACACAGAGTGATATTGTGTGAAATGAATAAGCAACCAACGTGACATAATAACTGGAGGAGGTAAGATTGGAATGTGGCCTTGTACATGTATTTCTGAATGCCATGACTAGCAACCGTGCCCAGTGGGCGAAGAGTTGGTTCTTTGTGAGACAGGCTTCCCAACCTGAGGTTCTCTCAGTCTCACCTATAATGAAAGGCTTGTGTCAGTCCGTGGGCCCATCGTCCGGCCAGGAGCCTGTGTGAGTGAAGAGCTCTAACAAGACGTCCGGAATAGTCCACCCTCCCAGCGTCTTGTTCGCACTACCCCATTGACTGACTGAGACAGGCTTCCCAACCTGAGGTTCTCTCAGTCTCACCTATAATGAAAGGCTTGTGTCAGTCAGTGAGCCCATCACCCGGCCAGGAGCCTGTGTGAGTGAAGAGCTCTAACAAGACGTCCGGAATAGTCCACCCTCCCAGCGTCTTGTTCGCACTACCCCATTGACTGACTGAGACAGGCTTCCCAACCTGAGGTTCTCTCAGTCTCACCTATAATGAAAGGCTTGTGTCAGTCCGTGGGCCCACCATCCGGCCAGGAGCCTGTGTGAGTGAAGAGCTCTAACAAGACGTCCGGAATAGTCCACCCTCCCAGCGTCTTGTTCACACTACCCCATTGACTGACTGAGACCAGGCGGTATTGATTGTTTTCTGGGTCAATATTTGCTCGGGCCACGGGCACTGCTAGCTATGCTTGTAATGGTGGGCATTGGTGGCTACTTCTAGGGTCTCCTGTAGGCCTCCCCTTCCCCTTTAGGTTAGCCAGGCGACCTCGAGATATCCTCACCAGTTCTTTGTGTTTCTCTCTCTCCCCTTCCTCTCTCCCCAAGGTATTCCCATTATACCCCTAACCTTATCTGCTTTTATCGCGAAGCATTCAAAAGAATATGTTCAGACAATTACACACAAACTAGACGCTTTTTTTTGGTGTGTGTGTGTGTGGGAGAGAGAGAGAGAGAGAGAGAGAGAGAGAGAGAGAGAGAGAGAGAGAGAGAGAGAGAGAGAGATGTACTATCGAACATCCAAACTCTATCTACATGAAAGAAAAACCATTGACCTTTCTCTGACTTTTGCTTCCCCTGGTGTGGCCGTCGACAGTGGTCTTATTTTTTCACATCTAGACTTTATTTTATTACTGTTGATGTGGCATTCTGGCCTCACCTTCATTCCCAAAGGAGAAGGAGTATACACGATCGCATTTCTTGTTTTTCGTGTTTGTGTGTGTGTGTGTAATTTATACTCACGATCACC
Source organism: Elysia crispata (assembly GCA_033675545.1). Classification (NCBI taxonomy): domain Eukaryota; kingdom Metazoa; phylum Mollusca; class Gastropoda; family Plakobranchidae; genus Elysia; species Elysia crispata. The sequence continues at coordinate 390,085 of JAWDGP010004454.1, forward strand.
ATTCTGTTTTGATTCTATTTTCCAAATGTTTCGCTCAAAAGAATGCCCCCCCTCTCTCTCTCTCTCTCTCTCTCTCTCTCTCTCTCTCTCTCTCTATCTCTCTCTGTAGTTCTCAGACGTACCCCTGTAATTTATTCCACACGTTTTCAAAACAGCAAGTTTTCTATGTAATAACTTATGCATAAGCGGCGAGGCGTATAATATTATATAAAGATCAATATTTTGCGTTGACTTCGGCTTACAGAAACTATATTTCTCTTCTGGTTGTATGGTAAAGCACCCAACATGGTATCTGCAGCCGAATTGCGTCGCGCGTTCAGACCTCCGTGTTCTTTGGTGGGGTAGAGGGGGGGGGGGGGGGTTCATTGAACAAGCGTGATGTTCACTATCTCAGTCAACCCATGTCAGTACTAAAAAAAAAAAAAGAATCAGGCAGTGCAGTCCTGGTCGCCTGCTCTTATACAAGTTATAAATGATTTTTCTCAGTCTCAACTGGGATCTCTAAAAAAGTTTTTTCCCTCCTCATTCTTCCATTGCGAGTTATTTGACAGCAATGGTTATCCTGCCATCTTTGTATCTGTCATGTTGAAGCTGTTGATAACCTCTCAGAGATGATGACGATCAAGAGGCGTGCAATTTTTTTTACCTTGTCATTTCTCACTCTCTACTTTTATGTCTTCTTTGTATGATCGGCATGCTAATTACTTATATTTTCAAGAAAACTTGTTGCAGATATCAATTGCCCGATTAATTTTTTAGGCGAGTTAAAGCGGCCAATTCTATGCAAAATCTATTATACTTTTAATTTTTTTTTACTTAACTGTTTTCCATGTCAATGTCGATATTTATACGATCCCATCCTGTCTTCGATGGTGGCCAGTGTGTGTCCACGGGGCGACCTGGTCACCAACAATGTCCAGAGGATTGTCACACACACCCTTACCACACAACCCACAACAGTGGTAGCCACATGTGTTTTCCAGAGGGACGTGTCGTAGACATGAATACACAATCCACATCCTAGTCAAGTGTGTATTCCTATGAACTTCTTCTCCTTTCAGTGTCAAACGCTTTGGAATGACAGTTGTAATAAATAAATGTAAACTTTGACAATCAGCTCTGCTACTAGTAAAACTACCATCATCAGCATCATTTCATGAGATGATGTTTAAAGCAGCTGCTGCACTCATTGTATCATTATGACGAAGCGGTGGGTTGAGAGGCATCCCCAACTTAGGTTTAAAGTGCTTCATAATATTTAATTAATAATAGTTTTTTAAATGAACATCGAACGTATGCTGTTGTCTGTGCTTCGTCCCTCGCTCACAGTCGCCGTTCAAAGACAAGCCAAGCCGCTACAATAGTCAAAAGTTAATAGTATCTTCTCCTCTTGCTCGACTCTTTTTTTTCTCTTTGAAAAATATTTGTCGATTCCAAGAAAAGAAAGCCCGTTCAGATCAGAAGAGGAGAAGATAAGGATTCGATTAGTGCCATTCTCAAAACCTCCTGCGTTATTATTGAAGAGACATAGAAGGTTGGGGAAAAAAATATAGAAAAGCAGACTGCTACTATTTTCAGTACTTGCATTCACAACTCGCCACCCATTTGTCTTTTTGCCTTCATATCTCCGATCCCTTCAATGTTTTATTATTCTGCTACGCTTCTTGCCAGTCAAGCTGTGTGCTGTAGAACTTAAATGATGCGCCGGCTGTTGATGAATTATTCTTTTGTGAATTATTTGAAAAAAAAAACAACGAGAGAGAGAGAGAGAGAGAGAGAGAGAGAGAGAGAGAGAGAGAGAGAGAGAGAGAGAGAGAGAGAGAGAGAGTGTAGTCTCCATATTGATACCCTCGTATGCATGTTGTATTCAAGGCATTACGCCTCACTTAACACTCGCTGCTCTTTGTTTCGCGGCCGGGCTGTACAATAAACAGACAGGCCAGGTAATTAAGGGCAGCTCAATTTGAAAAGACACAAAGGTAATAACTTTCTCTTTGGTTGTTGCGGCTTTAAGTTACGGTTCAGTGCCTAGAGCCCTTGCATCATGTATGCGGCAGCTCGCGGAAACAGATAGCAATCTTGTCTCAGCGCGCTGCTCCAGTCTTCCTGGTTTAGAGATATTAGTGTATTATTGATTTATGCTAAGTTTCCGAAGGCCATCGCCCCGTGGCTCCTGCTCTCTCCCCCGTCCACTTTGCGTTAGTCTCTGTGATTACTGGTGACATTGTGATTGTCCCGTATGGGCCCCCACTAGCAGTCTGCAGCCGGGAGCATTTCGCTGTTGGGTGATAAATGTCTTTATTCTCCCAAACACTTCAAATCACGTATATGTTGCTATGATATGCAATAACTATTTGTACAGTAGTCATTAACACCCTCACCCCTTTCCTTACACACACTCTTTTACCTCCCGTATTCCCTGCCACGCCCCAGCAATGATGAATATAAAAAAAACAAACCCAAGTGTTTTCTGAATTTTGTTTTTCTTTCCATAAATTATCGCTATAGTTAAAGCCTTTTTATTCCGTGCATCAGAATTCGCTGCACTGCGCCATTCTTGCTTTTCACACCTGTCACTGCTTTTGTTAAATAATAAATGCCACGCCATGGCTGAAATAGGGTACCTTTGACCCTGTTTTGACACTCTGCGTGTTTTTTCTTTTTTTCTTTTCTCTTTTTCTTTGCTGTTGTTTGTTTTTCAAAGACTGGGAAGTAATCTTTCCGCTTAGTCATTTCATTTCGGGGTCTTCTCCCTCTGTACGTGCGCATCAGATGATCCAATATTCTCTCTTTTGACCTTGATACCAACAAACACACTCTTTCTCTCTCTTCCCATCTACTACGTTTATTATTTCTGCTGCTGCTGCTACTACTGGTGCTACTACTACTACTACTACTACTACTACTACTACTACTACTACTACTACTACTACTACTACTACTACTACTACTACTACTACTACTACTACTACTACTGCTGCTACTACTACTACTACTACTACTACTACTACTACTACTACTACTACTACTGCTGCTGCTGCTGCTGCTGCTGCTGCTGCTGCTGCTGCTACTACTACTACTACTACTACTACTACTACTACTACTTCTTTATTTTTATTTTTTTTATATTTCAAACCTAAAATGCATTTTAACATTTTTTTGTTCTGTCTGTTTCAGTCGGAGATAGTGAAACGCCTGAACGCTATCTGTGCCCAAGTTATTCCTTTCTTGTCCCAGGAGGTGAGTGATAGCTGTGTGCACACGCCGCTCGAGTCCTAGCTGCTAGAGTTAACTTTCTCACAATGCACGTACTTTTATTATCATAAAAAAGTCACATGTGGTCTCGCTTCAGGCAAGGTGCTGCATTTTTCAATCCGAGGTCAAATATTGCCCGGGTGATTGTCTATTTTGTTGTATGTATTCTTGTATGAAATAATGACTGGCACAAAACACAAACACGTGCATACGAATTAATTTTCCACCTTAGGCTCTCTCTCTCTCTCTCTCTCTCTCTCTCTCTCTCTCTCTCTCTCTCTCTCTCTCTCTCTCTCTCTCTCTCTCTCTAATTCCGTTTGTCTTAAATATTTTTTTATCGACACAAATTGAATCTTTTTAATCATTAGCAAGGGTCAGTATTTCTGGTACAATCGAACCATTTTGCATAGAAAATCTGAAGGTAGCGAAGTTGGTATTTTTTTCTTTTCACCGAGATTTTACACGTGTTTTTTATGCAGTGATTAGATCTGAGCTTTACGCATATTTAATATGAGGGCAAAGGAACCTTGCAATCACTCTAGTGGGAGCAGTGCCTATCTTTAGGGACAGTGGATTAGGTTAGGGACAGCAATTAATAGAAAACCGTATTAATAATTGTAGAACTTGCTGATATCGAGGTTAGCGGGTGATGGAAAGAATACGTAACTCAGTTGACTAAAAAATGATCAGGTGTTCGAATCCTGACTTAATCCGTCACCATCAGATATTCTATCGGACCCATCAAACTAGCCACACCCTTGGTTCTTTGAAAGCCAGTGTATCCGCATGACTCGCAGAGAGACTCAACGTTTGTGAAAGTAACCAAAAGATATAATGATCCTATTATAACTATACCACAATGGGACTGCAAGTGACGCCATCTTCCGTTTCTTTGTTCTATGAATACAACAAAGCAATTTTTTATCAAGCACGTTATATAAATTACCGTATTTGTACAGACAGGACGGCGCGAAACCAATATTGATTTAAATCCATGTATATCATCATGTGGCTGTTGCACAGCGGAAGGCTATGATTCGTGCGAGAGAGCTAAGCCTAATTCACAAACAAGAAGATAACGGCTGCTGATAGTGATAGAGATCTACGTCTCTCTGCTTGTGTAGGACGAATACGAGTGCGCTTTGATGATTTTGCATAGGCTCGACACTCGCGAGCCTGTTAATTATTCCAATAGGCATGCTTTGAGGCACGGGCGCGTGGCCTGTCAGTGAAGCTGTGTATTTTACATTGTAAGCATAGTGTTTATTGACTAATATATTTCATTTCCAGAAGCTAGGTATCTTCCGCCCATTATTTTAGGGGTGATATGCACCTTATTCTCCCTATTTTTTTTTTTTCTTAAATGGTTTTCCCTTGTTAGAACCATCACCATGCTGATGCCGTTTCATTAAAGGCACAGATCTTTTGTGGTCGTGAGTAAAAGTAGCTTTTTTTTTTCATTTGCACAGCATATTACGGATAGCGATCAGCTAAGGCTTACTCTAAATCTTGTACAGGTACGGCGAAATGTACAGTCATAAACTTCCCTGATTTTGTATAAATGCACTGAGGTGCATGAAGATAATAAGGGTCTGTATATCAGTGGCTGATAATGAAGGCATCTCGAGGGGCGGCTGTGGTTGTAATTACAAACAGGGCCTGGGTTCAGGTTACACCAAGAACCGGTCTTCATGCAATTGTTTTGATCAGAGAGATTATGACAACACTAGGATAGAACTCGCTTCTTTCAGAAGTATAGAATCATTAAAGTTGAAAAAAAAAAAAACAAACCCAGAGGATTGTGGGCATGGCTAGATATGAAATAAATTCTGTACCCTCGGTTTGCTCAAAGTCATCTTTCCCATAATATCCGATAAACCGCGTTATAAGAGGTTTTAGCTGTGTAATCTGCTTTTGGAGAGATAAGCATTTTCTCCTATCCCATGTGCCTATACGGCCGTCGATTTAGGAATGTTATCACAAAACGCTGGTAACCACCCAATTTGGTTGTTTACTGCAGAGACTACATAATCTAATCTACCGGGGCTGGGGCACTTTCATTCTGTGGACAGTCGTGACCTGTGAGCTGTTTAAAGTTGTGGTGTTTGCAGGCGCGGAACATGTCCCGCACACTACCCATACAACTTACCACACATACGGTTATCTGTCTTATCAAATAAGCACTGGGTTCCTCCTTGAGATTTTTTTTTTTGTCAAGGCTGGCAGGTTTTCTTCCCTAGGGTTGAGATTCATTTGATGCAGCTGATAGTACAAAAATACTAATTACGATTGCTCTATATTCGAGATAATTAATGTACGTGGATGATTATGGAAACCCTGCGACCTCGCCTGTTATCTTAGAGCATTTTTATGATTATCGGAGGCGGATGATGTGAGTGAGATTGACACTCGGTCGATCTACGTGACTGTATTGATAATCCTGTGAATATGGAACAGGCTAAACTTTAAATTGGTCGTCATCTTCATCAAACGTCTATTTACACGTTGAGGATTGTGTCATGGCCGTGTAAGCCACATGATAATTTTCAATAATCATTGCAATGAACGGCTTCATTCGATATATGAAATAGGGTCAGCAGTACTATTAGTCATCGAGTCAATTTTTTATGTCCACGACAATTATGTGGAGTTAAAATTATTGTTCCGGTTTGACTCGCCATCTAAGGTGTGACCAAAGTTTGACCAAATCGCCGTTCGCCGTCGCGCACCAGGTCTCACGACCAGCTCCAGTCTAGCCAGGCAGGCAACTAAAGGTCACGGTTGGTTGGGCGAGGTGAAAGTGATCTGCATGACTGTACGATTCGGAACGTTCTGTACTGGTTACGCTTGCTTCCCCACCGGACATTGAGAATCTGGACATGCGGCAGGATGACAGGAGGAGGCGGTTAGAGGGGAGGGCCGGGGAATGTTATAGCTCAACTTGTTGAATAAAATTATTGTAAGAATTAGGTGGAAATAACTTAGATACTATACCCTTTGTTTACTCTTATATTTTTCGTATCTTATAATCATTGTAGTCCTAAACTTGTGAAAATAAGACTTGATAGCCGAGTGAAATTGGTCAGGCGATAGAATGAATTTTTGTGGCTAATTAAGAATTAAATTTCAATCATAAAATAAAAGGTAATGTGTACGAATGCAACACCTCGAGGTACCTCATGCCAAAAGAAAGCTTTGAGATACATATCTCGCTGTTCTGAAGACCAGCGGTTTTAGCATTTTTTCCCTCCCTCATTGTTCACACTCCAGCAAGTTTTAACAATAAGAGCAGTTAGTAATCATTCCCCACACTAGAACCCCATCGTTGCGGTTGTGGTGAAGGCACGGCCGAGTGAACATTCCGCTAGCTTAGCCCAGCAGCACCACCTATTCTCCATACCCCGCCCTTCGGTGCGGGAGAGATCGAGAGCTGAAAGCCACTTGAGTAGTTCTATACCTGTATAACCTTCACTTCAACAACTGAAAGTGTATTCTTTGCACTCGCTTTGAACAGAGAAGCTTAGCTGTCTGTGGGAAAATACTTCAAGGGTAGCTCCCCCATATCTGAAAAGCTGATCACGTTGTAACGTATAAATACACGAATAAAGAAAAAGGAAGAGGAAAATAAGCTATGCTCAAAGAAACGAAAAAATCACTAATCCTGGTATTTTTTTTTAAACCTTAATAATCTGCGAATGTCCAATCATTTTGCGTCGTTCGTATCGAAATCCATATGGAATTTACTCTCAAACGACTTCCGCGTTTTTTTCCCCTCACAGGGAAGGTCGTGAAAATTGTACGCTATTTTATAAACTATTAATGACATTAAAAACGTTCAGAGATAATCAACCAGTTCCTTCTCGCATTTAATATCATTCGCGAAATTTCTGAAGAAAAAAAGGCACCCAATTTTGTTCGCCTTATTAAATTACATTTACAAAACTATAGTAGGTTTTGTGCTATATGATGTCTCCCTTTGAGTAATTAAATCCGTTACGGTAGTATTGGATGGCATGCCAATCATGTGCGTGTGAGCAACGATACCATCGCCTTGTGCAGCAAAAACAATTCTAAATGATCCATCAAAGTGAATCCTTTTTGCTAGCGGATATTGACTATGCTCTCTGGTAAACAGAACAAATGAAACTACCTACATGGCCCCTTCAATGAAAAGTGTCATAGCAAACTTTACACCGGTTAAAATTATTTCCCGGGCTGTTGTAGAAGCCTTGACCGTGTGGCGGATATTTCCGCTAGATTGGTCTTCCTGTGTGTGATGTACCCACTCCACCCGTCACAAATCACTTACGGTCTTATGTCGCCCGCAGGGCTTCGGCATTCGAGAGGTTGTGAAGCCCCTGGGGCTGTGGGGTCACGCCTGGCTGGAGCTCGTGAATCCCTTCTTTTCATCAGCCTAGCCAGTCTATTGGCATATTACCACTTCGTTTTCCCCGTCCCCCAATGTAAGCAGCTTACATTGAACGTTTCTGTGAATTTGATGACTCGCTGCATACACCTTGCGCCTCGAATGTTAAAACACTTTTAATAATATTATTTTCGATGTTGCCACTGTTTAAACCGCTCTTTATCTCTACAAAATTACTCTGTAGGGTTTATCACTTTGATAACTTAGACAAATTAGGACTTTAACTTTTGTTCCTATTAAACATACAACTGAAAGCTAATTTCCAAATTAAAATTATATGCTTAATGTGCTATATTTATTGTCCCTGCATACTTTTCTTAGGCTTAAATTTTGTTCTGTCAGACTTTCCGTTTTTACCAGCATAAATTCTGTTTTAACCTCAGGTATTTGTTGCAGTGGTTAATAATCTCAATGACTATGTTTCTTTTAGCATCAACAGCAAGTGGCTGCGGCCGTAGAGCGGGCCAAGCAAGTCACAATGCAGGAGCTCAACGCCATCATAGGGGTGAGTCGTCATCACTTTGAACATGATTATACAGACCAATAACTCATCGCATATCTTGTCCTTAGTGCTTCTTTTTTTGTATTTCCTGTTGTTCATCGCCGGTGATATTTTCTTCTTGTTCTTCTTGTAGATATTTTGTTAGTAATGTGATGTGCAGTTTTAAAATATCTACAAAGAACACAACCATCAAAAAATAATTTTAAATTAACAATGTGGCAGGAATAGAACACTCAAGATAGTTCTGTTCAGAGAGAGAGAGAGAGAGAGAGAGAGAGAGAGAGAGAGAGAGAGAGAGAGAGAGAGAGAGAGAGAGAGAGAGAGAGAGAGAGAGAGAGAGAGAGAGAGAGAGAGACTTTTCTCAGTCTTAGCCAATCACGATCTTGGAAAATAAAAATGTGCAACTTAGCTTCACTGGAGTTTTAATCACTCAAGTGTGGTCTAACACAATCGACTTGCTCGTCTTCCAGTCATTGTCCTATTTTGTCAACTTCATGACAGTAAAGCATTTATCATGCAGGCCAGAGAGATTAGAAGTGCAGGAACCAGGATAAGGGTCTCTTGACTCAACTACCGGGATCCCAAGAGCTGAGCTTATGGCTGGAGAGCTCTCGTCTTCCTCGTTTCTCATTAACTGGTGATGTCGCCTCCATTGGAGCAGTTATACTTTTAAACTTAGCCGAGCCCATCAATTAAACTAAACTGAGAAAGTGAAAGAACCAATGGGTACAGGATTTTCAAAAAAAAAAAGAGGAAGCAAACACAGATGATGAACTACCAGCACTACCCCCGCCTTCTTTATCGTCATCATTAACAGGAACAAAGTGAAATGAAAGTGTAGCTTTATCCTCCAGATTTATATATATGATTCATGCAGTCCGTTCAAGTCATCTTACCAGCGTCACTTTTCACCTCAACCTCATATGCAAACTGCTTCAAGTCTGAAACACTGAGTCTCTCCAATATCCTGCGGACACAGTCATTTCAACGCGTGAAGTCATGGTGTACTAATGTCTCTGAATCACATCTCAAGCAGCGAATCTTGCTCAATCACTTCAGACCTGGCAAACAATATTGGTTTGAGTACTATTGTCTCTGTCCAGATTACTAGGGTCCTGAAGGCCAAGATGAAACTTCAGATTATAATTGTTGCGAATGGTCTGTCATTAGACTGTAGTGTAAGGAATGTCTGTTGTTTTGATAAGCAACTCATTTTAACAGATCGTTTCATAAAGTAGTTGACCTATTTAGAATATTTTAGTCCTATTTCGAAATACAACAATGCTTACTTATGACTCATTCACCCGGACGTGCACAATGCAATCTACAAGTAATTAACATCCCTAATCAAATACTGCAAACACATAGCCGGCCACTTTTACAGATTTCAAATCATCAAATTATATATTAAAAAACAAACAAACAACAAAACACTGATCTGTACCAAATCTCAGAAACATCTATCAAGCCTTTTGGATCAATACTGAATGAAGCTGTTGAAATAAAGCCCCGGCTAAATCTGGAACCACCGATGTGTTGTCCAGAGTTTTCTCTTCGCACCCCTGTAAGGAGATAATTATGCTCAGACATACAATCGCCGCTTCATACATGGACCGAAATAACCACACAGCACTGCATGCCACACACAAATAGAGGAAAACACACCTCTTTACTTTCTGTGTAAGATGTCTGCTTACAAACCTTATCCATGCTTTGAAGAAAATTTATGTTATCAACCATCTTTATTTATCCCCCTCACTCTCTCTCTCTCTCTCTCTCTCTCTCTCTCTCTCTCTCTCTCTCTCTCTCTCTTTCTCTTTCTCTCTCTAACTGTCACAATAACATCGACTACAGATCGGAACCTCTCTCGGTTTTGTTCCTCTCTTTATTTAGATAATTTAACTGATGTGACGCTCTCTCAGTGAGATGGTCCGTCTCTGCCCTTCCTCTCTTCTCTTTACCCATCTGGGAATTTCTACCCTAATCCCTCTTCTCCACCCCACACCACCTCCCTCCTTTGTTTACACCCACACACACACACACACTGTCCTCCCCTCCAGACCTGTAATCTCTTTACTCATCCACGCCCAGAACCCCCCTCGGGGTTGCCGAGAGCCACCGCACTCACAAACCGTTCCCAGTACATCTCTTCCAGGGTGCTCGCACACGCTCACACACACATACACGCGCGTTATACAGACACACAGAGGTTCTGAACAGACCTCATTTCAGAGGTGGCTATCCCATGTCGACTCTTGTTTCCGCTAGGGATTCTCCCCCTTCCCTTCACGTCGTCTGCCTGTAGTTTCTCCAGCCGCTCGTGATGCCCTGAAGCTTTGCCTGTTCTGTGAGAGCTGTGGGTCGCCTCCCCTCCCTCTATCACAGCTCCCCATCCTACTTGCATGAACCCTTCTGTCCTGATTCCAATTTTAGCTTTAGTCCGTTTTCCTTTGCGTCTTTGAAGTAAATTTCATACTTTGTAAACCTTTCGTACCATTAGTTCTTCGGGTTTTAAAATTTCGTCTTACACTGTTTAGAATCTTAGAACAATAACAAGAATTATAGATTAACCATATTTAATCTGTGGCTGTTTTTTTTTTTATTTTGAATGATTTAAAAAATAATAATCAGATATCTGTGAATTTTTGGATCGAACCCTATCAATTTGATGCGTTCTTGTTCTGTTATTAAATCGATACTTTATCGAAGTAGATTTGATCATATATTTTTCTCCTAAGTTTAAGTTTTACTTCTTTTTCCTTCTTGTGAGAACTTTTTTTTTTTTAGCGGAGAGACCATCGGTTATTGGAAACCAACCATTTAGAAAGACGAGTATATTCCTCAAGACCTTTTCGCTCTCCCTCGCCCGTTTTGTCAAGGGTAATGAGAAAGCCAAGAAACAATCACATTCCGCTCTCTCGCTCTCTCTCTGCTCAATTCCCTCGGGCATCAACCTCAATAACTGGGAATGGTGAAGTGACCCGCTTCCAGTCTCTTTCTCTCTGGTGCATTTCTCCTTTTTCACCCCCTGCCTCCCCCTCATTCTCGGTCATCTTCCTCTCAAATCCTGTCTCCCACACCAGAGTTTTTGGGAAGTCCTTCTCGGGTTAACTTCTTTCCTCTCCTCTCAACCTTTTTTTTTTTTCTGTCCTTCTGTGGGTATATCAAAATGTCTTCTATTTGCTTGTCTACATATGGCTGTCAATATCTCTCTCTCTCTCTCTCTCTCTCTCTCGCTCTCTCTCTCACTCTCTCTCTCACTCTCTCTCTCTCTATCTCTCTCTCTCTCTCTCTCTCTCTCTCTCTCTCTCTCCCCCCCCCCCCAAAAAAAAAAAAAAAAAAAAAAAATCGCCAACCACTCCGTCGACAAAAAATGGCAAGGGTTCGGTGATAATTAGTGCCATTGATCGCAGATCTGATTATACGGTGAAAATTCAGTTAAACGTCGAGTCATTCTGAACGATGTTACGGTAACTAGAGAGTGAAGAGTTAGGCTGTTGAATATTTTGCTTCAGGTGCGCTAGTGTGAGGTAAAAGGAGTACATTTTAATTTATTATGGTACATTTGGAAAGCAGGGGGGAAAATCATGTATGATTCGCTCATTACACAAATTATGAGGATTCTGTCAAATTAACATGATTTCGGAATGGATAAACTATAAAACTGTAAGTTATATTTACTAACTAGTTATCAGTCTCTCACCCACTCTCGCTCTGCCATTTCTCTCTTCCTAACTTAACGATTTTTTCCTTATTTCTCTTTCATTTACGCCAGTCGCGTGAAGAGAAACAATGTTTTCTAGTCACGCTAATCTTATTATGTTTCGCTTACTGCGCACGGATTTGTCTGGTTTGGAAACTGCATTATAGCCCCCCCCCCCCGTCTCTCTCTCCCTCTCCCCACCTTTGTTTCTCTCTTTCTTCTATTCTCTTTGTCTCTTTATCCTTCCTTTTCTGTATCTCTCTCTCTCTCTCTCTCTCTCTCTCTCTCTCTCTCTCTCGCTTCCCTTTGTCTCTCTCTCATCTGTCCCTCTTTCGCTCTTTCTTCTGTTCTCTTTGTCTCTTTATCTTTCTTTCTCTGTATCTCTCTCTATCCCCCTTACTCTCTTTCTTTAATTCTCTTTGTCGCTTTATCTTTCCTTTTCTGTATGTTTCTCTCTCTCTCTCTCTCTCTCTCTCTCTCTCTCTCTCTCTCTCTCTCTCTCTCTCTCTCTCTCTCGTTTTGCTCTCATGCACAATATTTAAGCCATTAGCATGCCCATACAATCTCCATACAACACTGGCTCGTGCCGCTTCCTCATTTTTATTTCCCCAATCCATATTCAAAAGTCAAGTAGTGTTTCAAGAAATGCGCAGCCGTATAAATAAATTAATAAAAAGATCGGCTGTTGTAATGCGTTTGTGATTTCTAAAGAGAATTGAAGTCCATTACCGCAGTCTTGAACAAAGCGGCCCCGCCCGGAGTTCCAGCCTCTGGCTGGGGTTGTCCTGCCCACCCGGAAACTGACTGGAGAGGAAGATCAAAGTGCAATGATTATCGAGGAATCAAATCACACGGCTGTTGCGATTGTCTCAGAGGCTGAGGCTGGGCACACCTTTCAGTTATATCAGATTGGAATAGTTGGCTCATTTATCATCCGTTCACAGCAAGATATGGTTGCTGTTTTTTGTTGAATAATCGACACGACCTACATGTTTTTAATCACACCTTGTAATTCACTTTTGAAGTCTTCATGGTAGAGTCTACTTGAAGTTTGTCTTTCGAACATTTTTAAACTGGTTTGAAGTCTTGTTTTATTTCATTTACTTTGGATTATGGATACAAGATATTACTCATAACTGGTAATGCGATTGTGATCACCGCTTCATCACTGCCTCAACAGCACCATTACCACTGTCATCTTTGCCGCTATGTCACCTCATCGCCACTCCCGTACCCCAGCCACTCCCGTACCCCAGCCACTGCCGTACCCCAACCACTCCCGTACCCCAGCCACTGCCGTACCCCAACCACTCCCGTACCCCAGCCACTGCCGTACCCCAGCCACTGCCGTACCCCAGCCACTGCCGTACCCCAACCACTCCCGTACCCCAGCCACTCCCGTACCCCAACCACTCCCGTACCCCAACCACTCCCGTACCCCACCCACTCCCGTACCCCAACCACTCCCGTACCCCAGCCACTCCCGTACCCCAACCACTCCCGTACCCCAGCCACTGTCATCATTGCCGTCATCATGCCCTCATTGTTGCTATGTATCCCAACCATCTCCATCATTATAGCCGCCATCTCACCTTCATTGTCGCTACCACCACCATCATAGCCTCCATCTCACCTTCATTGCTGCTACCACCATCATCATTGCCACCATCTCGCCCTCACCCCAATTACCATCATCATTGCCACCATCCATTCTTGCCTGTAGCCCAATCACCATCGCCGTTGCCACCATCTCGCCTGTACCCCAATCACCATCATCATTGCCACCATCT
>JAWDGP010004455.1:0-13338 GCA_033675545.1 Elysia crispata
TATCTTTAGATAATAGAAATTTAGACAATAGACTAAATTTAAACATTTTTTGAAGAGATAGAATGCAATTATTGCTCTTAAAATTTGTTCTGTTTTAGGTAAATTTAGGGCGCATTACGTCTTTCTCAACCTTAACATAAATGTAATTTTTTTTTATTTTCATTAGTGAAAAGCTAACTTCAGATACATCAAATATTATTGGTTCTTTGGGAGAAACAAAGATTTATAGTGCATTATCAACTCTGTTGAAAACTGGAATAACACATGCTAGATGCAATTTCTATTACGCTTTCTCACAACAGGCAAAATCATAGATGTTAAATGAAAGAGAATACCTTGTTTGATTAGTGTCTTCACAAACTAAAAAAAAAATATGGGTTACTAATCAGGTCGTTTTCGATTACATAAAGGACCACCATGTTAAAGTATTTTTCGGAAATAAAACTCTGAAATAATTAGAAATTCAGGTGTTAAATTCACCAACAGCTCAGTCCCAAATACAATAGCAGAATACTGATATACAATTACAACATTGGTTGTTTCTTCTAGGCCTTATTCTTACTGACTTTGATCACACTTGTCTTTTGTGTACCCTGGTTCACAGCCTGCGTTACATGCTCCGGTACTACGGCTACACACATTGTTTGGTCCAGCGCAGTTTTTGCTGCAGTTGTTCAAACATTTATTTCCAAAATATCCAGGTTTACATCCTTCAAGACATTTCCCACTGGAGCGCTCACAAGCTTTGTCATGCCTAGCACAGTTTCTGCTGCACTGATTTAGACATTTGTATCCGTAATATCCTCGATCACAGCCGCCCTTACATGTCCCAGTGACATGATGACAGGCATTATCTGGTCTACCACAGTGTTCGCTGCAGCGGCTTGAACACCTAGATCCAAAGCTCCCAAGATCACAAGCTAATAAAAATTAAAGAGAGAAATGCCTCTGAATTAGAGTTACCTAAGTGAAAATGAAATAATTATGAATGTCACGATAGTACAGTATGGTTATAATAAAAGACGTAAGTCCAACCTAAAATCAGTGCTTTCTTTGATATAAGATAAAAAATTTCAAAAAATGTAATTCACATGACCGTTTGATAGAGATGAAGTTCAAACACAGTATTCTCTAGATATTACGAAAAGTAACTTCACAACCAGTAATCAATATATATCTTGACACAAGCACAGTGATAAGGAATTTATGGTTAACAGTTCGTGTCTCTAGGACTCGTGCTCTATCTGGCTATGTAGAATCAATAATGACATTTTTTGATTAGAAAGAACCACAGGTTTCCACTTTCTTTAAACAAAATTAGAATTGGGATACACTTTACACATCTGTAAATATATATATATATATATATATATATATATATATATATATCGTCAATGATTTCTGAGATCTCTCGGCTGGAAGTTAATGTAGAGTAATATTTATGCTATCTCTCATGGGAGGGAAATATTCTATACAGTTTAGAGCTCAAAGCTTCCAAAGAGCTATTTATGTGATGTCTCCTCGCTTTCTGAACTTGTCAGTCTTTTTAGAGAGGTTTAGGTTCATTAACTAATTTTCCGGTTCAATTTTTCATGACGACTATTGAGTGCTTTCTCACTCAGCTTAGCTCGTATATGATTGGCTGCTACCTTCAAAACAAACATACAATGAAACAGTGTGAAGCCGTTATATGACTTCGGATCAGAATTCAAATAAGTATCTTATTAAGTAGATTATGTGATTTAAATACAATATATGAGATCGTTATATGTATAGATGACTAATGACGTATGCTGACAATGACAATGAATGAAAAAATTGTTATTATCAACATTTGATTGATAAACGTAGAAGCTAGTAAGATAAAAAGACTTTTGAACTTTTACTGATGAGGAGAATTTCGATAGGCATTAAGTGTTTCAAAATATTAAACATAATTATTTTACATTTTAAGTCAATAACTTCAGTTTCCCGAGTTATTATAGAATCGGTAAACATAACATGATATTTTTTTTCTATGGTTCCCTTTTGGTTCAAGATGCATCTCACATTATAAAACGCATTTTAAAAATAAAATTGGATGATCTGTTTTATTGTAGATTTTCTATTTCACAACGAATTATACTACCTAGTTAAAAGTAACAAGTTCTTCTTGAAGGTGGTGTTAGCTTATCAACCTAAAGCATCTTCTAAATTGCACATTGGTGGAAGTCCAAAATAATAAGAGTGATAGATATGATATTTACACCAAAAAACATTTTAAAAGAAAATTATCTAATTCATCTAAGATCTTTGAAATGATTATAATTGTTTAATAGAGATCACGTCTTCCAACAAAGAGTGATCCATGATATATTTCTCTTATTAAACTCTCAGTCCAAAACCTTCTTTAGTAACATTAGTGAGTGGCATTCATCGTATCTAAATACCCGACGTGACTTAAATTGCTGTTATTAGAAAAAAAAAAAGAAACACTGCAATATAGCACTTATCAAACATGCTTCTTTATATATATATATATATATATATATATATATATATATATATATATATATATATATAAATGGGTTCATTTAATTGAAGGTTAGTTTTCCAGCAAGAGCTACACTTTTAACCCATAGAGTATTCTATATTGAGTGACCTTAAATACTATTATTGTAGTTGCTATTCTGGTCGTCATAGACCTCTCAAAACTGAATGTCTCAGCCGCTGGCTCTGATCTTGATCTTCACCCTTACGGTCGACAATACTGCAATACCTTGTAAATCAAACCACTTGATCGATTCGGTTTACGCTATTTCTTCTTTTTCACTCACGCAATATTAATTTTATTTTTACTTTCTATCGTTTCTTTAAAGAAACATCAACTGTTTTCGAAGGGTAAAGAATCATATCTGTTGAGTGATTTTTTTCTAAGTAGGTGCGAGGAGATAACAAAATAGCAGCATAGCTGAAGAGGTCCATCTTTAACCCGACCCAAAGAGATGGATGAGTCAGGTTTCCTAATTACACAAACTAGAGTATTAAGACATAAGAAACAATTAATATTATGCAATATTGATATTCTTTTGCAATCAAGTTTCTTGAAAAGCCTATAAAACAAATTTACTGCCGAAAAAAAAATACATTTTTTCATAAGAAGAGTGTAGAAACCAGATTTTGGTAAACATGTAATTATTTTTTCACATGAATTGTTCAAAAGTTTATCTCAAATCGTTTCAACAGTTGCACCCACGCCACGTGGATTGTTTAACAAGTGTGCACAAAAGAGCTAAACACTTACTAATTTTCTGAGGTGATTATTCGGCAGTTTTCATATAATTTAGTATCAAAAAGAGGCTACCCGATAATGACCGTATCACACACGATGTAAAAAAAGATGTATTGGTCTTACAACACGACGCAAGTGAGATACACGCAACAACTTATTACAAACTGCAAATAAACATGCATTACAAATATAAAACGCTGACGTGTAAACCCACCACTATTACAGTCTCTGCCGCGGTAACCATCGACACATCCGTAGCATTCTCCTGTCACGTGATTACAGCTGCTCTTCTTGCACTTTGCGTCGCATTTCTGACTACAATTCTGACCCCATGTTTTGTCATTGCATTCTGAGAGAAAAAAAAATATGGGAAGAAATAGTGACTTAGACCCCAACATTTTAGGTCATCAATGGCATCCGTGGTACTCAGGCTCAAAACTATGTTAAAATATTGGTTTGCTAAATTTATTAGTTTGCGGCAATATGCTTATTCATACAATCATATTACACTTTCACTAGTAGTTGCCTTATTAACACTGTTAGACCTTTACATTGCTGGGCTGCATTACCTGCTTCTGTGAAGAGCAATTTATTTGTTTGATTTATATTTTTCTTTTTTTCAACTTATGTTTTATTTTAAAAAAGGGACATTCATTGACAATAAACCTAAATTTTTCCACAGTTCTCTGATAACATTGTCACAATAATTTTACCCGTATACTTCGCCGGGCAGATAAATCTGATTTATTTAATGCAACGTTTCTCAAGCTCTGTCCATCTTACCCAAAAAACAGAATACAACGAGGGACTTTTTCTCTTTTCAATAGGGTATGGCTATATTTACACTGCTTGTCTCATGAAAATCAGAAAATTGTCATAATAATACCATTCGGTAATGTAGCAATACAACAAAGAGGAAACAAATACAAAAAAGGAAATCAGTTGCCATTTTAAATCGTACTTTTTAAAAGACGAAGATCAACTTATTTCCCAAAACATGTAATAAATGTTTACCAAAGATAAAACTTTAATTTACCCTTACCTAGAGAATTATTCTTTGCAAATAAAGCATTCCTTTTCTCTGTCAGACCTGACAGGTATAAATCATAATGTCTCCTTCTTTAAATTCACAACCGCTTGAAAATTTACAGGAAAAGAATTTAAAATGCATTTATCATCCATTTAAATAGGATAAATTATAGGATACTTACAACTAAAAGAGAAAAATTACGAACAGTCGTTGATTATGTTTCCTTATAAGCATTTTAGTATAACAGGATCACATAATTATCTATTAAGAAAATATATACCAGCAGTTAAAGTAATTCTTAGCTTTGATATATTCACCTTGTGAACATAAATTGCCCTGATATCCTGGATCACAACCCAGGTTACAAGTACCAGTGACATGATGACAGAGATGTCCATCTCCAGCACAGTGGTCACTGCATGTCTTTGAACAGTCTTTACCATAGTGACCTTTTGTGCATTCTGCAGAATTGAGAGATACATCGATATTCTTAGTTAAAATTAAAAAAAAAATGTTGCCAGAGGAAAAATAAACGATTTATAGAATCTGATAGCATTTTTTCATTGGAAAATTCCTTAAGAAAACCAATGACAATGCATGAATATGAGTTCCTTCTTGTAATAAGCAGTTCTAGCAAATTTCAGCGAGAATATCTATGAATTTCAGAAACTTAGAAAGAAAATTAAATTTAAACTATCACTTGATGAAAAGGAAAGTTTTATTGAGGCTATCTTTAGATAATAGAAATTTAGACAATAGACTAAATTTAAACATTTTTTGAAGAGATAGAATGCAATTATTGCTCTTAAAATTTGTTCTGTTTTAGGTAAATTTAGGGCGCATTACGTCTTTCTCAACCTTAACATAAATGTAATTTTTTTTTTATTTTCATTAGTGAAAAGCTAACTTCAGATACATCAAATATTATTGGTTCTTTGGGAGAAACAAAGATTTATAGTGCATTATCAACTCTGTTGAAAACTGGAATAACACATGCTAGATGCAATTTCTATTACGCTTTCTCACAACAGGCAAAATCATAGATGTTAAATGAAAGAGAATACCTTGTTTGATTAGTGTATTCACAAACTAAAAAAAAAAATATGGGTTAATAATCAGGTCGTTGTCGATTACATAAAGGACCACCATGTTAAAGTAATTTTCGGAAATAAAACTCTGAAATAATTAGAAATCCAGGTGTTAAATTCATCAACAGCTCAGTACCAAATACAATAGCAGAATACTGATATACAATTACAACATGGGTTGTTTCTTCTAGGTCTTATCCTTACTCACTTTGATCACACTTGGCTTTTGTGTACCCTGGTTCACAGCCTGCGTTACATACTCCGGTACTACGGCTACACACATTGTTTGGTCCAGCGCAGTTACTGTTACAGTTGTTCAAACAGTTGTCTCCGAAATATCCAGGTTTACATCCTTCAAGACATTTCCCACTGGAGCGCTCACAAGCTTTGTCATGTCTAGCACAGTTTCTGCTGCACTGATTTAGACATTTGTGTCCGTAATATCCTCGATCACAGCCGCCCTTACATGTCCCAGTGACATGATGACAGGCATTATCTGGTCCACCACAGTGTTCGCTGCAGCGGCTTGAACAACTAGAACCAAAGCTCCCAAGATCACAAGCTAATAAAAATTAAAGAGAGAAATGCCTCTGAATTAGAGTTACCTAAGTGAAAATGAAATAATTATGAATGTCACGATAGTACAGTATGGTTATAATAAAAGACGTAAGTCCAACCTAAAATCAGTGCTTTCTTTGATATACGATAAATAATTAAAAAAAAATGTAATTCACATGACCGTTTGATAGAGATGAAGTTCAAACACAGTATTCTCTAGATATTACGAATAGTAACTTCACAACCAGTAATCAATATATATCTTGACACAAGCACAGTGATAAGGAATTTATGGTTAACAGTTCGTGTCTCTAGGACTCGTGCTCTATCTGGCTATGTAGAATCAATAATGACATTTTTTGATTAGAAAGAACCACAGGTTTCCACTTTCCTTAAACAAAATTAGAATTGGGATACACTTTACACATCTGTAGAAAAAAAAAAAAATATATATATATATATATCGTCTAAAATTTCTGAGATCTCTTAGCTGGAAGTTAATGTAGAGTAAGATTTATGCTATCTCTCATGGGACGGAAATATTCTATACAGTTTAGAGCTCAAAGCTTCCAAAGAGCTATTTATGTGATGTCTCCTCGCTTTCTGAACTTGTCAGTCTCTTTAGAGAGGTTTAGGTTCATTAACTAATTTTCCGGTTCAATTTTTCATGACGACTATTGAGTGATTTCTCACTCAGCTTAGCTCGTATATGATTGGCTGCTACCTTCAAAACAAACATAAAATGAAACAGTGGGAAGCCGTAATATGATTCGGATCAGAATTCAAATCAGTATCTAGTTAAATAGATTATGTGATTTAAATGCAATCTATAAGATCGGTATGTTTAGATGACTAATGACATATGCTGACAATGACAATGAATGAAAAAATTGTTATTATCAACATTTGATTGATAAACGTAGAAGCTAGTAAGATAAAAAGACGTTTGAACTTTTACTGATGAGGAGAATTTCGATAGACATTAAGTGTTTAAAAATATTAAACATAATTATTTTACATTTTAAGTCAATAACTGCAGTTTCCCGAGTTATTATAGAATCGGTAAACATAACATGATATTTTTTTTTAATCTATGGTTCCCTTTTGGTTAAAGATGCATCTCACATTATAAAACGCATTTTAAAAATAAAATTGGATGATCTGTTTAATTGTAGATTTTCTATTTCACAACGAATTATACTACCTAGTTAAAAGTAACAAGTTCTTCTTGAAGGTGGTGTTAGCTTATCAACCTAAAGCGTCTTCTAAATTGCACATTGGTGGAAGTCCAAAATAATAAGAGTGATAGATATGATATTTACACCAAAAAACATTTTAAAAGAAAATTATCTAATTCATCTAAGATCTTTGAAATGATTATAATTGTTTAATAGAGATCACGTCTTCCAACAAAGAGTGATCCATGATATATTTCTCTTATTAAACTCTCAGTCCAAAACCTTCTTTAGTAACATTAGTGAGTGGCATTCATCGTATCTAAATACCCGACGTGACTTAAATTGCTGTTATTAGAAAAAAAAAGAAACACTGCAATATAGCACTTATCAAACATGCTTCTTTATACATGTATATATATATATAAATGGGTTCATTTAATTGAAGGTTAGTTTTCCAGCAAGAGCTACACTTTTAACCCATAGAGTATTCTATATTGAGTGACCTTAAATGACATTATAGTAGTTGCTATTCTGGTCGTCATAGACCTCTCAAAACTGAATGTCTCAGCCGCTGGCTCTGATCTTGATCTTCACCCTTACGGTCGACAATACTGCAATACCTTGTAAATCAAACCACTTGATCGATTCGGTTTACGATATTTCTTCTTTTTCACTCACGCAATATTCATTTTATGTTTTACTTTCTATCGTTTCTTTAAAGAAACATCAACTGTTTTCGACAGTAAAGAATCATATCTGTTGAGTGATTTTTTTCTAAGTAGGTGCGAGGAGATAACAAAATAGCAGCATGGCTGAAGAGGTCCATCTTTAACCCGAGCCAAAGAGATGGATGAGTCAGGTTTCCTAATTACACAAACTAGAGTATTAATTTATATTTTGGGAATTTCTAGATATTTTTTTTTAATATGGCTTTACATGATATAATCAGACTTTGTGACCAGAAAGGTTAAAGCCTCTTTCTCATTGTCGTGCCAAGCAATAGTTGAGCGGTTTTGTTGTATTACAACGGAATAAATAGTACTTGAAATGACCTAACCAATGATCATGTTGCCTCATTAAAGAAAAGAGTAAGAAGCAATCAAAGAAATTAGCAGATCTTCAAGGAATTTGAGCTAAAAGCTGCGTCACTTTAGATGAAGTTTTCATATCACCTAGACCTGTTTGATAGCTAAACATGTATTCCATATAACCAAGTATTTCAATTTGTAATCCCTATCTCGATGTGCGTAAACAAGCAAATACTAGAGAAGGAAACCTGATTCTGGCCATGAACTTTGACAGACATGGCTAACAAAGATGATATTTGTGGAAATTGTAAATGTTAAAGGCAAATGTGACTATGAATATAATACAATTTATTTTTTTTTAAAACAAATTTCGTGAACAACCTATACACATTATTCATAATCAAAAATCTTTCCCTGTTGCGGCTTCGTTACATTTCATGCATCACAAACTTTTTTTTTCCACAAGGGCAGTGTAAGAACGATATTTTGCAAAATGGAAAGCTTATTCTTATGAAATATTCAAAAGTTTATCTAAAATCGTTTCAACATATGCCATGCGGATGGTTAAGAAAGTATATTCAAAGAGCTAAAGCTTTACCTCTTTTCTGAGGCGATTCTTAGGCGGTACTCTTTTTTATTTAGTCACAAATAGAGGCTGTGTTACGATTAAAGTATCACGCATTGTGTAAAAAAAATATTGCAAAGGACATTCACGGCGCCGCAAGTTAAATTAATGCTTTCTTGAAACAAAATTAGAATTGGGATACACTTTACACATCTGTATAAAAAAATATTGCAAAGGACATTCACGGCGCCGCAAGTTAAATTAATGCAACAATTCAGATTGCACTGTATAACAAAAAAAAAACATGATAAGACATCGATACGAAAACCTACTATGATCGCAAAATCCACCCGAGTAACTATCGACCAAAAAAAACACTCTCATGTCATGTGGTGGCAGCTGTTGTTTACACACTTAGCGTTGCATTTCTTACTCCAATTCTGGCCCCATGGTGTAATGTTACATTTTGGAAGGATATGAGAAGAAATAATGAATAAGAGCATATTGAGTAAAAAAGGCATCAATGGTAATCAGGCTCAAAATTATGTGAGAAGAATGGTATGCTAAGTTGATAAGTCTTACACAATATACTGTTCATTTATTAATACAATCATAATAAACGTTCTTTATTATTTGCTGTATTATCACTATTAAATCTTTGAATGCTGCGCTGAATTATCTGCTTTTTAATGAGCAGTTTACTTTTTGAGATTTATATTTGTTCAAATTTACTTGAGTTAGTTTGAATTGAAAGAAAGTGGGGCATTTGAGTTCAAAAATTCAAAAAATATGTCTCAGTTCTAAAATTATAAGCCATCTGCTCCCGTCTTCTTATTATTTGCGTTCCCAAGTCATCTGTATATTTTATTTCATTGAGAAACCCTATTGGTGCACTTCAACATTTCACAAGCTATGCCCATTTTACACGGAACACAGAAAGCAACGATTGACTCCTCTTACTCCTATGCAGTATGGATCGTTTACACAGTTCAACAAATCAGGTGCCCTACTCTTTAGCGCAGGCGATCATGACCTTCCACGCATGTTTGTCCCTCATCACTTTTAGTGCATCTGCCATTTCTCCAGCTTTTAGCCACTTTCTTAGATTATACATTTTTTCACGCTGATTTCCCCTGCTGCATTCTCCATCGATCATTTCAGGTGTTGCAAGTTTTTTTCTAGTTTCTCTCTTTTTTTTAAAAAAAAGGTTTCCTGCCGTTTTCCAAGGGCCCTTCTTCTTGTGTTAATGGAGGTTGTTTTAGTAACGACTTTATTATCTGGAAATTCTTTTTGCTTTCGCTTTTCTTGATTCATTTTCATTGCTTCACATTAAAGTACCCAAATATTTGAATAGATCCCTTTTGTTTTGTGTTTCCGTTGATAAATATCTTGCTCAGTGAATACTCCTTATTTGTTTTTTTTTAATTGACGACCATTACTTCTGTCTTTTCGCTATTCAATACAAACTTTTTCTTATTGCTCTCTTCTTCAGGAAAGTCTAATAATTGTTGCAAGTCTTCCTTTTTTTCGCAATTTATACAGTTTCATCAACGTACATTACATTGTTTCCGTTGTGCCCTCCTACTTTTATTTCATATTATCCTTCTAGGTTTAGAAAACGTGAGTTACAGAGGGAAAAGATTTGGGTAAAGCAATCATCTTTGTCTGACACCAGGCTTTATTTTTTTAAACAAGCTGATTTTTCCATCAACTCGCTTTGCTGTTGTCTGTTCTCCATACACGTTTATTTACTAGCATATCTTTTCCATCTATCTTCAACTGTGTTAGCTGTGTGATTATCACATGACTTCGGTCTCTATCAAATGCCTTGATAGCACAAAAAAACTTCAGTTAAACTTTCAGAGGTCGTTCAATTGTAGCTTAATGAATGTTGATTGCTTTTGCCCATTGTTGGTCCACTTTATCCGCTTCTCCTGAAACTTCAAATTTATTTTGAACAACCACAAGATACTTCTCTAGATGATTCCTGTTAGATGTAAATAAAGCCAAACCAAGCTTTTTTATTTTAGATTTACTTCGGGTTTTCTTGAGAATCAGTCACTGGAACATCGTCATTATTACAGTCTGTCTCAGGATTGGTCTTTGTTGAGAAAAGCGCAAAATGTGAACAGTTATTTTTTTTCACTTCCATCGCCTGGGCTTTTCTGTCCATTTTCTTCTTGATCGTTGCTGAAACCATGGGTTTACAATAATAAGGTTGTCTGTACGACAAAATTAAACTAGTGTCTCTTCTCGCATGTTATTGCTGCGCAGCCAACGAGACCTAACTTCATTTCCTTCTCCCTTCTAATTTTGCATTAAAATCACCAGTAATAATATATGGTCTTGCTGTCTCGATTCTGCATTTGCTTGCTCTTGATCTTCATAAAATATTTCTAGGTCCTCATCGCTACTAGTTGATGTTAGTGGGGATGTTTGAATGATGTTAAGATGAAAGTACAAAAGTTTTCCTGCATTCTTTAAAATTAAAAATTTAAATCCTTTGACTTGTTCAATGTCTTGGTCCAATAGAATAGCAGCTTTTTTCTCTTATTCTGTACCTCTTGAGTAGAATATTTCAAACGTTCTTTGTTTTATCTTGCCTGCGGCATGACATCTGACTACCCTCAAGCTTAGAGTATTAATTTATATCCTTTTCATTTCTTGTTTGATATTATCTTACTTTCCCTGTAGTGGCATTGCTGTCACAATTCATGTTACCGTATTTACTTAATTTCATATTGCGCGCTAACACCTGATAACGATCGGGTGTCACCTGCGGCATATGACAATCCGTACCTGACGAGACTGTCCTGCCAGTCGCAGACCACTCAAAAACGTCGTTTATTTTCTGCCTTGAATACAATATTGTGTTTTGTTATGATTGATCTTTGGAAAGATACCTATAGTGGGTAGCAATTGCCTTGTACAGGAGCGGTGCATGTGCTGAGCTGATGTCCCAAACATTTGACCCATAAACTGGAGTCACTTACTTGCCCAGCTTGAGTGTTTTGCCATAAGTGACATCTTATCTATTGCCTAGCACTCATCCATCAGCTACTTTTCATGGCTTCATCGTGACTGATATGGGAGTATGGATGTGTTGGTCACTTGCCCAAAGATCTCCCACAGGCTAGCCGAGGGAAGGACTGTCTTATTTTCGCTCCTTAGAACTGGCTCTGATCTGAGAGGTCTTTGGTTCGTTTTCTTAACAATCATTTTAGTTTTGCAGTATCCCATTATTATCTATTATACAAATATCTAGTAACAATTAAGATATTTGATAGCCTTGATAACCTTACCATTTGTACATAGATCACCCTGATATCCTGGATCACAACCCAGGTGACAAGTACCAGTGACATGATGACAGAGATGTCCTCCTCCAGCACAGTGGTAACTGCATGTCTTTGAACATTCTTTACCATAGTGACCTTTTCTGCATTCTGCAAAATAGATAGACACATAGATATTTTTAATAAAAATCTTAGAATCTGATAGTGCCAAACATTTTGATTGGAAAAGTCCTTAAACAAACCAATGAGAATGTATGAATATGAGTTCTTCCTTGTAAAAAGCAGTACTAGTCAAGTTTCAACGAGAATATCTATGAATTTCAGAAACGTAGAAAGTAGATTGAATTTAAACAATCAATTGATGAAAAGAAAACCAATTATTGTTTTCAAAAGCAGCTTCTCTCTTAAATAAATATAGTGCGAATAACGTCTATCTTAACCTTGGCAATATCACAAGCTAATGAAAGAAAGAAACACATTTGAACAAATATCTCTTCAATGCATATAAAAATACAATGAACTAAAAAACTTGGATTGTCACATTTTTTTAAATAAACAATAAAAAGACATTTATTTGGTTATTTTTTCCTGCTTAGTAGCATTTTGTCAATTAGTAAATTGTATACCACATGAAAAAAATATGATTTTAGCTGTTTACTGCAGTTTCTCAGTTATCGTAAATTCGTAAATTTTGCGAATTGAATCTCCAGGCCATGAAATTTCTGCTAAACCCAAAACATATCTCGCCAGTACGAAAAAAAAAACAACAAGTAACTATATATGTTTTAAATCTTTTCTTTTAATTAGAAAATAATAAATTGTACGCAATAAGCTCTAACATTTTGCTGTGCCCTCCCCCCCTTTTTTTTTACTTATTATAAATAATTCAAATAGTAAATAGATAGATTAAGATTTTAAGGGAGAATGGCTTACATTGTTTTTTATGTTGACCAGCGCAAAAAATAACTATCGCCTTGGATTTCCATCAATAGAATAATCTCTAAGTAATATCAACTGGTTTATCATAACAGCTGAACGTGATGTCACCTTAGTTATAAAACATGTTGAATTCATAGGTACAGTTCATTATGAGAAATCAAAAACAATCTGTCAATGCTATTGATGAATTTATTATGCTTAGATATGACAATGTCGACAGAAAGAGATTTTTTTTCCTTTTGCAACCTGTCTTAATGAGCTTCAAGAGAGCTACCATAAGATACGCTAGAGAAGAAAACCTGCTTTGTGGTATTAACTATGGTGTCTTTATGGTTTAAGGTGCATGGCGTTTTTAAATTTCTATCTTTAAAAAATTGGCGATACA
>JAWDGP010004459.1:0-35000 GCA_033675545.1 Elysia crispata
CTGGTGACAAACGACGCAAAGATATTTGGTGTTCTGGATGATAAGCAAGCCAAGATACAAGTGGAGCTATTTAAACCTCACGACTGTCAATCCGATTACTCGTGTCAAACTTTGGGAGTTGATTCAAAAGGCAAAAAACTGTTTAGCGCAATCAAACTGACACAGCAGGGACAAACTAGATCTCCAGTGGACATAGACAGGTGGATCGACGATAAACTAGAACAGATTGAGAGAAGTGTTCATGATGTGACTCAACCCTGGAATAACTTTGTCCTCCAGTACCGCATTGATCATAGGCTAAATTCTCTTCAAGACAAAATTGAATTGTTAGAGACTAGAAAAAAAGTCGAAACCGAACATAATTCATTAATTGCAAAAGTTTCAGGAAGAATGGATCTGATTGGGTCGGATCTACAAGAGAGCCTGTCGAATAATTTTTTGTCTACCGTACGTGAGGTACAAGATTCTGTCTCAGACGCCTCTAAAAGCTGTAGAGAGTTTGGCGGAGTCTTGGCTAACACAAGTACAGCTTTTGTAGGTTCGATGAACAAAGGGTTTGATCAAATCAGAGATAGCGCTCATGAGAACCAGCTCGCCTTAGCAAAACAAATAAAGTCTATAAACACTAAGTCTTCTTCACAACTGGAGAAATTCCACGTGAACTCAAACGTACAGAACAACTACAAACAAATCATATCAGGCTCGAAAGATATTGTCTCTCAAATTAGCTCAAAAATCGCCATTATTTTTCAATCCATTATGATGGACATGTTGAGACCCACAGTTTGTGAGAAAGGAATGGCTCCTGTTTTGTCACATGGTTACCCTGTAATTTATCCAAGCAGTGAAAGCAAATTCCAGTTCCCCTACTTGTGTGACCCATTTACCGATGCTGGAGGTTGGATTGTTATCCAGCGTCGATCCACGGGAAATGTAAACTTCCATCGCAACTGGCTCGAATACAGAACTGGTTTCGGTTACTTTGACGACGATTTCTGGCTCGGCAACGACAATATCCACGCAATCACCCTCACCGGAACATATGAACTGAGGGTAGACCTTCGCTACAAAGGAAAATCAGTCTTTGCACAGTACAGCCAATTCTCTATCTCTGACGAATTGAGTAAATACACTCTACGCTTGGGAATCTATTCTGGGACGGCGGGGAATTCCCTGGACTATCACAACAATTTTAAGTTCTCCACATTCGACAGAGATAATGATCAATGGTTCGGAAATTGTGCAAGGGAGCAAAAGGGGGGTTGGTGGTTTAATGAGTGTGACAAAGCTAACCTTAATGGCGATTGGGCGGGTAAAGCCAATAGAGGAATGGAATGGGATAGTTTCATCGAAACTTTTGATTCTCTAGATTTCTCAGAGATGAAGATTAGAAAAGTTGGATAGGAGAGATTCAAGCTGTGCTTTTTTCCACTTTAGGTGAAGATGTTTTATATATATATATATATATATATATATATATATAGGCATGATGGCTCGTTCAGCTGATCCTGTGGGGAAGATAACTACACAACTTCAAATGCAAACATCACAAAATTACAGACTATTACTCTCCAAGGCAGCTGCATCGAAGAAAAGCAAATTTTACAGCATTATCAGATATATCTCCTTCAAAGACTCTCACTGTACGGTTTGGAAATATATAGAACGTTGAGAAATGGAAAGTTTTCTCACGTTTTCAACTTAGACAATATTTAAATGAAGAAGAGATCTCAAGCAAAAGAGTAAATTAAATTTGGTGCAATCTCTCCACCGAGACCACAATGTGGTGCTGCTGACCCATTACAAATTAATATAGAGCTGGAGAACAGAATTAAGGCCTTTTTTATTGATAAGTTTACCATGCATTGCTTAAGCTTATTTTAGATCTAGATCTGATCACAATCTGTATAACTCTTAGAAGACGAATGAAGTTAATGAAGTTAACGAAATGGCTTTTCTTGTTCCTTGTTATTAACTAATGGATCTGGCCGATATCTTGTATAATAAACACTATATTAGTTTGAAATGTTTGTAATAAAAGTAGAAGTGGTGGGACACTGGTCTTGACAGATTAGAATTTAAAAAAAAGACTTCATCGCTGTACATTGTGTGGTTTTGGAGGAGATAGCAGAAAAATCAAAGTTACCTTTTATAATATAGATACCCTTTTTTTAGCTTTTCTTCATAAAATATTTAACTCACTTTCGTCGAAGAAATACTTCTTCCAAATGTTTCTTTTTAATCTTTACCGCTGATTTTTTATGCTCCTTTGGATTTCTGTTTTATTCTGGAAATTATTATTTAATCATTTGAACTTAAATTTGTAGGTACATTACTAGGCTTTTTTTTTCCTTTGCTCTTAAATTCTTTCTAAATACGTATTGTTAAATTTCAGGGTTTTTTTTTCCTAATTTACTTTTCTTTTACACTTATCTGTAGAATGGATAAAAGAAATAAAAATTTAATTACAAATAAACCCAATTCCTATACATTGTGTGTAATATATTGTTTGGATGTGTGAATTTGCTTTCGTATTGATTTCTGGTGGTCGATTAAATGTCTCTACTGTTGTGCTTAATGATGTGTAAGGTCTAAATGTTAATACATTTTCACGACCGCTCAGTTGCGCTGCCGAACCCAAAGCGAGAGGTTTAGGTTACCTTGGTTCACCGGTTGTTAATCGTGCATGAAGAGAAAAGCCAACAGCCCCCTCTAGTATCATTTCAAACAGCAGTAAATATGTTTCTTGTTCCATTTTTTTTTAGTATTGGTTTTTGCACCAAAATCACGTTTTTGTGAGGGTTTTTGTATTGTTTGGTATCAAAAAAAAGTTTATTCTCTGCTTAAAAACACGCTGATTTTTTACTGTTGTACCATCTGCGTTGTTTGTTTATACCATGCGTGTGTTTCAGAGGTGCACTTAACGAGTGGCTATTAAATTTTTTAAGTTTACTTTACACTTTTTTTTTAACTTTTGGAAAATCAGAACGTTAATGTGTTCGAAACTTCCCCCATGTTATCAAGAAGTAGTGATCGTATCAACTGCGCAAAATCAAATTCGTTTAGTTGATTTTCTTACTTGCGAGCCTTTTTTTTTAAGTATTCCACATTTTGGCTAAGTAATATAAAGTTCATTTTTAATGTAGAAAAAAAAAAACATTCAATTTTTTTTTCTTAACAATTTATCAATAAGACATATGGTTTTTGTTTATTTTTTTTTAAGATAATGGAGCTCTTTACTGGCATAACTAATACTTAAAAAATCTGTGCAATTGAGAAAAATATAAAATTTAGAACTAAAATATTAGTGATCCAATTTAAGTCCGCTCTTTTCTGTGTGACGGTACACTGTATTATCAACTAAATACCGAAAATGTCTCTCTTTACATGCAGTATGTCTTATAAAGGAAACTTAAAATTGCAATATTTGAAAGGACAAAGGTTATCAGCCTCCCATGGTTATCTGAGATAAAAAAAAATCTATAGGAAAAACTATCACAAAAGCTTGGAGAATCATCTCAAATAGGAGAACAGATTCACTCGCATAATTATGTCGCTTATCGCAAATATGTATAGAAAAAGAAAAAAACTGAGGTGGAATTGGACAAATCATTATTTTCATTAAAGAGGTGGACAAAAGAAAGTGTAGGAAAAGGAGAAAAACTCGCTCTTGCCTTGAAATAGGCTTTGGAGCTGACATAAACAGAGATAAAGAAGAGGAAAAAAATTTGGGCTTGTATCGTTAGTGAACAAAAAGAGAGAAATTTATGCACAGGAAGTAGGAAAGAACTTAATAGTAGGGAAACCAAAGATGACCTCCGAGTTAGGACCAACTTTTTTCCCTCGAAACGGATCAAGAAGAGGATTAGTTATCATGACAGTATAAGGGTGGAATTCCAGAAGATTATGTGTGAAATCGAGGGGGAAGATCGCTAAGCATAGGTTAGCTTTCTATAATTTGAAAATTAAATGGCTATATCTTTCAAGTTTCCTGGTTAAACTATCCAAATGAAAAAGTTTTATGAAAATGCTACTAATCTGTGTATACTTGTGAACATTTTTGGAAAAAAATTATGTTCCAGTGTTTTTAATGAATTTTTTAAGAAGATCCTAATTAGTTTTGTCTCAAAATAGATATATATATATATATATATATATATATATATATATATATATATATACGAATAGAATTTGAACTTTTGAACATTTTGCCTCCAGAACTTATATACCCGTTCAGCTCATTTTTCTAGCTTTCATAAAAATCAAGAATTAAAGTTCTTAAGCTTAAAATATTTTGATAGTTAATTTTTCATTTTTATGATTTAAAAAGAAATCACACTCTCTACACACAAGCACATCCAATAGAAATGTATAAACATATATTTTATCTGCAAGATAAACCATGGATGTAAAGTAACGCTTAAGTTCAATCTGTTCTCTGCGGTAGAGCTTTGGAAATAGATTTCGACTGTTTTCAGCCGCCGCAACCTTCTTTCCACTTCCTGGGTAATCACAGGCGCTTATCTTGGAGTATATGTGCTGATCACATTCGACTAGTGCTGCAGCTGCTGCTGCTGCTGTTGCTGACTGGTGAACTTATTTTACCTCAAAATTTGCGTCGCCTGTCATCTGTCCTCCATGCTGGAGATCCAATGCCTGATGGTGAAGGAGAATTGTACCCAGGAGAGATCTATATGCCATAGTGCAGCCAATCACTGAAGCTTTTCAGGCGTGGCTTTAAATCCTGACACTGTTGTCTCCAAGATAAATCTGTTTGCCATAGGTTGGCCAATGACTGAAGCCTTTCACGTGTGGCATTAAATCCTGACTCTGTTGTCTCCAGGAGAGATCTACATGCCATAGGTTGGCCAATGACTGCAGGCTTTCAGGCGAGGCATTAAATCCTAGTAAAGCTGTCTCCAGGAGAGATCTGTATGCCATAGGGTAGACTGTTGTCTTCAGAAGAGATCTGTATGCCATAGGGTAGACTGTTGTCTTCAGAAGAGATCTGTATGCCATAGGTTGGCCAATGACGTGGCATCAGAACGCGACATTGTTTTTTTTTTTTCAAGAAAGTTCTTAATGCCATAGAGTGGCCAGTGACTGAAGCCTTTCAGGCGTGGCATTAAATTCTGGCACTGTTTTCTCCGGGAGTGATCAGTATGTCATAGGGTGGCCAATGTCTGATTCCCTTCAAGCGTGGCATTGAATTGTGGTGCAGTTGTCTCTAGGGGAGATTTTACGAGATGAGAGCATTACAGAACAGGAAAAAGTAGTAGTAGTAGTAGTAATAGTAGTAGTAGTAGTAGCAGTAGTAGTAGTAGTAGTAGTAGTAGTAGTAGTAGTAGTAGTAGTAGTAGTAGTAGTAGTTGTAGTAGTAGTAGTAGTAGTAGTAGTAGTAGTAGTAGTAGTAGTAGTAGTAGTAGTAGTAGTAGTAGTAGTAGTAGTAGTAGTAGTAGTAGTAGTAGTAGTAGTAGTAGTAGTAGTAGTAGTAGTAGTAGTAGTAGTAGTAGTAGTAGTAGTAGTAGTAGTAGTAGTAGTAGTAGTAGTAGTAGTAGTAGTAGTAGTAGTAGTAGTAGTAGTAGTAGTAGTAGTAGTAGTAGTAGTAGTAGTAGTAGTAGTAGTAGTAGTAGTAGTAGTAGTATTAGTTGTAGTAGTAGTAGTAGTAGTAGTAGTAGTAGTAGTAGTAGTAGTAGTAGTAGTAGTAGTAGTAGTAGTAGTAGTAGTAGTAGTAGTAGTAGTAGTAGTAGTAGTAGTAGTAGTAGTAGTAGTAGTAGTAGTAGTAGTAGATGTAGCACTAGTAGTAGATGAAAAAGAAGTAGCAGCAATTTACTCTAATACTATAATA
The DNA here is from genome assembly GCA_033675545.1 of Elysia crispata. Lineage (NCBI taxonomy): Eukaryota > Metazoa > Mollusca > Gastropoda > Plakobranchidae > Elysia > Elysia crispata. The sequence continues at coordinate 5,849 of JAWDGP010004459.1, forward strand.
ACATGATGACAACAATTGCCTCTTAAATAGATCTAAAGAAAACCATGAAAAAAAACTTGACAGAAGTCCAATGTAAAGCTATAAATAAATTTTGCGAGTGCCATTTAACGGCGTTAAATTGGTGATCGTAAGTTCGCCAATGTTGACGAAACAAATCATTTTTGGGATATCGATCGAGGAAAGCAGTTTGCGTTGATGTTTTATGGATAAGAACCCAGCCACATGAAGGCTGTAGACGCCTGAAAAGTTTCAAAGGTGTGGCTTGGGTAATAACGGCGATGTTAGAGTTCAAAGCCGCCCAATCCAATCTTATAATTTATAGATTATTATTATTATTATTATTATTATTATTATTATTATTATTATTATTATTATTATTATTATTATTATTATTATTATTATTATTATTATTATTATTATTATTATTATTATTATTATTATTATTATTATTATTATTATTATTATTATTATTATTATTATTATTATTATTATTATTATTATTATTAGGTAGAAACTCATTGGAGTCTTCAGAGAAGAAACCCCCTTTGTAGCAAGTGTTTCGGCCCTGACCTTCTGACACTCTAAGGGGCCGGGCCACACCCGGGTCATGACTCCCAGGTGTCTCCCTGTTATCTTTTTTTGGCACAGCGCCAGGATTCGAACCAGTACTGATTGCTGATCCCGGCGCTATACCACTTCGCCAACTGGTCCTGCGATGGTTAGAACATTTTTAATCTTCATGAAGGAACCTCTCATTTCTCCTGTTCCAGATCCACCGGGAACTGTTTTCGGCTATTTCCGCTAGTAACTTTAGAGCTTTTGTTCTTTTGTTGCCACATATTAAAAGTTTAGTCAGAAGGTCGTAGACTAATGACCTTACGAATCCTCTGGCACCAACCTCAACGGGCATCACCACAGCTTTGTAGCCGGCATGTTCTAGCACTTTGGTCAGGTTAATGTCTGTCTCTTTTCTGTAGATGTGGGCCTCTTCCATTCTGTTCTCGTATGGTACTGTTAGCTCCACCATGATCATTTGTGTGGAAGCTGAATGGACCACGATAGCAGGCCTTAAACTCGTTTCTTTGATTATACTGGGGTGATTGTCCCATTCTGGAAGATCTGCTGAAACATCCCAGTCATCACAGCCGTCTAGAAGGCATTTTATCTGGCTTGTTGTCCTCACCGGCAATCCGTGCCATGACTTAGCGCCTCCCTCTGTTGTGAATATCAACGCGTTGGTATTAGGGAGGGTAGTCTCTCCTTTAGCAGTGCTTATGATTGCGGCAAGTTTCTGAAGGACACTATTGTGCCTCCATGTGTATCGCCCCTGTGAGAGGGCAATTTTCCAAGAGCTCAAGACATGCTCTGTGGCCTGCCTGCCTTGGCATAGCGGACAAGTGGGGTCCTCTTTCTTTCCCCACCGTACCAGATTTGCGTTTGAGGGCAGGAGATCGAACACTGGTATTATGAGAAAGCTGATCCGAAGTGGCGCCATGTGCCAGATCTCTTTCCATGTGAAGAATTTCTGCTTGGCATGATTCCAATTAGTCCATTGTCCCTGTTGAGGTTGCTGGACTGCTTTCTGAACCCTTCTGGAATCTTCATTGAGCCGTATCTAATTGATGATCATGTCTCTTTTCTCTTTCCCTTCTGCTTTTGACCACCACTTTGCTGTAAATGATCCTAGCCCTTTGCGGTCAGGTTGATTTTGCCAAATCAATATTATTATTATTATTATTATTATTATTATTATTATTATTATTATTATTATTATTATTATTATTATTATTATTATTATTATTATTATTATTATTATTATTATTATTATTATTATTATTATTATTATTATTATTATTATTATTATTATTATTATTATTATTATTATTATTATTATTATTATTATTATTATTATCATAGTTGTTTTGTGTTGTTGTTGTTGTTGTTGTTGCTATCTTTATTATAATAATTGTTCTAAAGTTTTCGGTTAAACTGACTCCTAAGTTTTTCTGTGTAAAAATTGATTTAAGTGTTAATAAATTTGCTATTGTTTTGTTGTGATTATAATTAATGTTTTTCTATAGAACATTGTTTACAATGACTTAAATGACTCTTTGAAATGGACTTTTAAAGAATTGTAATTTTTCTTTCTATCAACAAGGTTGTTTTTTTCATTAAGTCACAAAAAGCATTATGGATCATTTACGCTTAACTTAAAGAGATGTAAGAAGGTAATAACAAGGCTTATTTCCACTATAACTAAAGTATTCTTCGAGTATAGAAACTAGAGATGCCTGCGCTTACCTGCATCAAAGCCCGCTACGTCCCGGGTACGCGAGGCTATACATAATACAGAGGGGCGCAGCGGCTAGTGGACCCTCTCTACAAATCTATATCTTCTCTGCAAAAGCAATTTAGCAGATTAAAACTCTTTTTCATTCCGACTGCATATTGATGGCACCATCTCTCTTTCAGAGTGTGTATTTAATATAAAACGCACTGCACCGAATTCATTTCTCAGCGACTTTCATAACGTATTCCGAAACAGTTTACGTTTAACATCAGTTTACACTTGGAGATCTATTCAACAATAATCTTGCACCAACACTCGGTGACAAAGAGACTGAGACGAACGTGATTTTTTGGACTGAAGCGGTGAAGCAGGCCAGTGACAATGGACAAGATTTGTCTGATTATCGCTCTTTGTTTTGCTCTTTGCTGCCATGGTAAGAGCATACACAGTTTAGATTACCTTCGTTTTTTATTACTTTCTTGGGATACTTTTAAAACGTTTTCTTTTCAACTAATTTTGTTTCATGTTGTTTGAAAATTTGAGAACTGTATGCACATTAATTTGCATTTTGAACTTTGCTCTAGCCGATCTGAAATGAAATTGATGAACTTTTTACACTAAGATGATTCCTAATAATGTTTAATATGCGTCAGAGATGTACTATTGGTAAGATTATTTTTAAAAACTTAGACGTCCTTTTGCCTTTTGATTCCTATTTCGGGAATTATAAATGTTCTATATAAAATATTTCTTTGAAATCGAAAATCAAGATGCTCCTAATAAGTCTAATGCAGTGTGCGGAATATCCCGTGGTATTTTACAGCTCGGAGTTGCAGAGATACAGGATTGAAGAACCTTTGAGTATAATTTTTATTCATAGAAGACACAGTATTACTATACTTTTTTGTACTCATAGCACAGTTGAGTATAATTGTGTTAAAGGTTTTTAAAGGTGTGTATCTGGGACTTTGATTAAGATTATCTTTTAAAAAGCATAAGATTTCACAGAGAGTTTAAACACGTCATAATAATTGTTATTTGACGGAAAGAAATCTGTTCTATGTGGCTGGATGAAAAAGATTAATACCGAAAAAAACATAAGCTTGACAGTAATCTAAATCATTTTTTTTACGACAAGAATTGAGACAGAAGAATTTTAAGACATTCGAAGTTGTAATATTACTATTTTTGGTCGATTTGTTTACTTAACATTACTATTTCACTCATAAGAATTCAAAAGCAACCCAATACACAATATTTCTGTGAAGGTTTGATTAAATTTTGAATTTTTTAGCCTTTCTCGAATTATGAATACTGATGATGAAATGAATACTTTATTTTCATACTCTAGCCGACACCAAAAGTTTGTCTATTTCTTATTTTAATAAAAAAAATTTTTTTCAAAAATCAAAAAAAAAAAGAGCGATGCCTATTTTATACGCTATTTTATACCATGTTATAATTTGCGTGCGATAAAAACCTATCACCTCCTCTTGTTTTAACATCATTAATATAAGTTATAAAGCTCCATTTTCTTCTTTCCTATGCCACTAGTAAAAAAAAACGATGAAGTTCTCATTTTGTTTTTGTTGTTGTAAAGTGGTGTTGAAATCGATATAGTTTAACTTCGCGCTATTTTAATCTAACACGTACTTTTTATCAATTGTTTTGCATCATGTCGTCTTTTCATTTCATCTTTTAATTTGATAATGTGAGTCTATTACTACATGCTTTATCCCAAGCTCTTTTATTGAAGCATTAGATTGCTAATAGTATTCTCTTCTTTTTTAGCTATCTATCTGTCTACCTCTCTCTCCTCACAATACTTCTGTAAATGCTTGAATAAATTTTTAATTTTTCAGCCTTCCTCAAATTATTTAATCAGGTAATTAAATGAATTAATGAGTGCTTTTATTGTGTTTTCCTGGGTATATGCTTAATGTGGTTTTAAAAGCTTTATCAATACGCCAATTACAAACAAAGTTACTTTTCTGATCCTTTAGTGGATCAGCTTTTTAGAAACAAGGTGTCATTTTGTGTGTTTACAAGATTTTTCCAGCTTATAGTTTTTAGGAACACGCTGTCTTTTTCTGTATTGACAAGACCTTTAAATATACTTTTTAAATAAAAAACTATTTCACACTTCTGAAACAATTTCCAGACTTTATATGCTCAGCCTTCTTTGCATAATAAAATAAATAACTTAATATGACTCTTTTGCATCCATTTGCTCAAGGCCTAATAAGGTTTGCAAAAGCAACATATCTTTTTGATGCCACAAAAGAGCAAGATTAAACTACCAGAATTAGCTGTTTTCCAAACTTAATAAGAGTCTTTGTAATAATTTCTGAAATTTTGTAGTACTATATTTCTGACGGGATTACTTTGTAAGGTAGCTAAAATTAGAGGGAAAGGCATTTTCTAGCCGACACCATTTTGTCTATTTCTTATTTTCATTTTTTTTCATGAATCGAAATAAAAGGGGCTGCCTCACCCATATCCTATACTATATCATATTATCAATTGCCAGCAATAAAAATTTATCTCCTTTTGTTTCTTATAATTAATGACAATTAAAAAGTTCCTTTGTTCTTTTTTTTTTCGACACTACTAAAAAAACGATGAAGTTCTCTTTTTTTTAATTATCTTGTAGAGTGGAATTAAAATCGATACAGTTTTGTCGCATTTTTTTTAAATACAATGCTCAATAAGATCATTTGTATTACAAAAATATTTTTCAACATCATTTATTATGTACAGTTTCAGTTAATTGCAATAGATACAATCTTCTTTTTTTTCGGAAATAAAAAAATTTTATTTTGAAAATTTTAGATTTGCTCTCTCTGTATGAAAAAAAAATCATGTTATTTTTTTTTCTAATGTGTAGTTGTTTTGTATGATATATTCTTTTAATTTTACCTTATACTTTGATAAGGTGAAGCTGTTAATTTACACTTGATGAATAGTTAGCTATACCGTGTTGCGATTTCCTTCATTAAGGCATTTGATTGCTAGTTATACTCTTATTTTCAATTTTCTCTCTCTCTCTCTCTCTCTCTCTCTCTCTCTCTCTCTCTTCCATTAACCTCAGGTCTAGAGCTGAACCTCAACAGAGACAATGCTGGACTACCCACAGCTCAGACAAGGTGTGGCTTTCTTACTTGTGAAGAGCGGATCGTCGACATCAACAATACCGACGCAAAAGGTCTCTTTAGCAGCATCGTCTCATTGAAAATTTTCAAAAGAAACACGAATAATTCTAGAGGCGAACGTGGCATTCTCTTGGGCTCCGTTTCTACTGAAACTCCAAATCTGACCCTGGTGACAAACGACGCAAAGATATTTGGTGTTCTGGATGATAAGCAAGCCAAGATACATGTGGAGCTGTTTAAACCTGACGACTGTCAATCCGATTACTCGTGTCAAACTTTGGGAGTTGATTCTCAAGGCAAAAAACTGTCTAGCATAATCAAACTGACACAGCAGGGACAAACTAGATCTCCAGTGGACATAGACAGGTGGATCGACGATAAAATAGAACAGATTGAGAGAAGTGTTCATGATGTGACTCAACCCTGGAATAACTTTGTCCTCCAGTACCGTATTGATCATAGGCTAAATTCTCTTCAAGACAAAATTGAATTGTTAGAGACTAGAAAAAAAGTCGAAACCGAACATAATTCATTAATTGCAAAAGTTTCAGGAAGAATGGATCTGATTGGGTCGGATCTACAAGAGAGCCTGTCGAATAATTTTTTGTCTACCGTACGTGAGGTACAAGATTCTGTCTCAGACGCCTCTAAAAGCTGTAGAGAGTTTGGCGGAGTCTTGGCTAACACAAGTACAGCTTTTGTAGGTTCGATGAACAAAGGGTTTGATCAAATCAGAGATAGCGCTCATGAGAACCAGCTCGCCTTAGCAAAACAAATAAAGTCTATAAACACTAAGTCTTCTTCACAACTGGAGAAATTCCACGTGAACTCAAACGTACAGAACAACTACAAACAAATCATATCAGGCTCGAAAGATATTGTCTCTCAAATTAGCTCAAAAATCGCCATTATTTTTCAATCCATTATGATGGACATGTTGAGACCCACAGTTTGTGAGAAAGGAATGGCTCCTGTTTTGTCACATGGTTACCCTGTAATTTATCCAAGCAGTAAAAGCAAATTCCAGTTCCCCTACCTGTGTGACCCATTTACCGATGCTGGAGGTTGGATTGTTATCCAGCGTCGATCCACGGGAAATGTAAACTTCCATCGCAACTGGCTCGAATACAGAACTGGTTTCGGTTACTTTGACGACGATTTCTGGCTCGGCAACGACAATATCCACGCAATCACCCTCACCGGAACATATGAACTGAGGGTAGACCTTCGCTACAAAGGAAAATCAGTCTTTGCACAGTACAGCCAATTCTCTATCTCTGACGAATTGAGTAAATACACTCTACGCTTGGGAATCTATTCTGGGACGGCGGGGAATTCCCTGGACTATCACAACAATTTTAAGTTCTCCACATTCGACAGAGATAATGATCAATGGTTCGGAAATTGTGCAAGGGAGCAAAAGGGGGGTTGGTGGTTTAATGAGTGTGACAAAGCTAACCTTAATGGCGATTGGGCGGGTAAAGCCAATAGAGGAATGGAATGGGATAGTTTCATCGAAACTTTTGATTCTCTAGATTTCTCAGAGATGAAGATTAGAAAAGTTGGATAGGAGAGATTCAAGCTGTGCTTTTTTCCACTTTAGGTGAAGATGTTTTATATATATATATATATATATATATATATATATATATATATATATATATAGGCATGATGGCTCGTTCAGCTGATCCTGTGGGGAAGATAACTACACAACTTCAAATGCAAACATCACAAAATTACAGACTATTACTCTCCAAGGCAGCTGCATCGAAGAAAAGCAAATTTTACAGCATTATCAGATATATCTCCTTCAAAGACTCTCACTGTACGGTTTGGAAATATATAGAACGTTGAGAAATGGAAAGTTTTCTCACGTTTTCAACTTAGACAATATTTAAATGAAGAAGAGATCTCAAGCAAAAGAGTAAATTAAATTTGGTGCAATCTCTCCACCGAGACCACAATGTGGTGCTGCTGACCCATTACAAATTAATATAGAGCTGGAGAACAGAATTAAGGCCTTTTTTATTGATAAGTTTACCATGCATTGCTTAAGCTTATTTTAGATCTAGATCTGATCACAATCTGTATAACTCTTAGAAGACGAATGAAGTTAATGAAGTTAACGAAATGGCTTTTCTTGTTCCTTGTTATTAACTAATGGATCTGGCCGATATCTTGTATAATAAACACTATATTAGTTTGAAATGTTTGTAATAAAAGTAGAAGTGGTGGGACACTGGTCTTGACAGATTAGAATTTAAAAAAAAAACTTCATCGCTGTACATTGTGTGGTTTTGGAGGAGATAGCAGAAAAATCAAAGTTACCTTTTATAATATAGATACCCTTTTTTTAGCTTTTCTTCATAAAATATTTAACTCACTTTCGTCGAAGAAATACTTCTTCCAAATGTTTCTTTTTAATCTTTACCGCTGATTTTTTATGCTCCTTTGGATTTCTGTTTTTTTTTTTATTCTGGAAATTATTATTTAATCATTTGAACTTAAATTTGTAGGTACATTACTAGGCTTTTTTTTTCCTTTGCTCTTAAATTCTTTCTAAATACGTATTGTTAAATTTCAGGGTTTTTTTTTCCTAATTTACTTTTCTTTTACACTTATCTGTAGAATGGATAAAAGAAATAAAAATTTAATTACAAATAAACCCAATTCCTATACATTGTGTGTAATATATTGTTTGGATGTGTGAATTTGCTTTCGTATTGATTTCTGGTGGTCGATTAAATGTCTCTACTGTTGTGCTTAATGATATGTAAGGTCTAAATGTTAGTACATTTTCACGACCGCTCAGTTGCGCTGCCGAACCCAAAGCGAGAGGTTTAGGTTACCTTGGTTCACCGGTTGTTAATCTTGCATGAAGAGAAAAGCCAACAGCCCCCTCTAGTATCATTTCAAACAGCAGTAAATATGTTTCTTGTTCCATCTTTTTTTAGTATTGGTTTTTGCACCAAAATCACGTTTTTGTGAGGGTTTTTGTATTGTTTGGTATCAAATAAAAGTTTATTCTCTGCTTAAAAACACGCTGATTTTTTACTGTTGTACCATCTGCGTTGTTTGTTTATACCATGCGTGTGTTTCAGAGGTGCACTTAACGAGTGGCTATTAAATTTTTTAAGTTTACTTTACACTTTTTTTTTAACTTTTGGAAAACCAGAACGTTAATGTGTTCGAAACTTCCCCCATGTTATCAAGAAGTAGTGATCGTATCAACTGCGCAAAATCAAATTCGTTTAGTTGATTTTCTTACTTGCGAGCCTTTTTTTTTAAGTATTCCACATTTTGGCTAAGTAATATAAAGTTCATTTTTAATGTAGAAAAAAAAAACCATTCAATTTTTTTTTCTTAACAATTTATCAATAAGACATATGGTTTTTGTTTATTTTTTTTAAGATAATGGAGCTCTTTACTGGCATAACTAATACTTAAAAAATCTGTGCAATTGAGAAAAATATAAAATTTAGAACTAAAATATTAGTGATCCAATTTAAGTCCGCTCTTTTGTGTGTGACGGTACACTGTATTATCAACTAAATACCGAAAATGTCTCTCTTTACATGCAGTATGTCTTATAAAGGAAACTTAAAATTGCAATATTTGAAAGGACAAAGGTTATCAGCCTCCCATGGTTATCTGAGATAAAAAAAAATCTATAGGAAAAACTATCACAAAAGCTTGGAGAATCATCTCAAATAGGAGAACAGATTCACTCGCATAATTATGTCGCTTATCGCAAATATGTATAGAAAAAGAAAAAAACTGAGGTGGAATTGGACAAATGATTATTTTCATTAAAGAGGTGGACAAAAGAAAGTCTAGGAAAAGGAGAAAAACTCGCTCTTGCCTTGAAATAGGCTTTGGAGCTGACATAAACAGAGATAAAGATGAGGAAAAAATTTTTGGGCTTGCATCGTTAGTGAACAAAAAGAGAGAAATTTATGCACAGGAAGTAGGAAAGAACTTAATAGTAGGGAAACCAAAGATGACCTCCGAGTTAGGACCAACTTTTTTCCCTCGAAACGGATCAAGAAGAGGATTAGTTATCATGACAGTACAAGGGTGGAATTCCAGAAGATTATGTGTGAAATCGAGGGGGAAGATCGCTAAGCATAGGTTAGCTTTCTATAATTTGAAAATTAAATGGCTATATCTTTCAAGTTTCCTGGTTAAACAATCCAAATGAAAAAGTTTTATGAAAATGCTACTAATCTGTGTATACTTGTGAACATTTTTGGAAAAAAATTATGTTCCAGTGTTTTTAATGAATTTTTTAAGAAGATCCTAATTAGTTTTGTCTCAAAATAGTTATATATATATATATATATATATATATATATATATATATATATATATACGAATAGAATTTGAACTTTTGAACATTTTGCATCCAGAACTTATATACCAGCTCATTTTTCTAGCTTTCATAGAAATCAAGAATTAAAGTACTTAAGCTTAAAATAATTTGATAGTTAATTTTTCATTTTTATGATTTAAAAAGAAATCACACTCTCCACACACAAGCACATCCAATAGAAATGTATAAACATATATTTTATCTGCAAGATAAACCATGGATGTAAAGTAACGATTACGTTCAATCTGTTCTCTGCGGTAGAGCTTTGGAAATAGATTTCGACTGTTTTCAGCCGCCGCAACCTTCTTTCCACTTCCTGGGTAATCACAGGCGCTTATCTTGGAGTATATGTGCTGATCACATTCGACTAGTGCTGCAGCTGCTGCTGCTGCTGTTGCTGACTGGTGAACTTATTTTACCTCAAAATTTGCGTCGCCTGTCATCTGTCCTCCATGCTGGAGATCCAATGCCTGATGGTGAAGGAGAATTGTACCCAGGAGAGATCTATATGCCATAGTGCAGCCAATCACTGAAGTCTTTCACGTGTGGCATTAAATCCTGACACTCTTGTCTCCAAGATAAATCTGTTTGCCATAGGTTGGCCAATGACTGAAGCCTTTCACGTGTGGCATTAAATCCTGACTCTGTTGTCTCCAGGAGAGATCTACATGCCATAGGTTGGTCAATGACTGCAGCCTTTCAGGCGAGGCATTAAATCCTGGTACAGCTGTCTCCAGGAGAGATCTGTATGCCATAGGTTGGCCAATGACTGCAGCCTTTCAGGCGAGGCATTAATTCCTGGTACAGCTGTCTCCAGGAGAGATCTGTATGCCAAAGGGTAGACTGTTGTCTCCAGGAGAGATCTGTATGCCATAGGGTAGACTGTTGTCTCCAGGAGAGATCTGTATGCCATTGGTTGGCCAATGACTGAAGCCCTTCAGGCGTGACATTAGAACGCGGCATTGTTTTTTTTTCAATAAAGATCTGAATGCCATAGGGTGGCCAGTGACTTTCAGGCGTGGCATTAAATCCTGGCACTGTTTTCTCCGGGAGTGATCAGTATGTCATAGGGTGTCCAATGTCTGATTCCCTTCAAGCGTGGCATTGAATCGTGGTACAGTTGTCTTTATTGGAGATTTGTACGAGATGAGAGCATTATAAAACAGGAAAAGAAATAGTAGTAGTAGTAGTAGTAGTAGTAGTAGTAGTAGTAGTAGTAGTAGTAGTAGTAGTAGTAGTAGTAGTAGTAGTAGTAGTAGTAGTTGTAGTAGTAGTAGTTGTAGTAGTAGTAGTAGTAGTAGTAGTAGTAGTAGTAGTAGTAGTAGTAGTAGTAGTAGTAGTAGTAGTAGTAGTAGTAGTAGTAGTAGTAGTAGTAGTAGTAGTAGTAGTAGTAGTAGTAGTAGTAGTAGTAGTAGTAGTAGTAATAGTATTAGTAGTAGTAGTAGTAGTTGTAGTAGTAGTAGTAGTAGTAGTAGTAGTAGTAGTAGTAGTAGTAGTAGTAATAGTAGCTGTAGTAGTAGTAGTAGTAGTAGTAGTAGTAGTAGTAGTAGTAGTAGTAGTAGTAGTAGTAGTAGTAGTAGTAGTAGTAGTAGTAGTAGTAGTAGTAGTAGTAGTAGTAGTAGTAGTAGTAGTAGTAGTAGTAGTAGTAGTAGTAGTAGTAGTAGTAGTAGTAGATGTAGCACTAGTAGTAGATGAAAAAGAAGTAGCAGCAATTTACTCTAATACTATAATAACATGATGACAACAACTGCCTCTTAAATAGATCTAAAGAAAACCATGAAAATAACTTGACAGAAGTCCAATGTCAAGCTATAAATAGATTTTGCGAGTGCCTTTTAACGGCGTTAAATTGGTGATCGTAAGTTCGCCAATGATGACTAAACAAATCATTTTCGGGATATCGATCGAGGAAAGCAGTTTGCGTTGATGTTTTATAGATAACTCAGCCATATGAATGCTGTAGACGCCTGGAAAGTTTCAAAGGTGTGGCTTGGGTAATAACGGCTGTGTTAGAGTTCAAAGCCGCCCAATCCAATCTTATAATTTAAAGATTATTATTATTATTTTTATTATTATTATTATTATTATTATTATTATTATTATTATTATTATTATTATTATTATTATTATTATTATTATTATTATTATTATTATTATTATTATTATTATTATTATTATTATTATTATTATTATTATTATTATTATTATTATTATTATTATTATTATTATTATTTTATTTCTTTTTTTTTCTTGTTGTTGTTGCTGTTGTTGGGTCAATTATCATTATTTTCTTCAGTATCAATTTTTAAAGAATTTTGGCTGCACTTACACCTTAGTGTTCTTTATAAGAACTGATTGAAAAATGAAGTTAATTTGGTATCGTTTTTTTTTTGTTATTATAATTCAATTTTTTTGTACAGGATAATAATTCCAACGACTCCAAGGACTCCTTGAGTTGAACTTATGAAGATATTATAATTTTTTAGGTATCAGCGATTCATAAAAAGTATGATGAGTTTTTATTCAGTTTGTGTACTATGATGTGTGTAGGTAATTACAATGCTTTTTGCTATCATTACATTAAAAAAATCAACGAGTGTAGAAGCTAGAGATGCCTGCGCTTACCTGCCTCAGAGCCCGCTACGTCCCGCATACGCGAGACTACACATAATACAGAGGTGCTCAGCGGCGAGTGAACCCTCTCGATATATATTTATATCTTCTTTGGAAAACCAACTTAGCAGATAAGTTTTTTTTTTCCTCAAATGGCATATTGAGGAGACCATCTCTTTTCCAAAATGTACAATTTAGTTTAAAACGCACTGCACTGAATTCACTTCCAAAAATTTCCATAACGTTTTTCGAATGAAACAGTTTACGTTTAACATCAGTTTACACTTGGAGATCTATTCAACAATAAACTTGCACCAACACTCTGTGACAAAGAGACTGAGACGAACGTGATTTTTTTGGAGTGAAGCGGTGAAGCAGGCCAGTGACAATGGACAAGATTTGTCTGATTATCGCTCTTTGTTTTGCTCTTTGCTGCCACGGTAAGAGCAAACACAGTTTAGATTACCTTCGTTTTTTATTTCTTTCTTGGGATACTTTTAAGGTTTTCTTTTCAACCAATTTTGTTTCATGTTGTTTAAAAATTTGAGAACTGTATGCACATTATTTTCCATTTTGAACTTTGCTGTAGCCAATCTGAAGTGAAATGGATGAACTTTTTACTATAAGATGATTCCTAATAATGTTTAATATGCGTCAGAAATGTGCTATTTGTAAGATTATGTTTAAAAAATTACAAGTCCTTTTTCCTATGATTACTATTTCGGGAATAATAAATGTTCTATATAAAAGATTTCTTTGACATCGAAAATCAAGATGCTCCTAATATGTCTAATGCAGTGTGCGGAATATCCCGTGGTATTTTACAGCTCGGAGTTGCAGCGATACAGGATTAAAGAACCTTTGAGTATAATTTTTATTCATAGATGACATTGTATTACGATACTTTTTAGTACTTATAGCACAGTTAAGTATAATTGTGTTAAAGGTTTGTAAAAGTGTGTAACTGGGACGTTGATTAAGATTGTCTTTAAAAGAGCATAAGATTTCACTGAGATTTAAATCACGTCATAATAATTGTTATTTGACGGAATGAAAGAGATTATACCCAAAAAAAACATAAGCTTGACTGTAATCTAGATCATTTTTACATTAAGGATTGAGACAGAAGAAATCGAAGACACCCAAAGTTGTAATTTTTCTATTTTTGGTCGATTTGTTTACTTAACACTGCTGTTTAACTCATAAGAATTGAAAAGCAACCTAATACACAATACTTCTGTGAATGTTTGATTAAATTTTGAATTTGAAATTTTTTTTCCATGAATCAAAATAAAAAGTGATGCCTATCGCATACGCTATTATATACCATATTGTAAATTGCGTCCGATAAAAATCTATCACCTCCTCTTGTTTTAACATCATTAATATAAGTTATAAAGCTCCATTTTCTTCCTATGCCACTAGTACAAAAACGATGAAGTTCTCATTTTGTTTTTATTTTTTATTTTGGTTTTTTTTGTGTTTTGTTTTGTTTTTTGTAAAGTGGTGTTGAAATCGACATAGTTTAACTTCGCACTATTTTAATCTAACACGTAATTTTTATCAATTGTTTTGCATGATGTCGTCTTTTCATTTAATCTTTTATTTTATGATATGAGTCTATTAATTTTTGCTTTATCCCAAGCTCTTTTATTGAAGCATTGGATTGCTAATAATATTCTTTTTTTCTAACTATCTATCTATCTACCTCTCCCTCCTCACAATACGATGCTCAATAAAATCAATTCTATAACAAAAATGTTCTTCAACATCAGTTATTATGTACAGTTTTAGATAATTGCAATAGCTACAATCTTCTTTTGTTCGGAAATAAACAATTTTTATTTTCTATGTGAAAAAATAAGAATCATGTTATTTTTTTTTCTAATTTGTGGCTGTTTTGTATGATGTGTTCTTTTCATTTTACCTTATACTTTGATATTGTGAATTTGATAATTTACACTTTATAAAAAGTTAGCTATACCGTGTTGCGATTTTTTTTCATTAAGGCATTTGATTGCTAATAATACTCTTATTTTCAACTTTCTCTCTCTTTCTCTCTCTCTCTCTCTCTCTCCCTTTCTCTCTCTCTCTCTCTCTTCCATTTACTTCAGGTCTAGAGAAGAACCTCAACAGAGACAATCCTGGACTACTCACAGCTCAGACAAGGTGTGGCGTCCTTACTTGTGAAGAGCGGATCGTCGACATCAACAATTCCGGACGCGCAAAAGGTCTCTTTAGCAGCATCGTCTCATTGAAAATTTTCAAAAGAAACACAAATAAAGGCGAACTTGGCATTATCTTGGGCTCCGTTTCTACTGAAACTCCAAATCTGACCCTGGTGACAAACCACGCAAAGATATTTGGTGTTCTGGATGATAAGCAAGCCAAGATACAAGTGGAGCTATTTAAACCTCACGACTGTCAATCCGATTACTCGTGTCAAACTTTGGGAGTTGATTCCCAAGGCAAAAAACTGTCTAGCATAATCACACTGACACAGCAGGGACAAACTAGATCTCCAGTGGACATAGAGAGGTGGATCGACGATAAACTAGAACAGATTGAGAGAAGTGTTCATGATGTGACTGAATCCTGGAATAACTTTGTCCTCCAGTACCGTATAGATCATAGGCTGACGTCTCTTCAAGACCAAATTGAATTGTTAGAGACTAAAAAAAAAGTCGAGACCGAACATACTTCATTAATTGCAAAAATTTCAGGAAGAATGGGTCAGATTGGGTCGGAGCTACAAGAGAGCCTATCGAATACTATTTTGTTTTTCGCACGTGAGGAACAAGATAATATCCCAGACAACTCTCAAGGCTGTAAAGAGATTGGCGGAGATTTGGCTACCACGGTTACAGCTTTTCTGGGTTCGATGAACAGAGGGTTTGGTCAAATCAGAGATAGCGCTCATGAGAATCTACTCGCCTTAGCAAAACAAATAAAGTCTATAAATGAGTCGGTGGTATCTACCAACGCATCATTACTCAAAGCTTTGAACACTACGTCTTCTTCACAACACAAGGAATCCCACGTGGACTCAAACGTAAAGGACAACCACAAACAAATCATATCTGGCTTGAAAGATATCGTCTCTGAAGTAGACTTAAAAGTTGTTATTGTTTTTCAAACTATTATGATGGACCTATTCAGACCCAAAGTTTGCGAGAAAGGAATGGTTGCTGCTTTGTCACATGTTTCCTACCCTTACCCTGTAATTTACCCAAGCAGTGAAAGCAAATTCCAATTCCCCTACCTGTGTGACTCACTTGCCGATGCTGGAGGTTGGATTGTTATCCAGCGTCGATCCACGGGAAATGTAGACTTTCATCGCACCTGGGTCGACTACAGAAATGGTTTCGGTTACCTTGACGACGATTTCTGGCTCGGCAACGACAATATCTTCGCAATCACCCGGACCGGAAAATATGAACTGAGGGTAGACCTTCGCTACCAAGGAAAATCAGCCTTTGCACAGTATAGCCAATTCTCTGTCTCGAGCGAATTAAGTAAATTCACATTACGCGTGGAAAACTATTCTGGGACGGCAGGGAATTCCCTAAGCTATCACAACAATTGCGCGTTCACCACATTCGACAGAGACAATGATCCAAAGGAAGAAAACTGTGCAGCTCGGCATAGGGGGGGTTGGTGGTTTAATCAGTGTGACACGAGTAACCTTAATGGCGACTGGAGGAGTGATAACGATAGAGGAATGGAATGGGATGGTTTTGTCGACCCTTTGCAGTCTGTAGATTTCTCAGAGATGAAGATTAGAAAAGTTGGATAGGAGAGATCCAAGCTATGTCGTTTTACTTTTTGAGCGAAGATATAAATACAAGTATGACGCCCCGTTCAGCTAAACAGGTGCTGAAGACAACTACATTGAAAAAAAGCAAAAATCACAAAAATAAAAGATTTTTACCTTCCCAAGCAGCCGCATCGAAGAATAGCAAATTTTACGACAGTCTCAGTTATGTCTCCTCCAAAGCATTTTACAGTACAGTTTTTAAATATATAGAACCTTGAGACGTAGGAATTCTTCTCATGTCTCAACGTAGAAAATATTTTAATGAAAAAGATATCTCAAGCATAAGAGTAAATCTAATTTTGGGTGCAAATTTTGCTTATGCTTATAATTATTTAACATCTAGAAGTCTGATCACAATCTGTATAACTCATACAAGACAAATTAAGAAGGTCAAGTTAATAAAATGGCTTAATATGAATGCTTCTATTGTTCCTTGTTAACATTTAGTGGATCTGGCCGATATTCTGTATAATAAACACTATAGTAGTTCAAAATGCTTGGAATAAAAGAAGAAGTGGTGTTAACATTCGCAACCCTAGCCACGGCTAAAAAGGTGACAATATATCTAAGACACTTTTGTCCTTAACGCTGGAGAAAGTCAATTTTTTTAAATTTTCATGTTGTTGACTGCACTAAAAAAAAAAAAAAAAAAAAAAAAAATATATATATATATATATATATATATATATATATATATATATATTCTTATTCTTAAAAATAACAATAATTTGTTTTAAAACCCCAATCGCTTTAAAAAACGTAAACTGCTAAGAGCAGTCTTTTAAATGTTATAAATGTTTATTATAACAATTTTTGAAAAAAAAAATTGGATTCTTTAATTACAATAAACATATAGTGAACTGTTAATTGCTTTTTTATTGTTTTCCTCTAAATCCAAAAAAGTGGGACACTGGTCTCGACCGATTAAAATTCAGTAAACTTCATCACTGCACATTGTGTGGTTTTGGAAGAGATAGCGGAAAAATCAAAGTTGCCTTTTATAATATTGATACCATTTTTGAGCTTTTATTTATAAAAAAAATTAAACCACTGTCTCACTTTCGTGGTGAAAATACTTCCTTCAAATTTTTCTTTTTTTTTATCTGTACCGCTGATTTTCTATATTTGTTTGGATTTTTATTATTTTTTATTCTGTACATTACTATTTAATCTGTATTCGATTTAAATTTTAAGGTATATCACTACATTTTTCTTTGCTCTTACATACCTTCTAAATGTGAATTGCTAAACTTCAATTATGTCTACGTTCTTTTCTTTTTAAGTTATCTGTAGAATGAATCAACTAATAAAAATCTGGTTACAAATAAACCAAATTCCTAGACATTCTGTGTAATATATTGTTTGGATGTGTGAATATGCTGCTGCATTGATTTCTGGTGTTGGATTAAATATCTCTACTATAGTTTGTAATGATGTGTAAGGCCTAAATGTTGATACATTTTCATGACCGTTCAGAGGTACTGTGTTAAAGCAACACTTAGTTGCGCTGCCGAGCCCCAAGCCAGAGGTTTAGGTTACATTAGTTCACCGGTTGTTAATCGTGCCTGAATAGAAAAACCAACAGCCCACTGTAGTATCATTTCAAACAGCAGTAAATATGTTTCTTGTTTGATCTTTTTTATGCGTTTCTTTCAGAGGTATACTTCCCGATTAATCATTCAATTTCATTTTATTTTAGTTTTAGAAAATCAGAAAGCTCGATTAGTTCGAAACTTCACCCATGTTATCAAGAAGTACTGATCGTATCAACTATAATTTGTTTAATTGTTTTTCTTTCTTGCAATCCTTGTTTTTTTTTCGGGGTTTTTTTTAAGCATTCCACTGCCAAAATGTATTTTTGATCTCCGCGAAACACATTAATAAGAGGGTTAGATATCATGGTAGTACAATGGTGGAGCTCCAAAAGATTATGTTTTAAATGAAGGGAGTAGATTATTGTTGTATTTTTATGAGTTATATTAAAATCACATTCTCGACACACAAGCACTTCTAATACAAACGTATAAACGTATATTTTATGTGCAAAATAAACCATAGGTGTAAAGGAACGCTTAAGGAGATAGGTTTTGATTGACTGATACTTTTTTTCCACTTCTAAGGTAACCAGAGGCGATGATGTTGGGGTACATGTGCAGATCACATTCGTCTAGTGCTTCTTCTGTTACTGTTGCTGTCAGATCAAACTTCCTTTACCTCAGCACCTGTGCCATTTTTCAGTCTTCTCCATTTGGAGATCGAACTGCTTCAATGCTTGATGGCAAGAGAGAAAAATTGTACCCAGGAAAGATCTGTATGCTGTAGGGTGGCCATTGACTAGAATCCTTCAGGTGTGGCATTTTCCCCTGGAACTGTTTTCTCCAGCAGAGATCTATAAGCCATAGGGTAGCCAATGTCTGAACCTCTTCAGGCGTGGCATTTAACCATGGATCTGCGTTCTCCAAGAGAGATATATACGACATAGGGTGGCCATTGACTGATTCCCTTCAGGCGTGGCATTTAACCCTTGCACTGTTTACTCAAGGAGAGACATGTATGCCATAGAGTGGCCATTGAATGGAACCCTTCAGGAGTGGCATTTAACTCTGGCACTGTTGTCTGCAGGAATATCTGTGTGCCAAAGGGTGGCCAATGATTGGAGCCCTTCAACGTGGCATCGAACCCTGGCTCTGTTGGTTCCAAAAGAGATATGTACGCCATATAGGGTGGCCAATGATTCGGGCGTGTGATTGAACCCTTGCACTGTTGTCTCGAAGAGATCTGTATGCCGTTTTTTTTTCTACAATGGTGGCAAAATAACAAAGACTGTTGGTTGTTCTCCTGCCCATTTTTACACATTTGTTAAACAAATTATAACATTATAGTTAACAGTAGGTCTCTTTTTACTTGTAACATCTCAACGTGCAGGGCTCGCAGGAATAAAATACACATAACCCTGTAGGAGGCGCAGATGTTTATACCGTTGGTGCACATAAAAAAATAACACAGAATTTTGTCATTCCCACACATTATTTGATTCAGTGCAGGAATTTGTGCAAAACAAAGCCAATGAGGTCAAACCAACCTTACCCTTTTATGAAAATTACATTGGTATAAGCTTTTTTGCTTTTTTTCAAAGCTAAACAGTCATAATCTTGTATAATCTCGTATCTTGTGTACATTTGTCGATTCCTTGACTGTCCAGCCATTACAAATATAAGCTAAAAAATTCCGTTTTACAGATTCGACCCTGGTTTGAATGCTTGCATGCATGTGTGTGTGTGTAAAATAGGCTTTTAATAATGGAAACCGACTAATTCTGGAGTCTGTCTAAATGGCATCTGAAACATTTCTATCCATAGAATTCATGGAAGGACTACTCTTTTTGCACAAGCTACTTTGAGACAACAGAGTACCCTTTTCTTGAAAAATATTTCCTCGGAACCTGAAACATTATGACGTAAAGAAGAAAGATAACTCTTAATTTAAAAACTCAAAGTTCATCTCTTGTAAGTAAGGAGCATTTGTTTGATCTCTGTTGCGATAGTAAACAATTCGCTATAAACCAATGATCTAAGAAAATGACACATAGTCTGAACAACCGATAACTTTGATATAAATGTATATATATATATATATATATATATATATATATATATATATATATATTTATATATATATATATAAATGACAATGAAAGTTAAAAAAGGAGATGTTTAAGTATATAGTGCCACACTCCAACATTCCATTTTTAAGCGGATCAGTGATATTTATTGTAATCTGAAACGACAAGATCTAGATCTAGATAGATAGTATGGCCCGATAAAGACTGAACAAAATGTCGGCAGGTCGAGATCTATTTCTAGATCTATGTTACAGATATGTTTTCAAGAAGTGCATCTCTTGTAAACCATTTCAGTGCACTTAATAATTATTATTCCTTGCAACCTGAAAGAACATTATTATGTTCAGAGCGTCTTTAATTTTCAAAACCACTTGCCAGTTCACAATTAGCTATTGCATTTGTCTGGATAGATGTAAATAATGAGAGTGAAATTTTATTAATGCAAAAACATGTTATTGCAAGCACAATCACATAAATCTTAAGCTAATCAGTTATAAATCAATAAACAATTATAAATCAAATGAAACCTTAAGAAATAGTAACAACTGCTGAAGTACAGCACCACTATGGTTTTGGATAGTTACTTGGGGCTGAGTAATTCAACCTAGAATGATCATATTTTATTTATTTATCTAGATGTAGTAGATATATGTAATCGAGTATTACTAGATCTAATAGATTACAATTTAGATGCAACTGTGACAGGAACATTGCTCCAGGATCAACTTTGCATGTGTATTGCCCAAGAACACATCTCTTTTATTACTTCAGAACGTCCAAAATAATGATCAAATATTTGAATTTAGTCAATTTTAACTTACTCTAAAATGGATCTAGGTATAACTACAACTCTAGATCTAGAACATAGTGCAGCATAAGCATGAGGGTCAGTTTCCTATTTTTTTCACACATTGAAAGCACTTCTTCAAATAAAACGTAAACTAAATCAAGAGTTCGAAATTTAAAACTAGAAGCATTGTATTTTTGTTCTAAATCTAGCTCTTCCAAATAAACAGAGAGAAATCCCCAGCAGTGTTTACAACTCAAATCTGCTTATATCTCTATATACTGAAAATAATAATTTTGACAGATATAATTTTGTTCAGCTTTCACTTGTGTTAAATAAAATAACAGCAGGTAGCTCTAGTAGACAAGAGAAATTAAATTTTGAAAATATTTTCACAAAGCAAGATGCACAGGCATTGCTGTATTCAGGTTTAATGTATGTCTTATTTCAATATTTGTATCGAACTTAAATTTTGGAATTTTGGAAGTATTGTTCTTTTTACGCTTTGAGGATTAATAATTGAAGTTAGATGTAGATACACGGAATACTTGCTAGCTTAACTGTCATAAGGGATGGGCATCAATGGTATGAGATTTTTTACCCCTGTTGCAACTGTAAAACAGTTGGCTTTTTCATTTTAGATATTATGAAACATTGTGTCCAGAACTTAGATCCAGAAAGATCATCCAGTAGATTCTTTTGATATATTGGGTTTTTGGTGTATTTCAATAAATTTTTTTAGAAAATCTTCTAGTGTAAGTAATGATATTTTGAACATAAAATATAATAACTTGTAATGGTGAAGCAGATCATATTATAAATAAAACATTACAGGGTTATCTTAAATTACATTTACCTATTAGGCTAAATTGTTACACAATCATTCTTTAATATTGCACCAAAACATTCAATTCCACCATTAATTATGAGTTTTTTTAAAGTATTGAACCTTTTCAGACTGGTTTGGTGTAAAATTTATCTTCACCGTCATCATAACTAACTTTGATTACCGGGTTAAAATAAAGGAGATCAATATATCTATTAAAATTTTTTTCAATTTTTTTATTAGATGACTTGATGGAAGATAATGTTCAGGTATCATGAAAGATAAAAACTTTGTTGTTTTTTTTTTGTTTTTTTTTTTAAAGTAATTTTAACAACCTATTAAAAACTGTGATAAGACTTAAAAGGAAACATCAGTAAATCTCAAACGGGTAAAATTATCACACAGAAAAAAAACCCAGACAAAAACTGAAAAAGAAAGGAAAATGTAGTTATTTTGAAAGAAAAAGTTTTATTTCGTAACTTCGTTAACTCATCTGAAAATCACTGAGAAACATTTTTGAAAATTGCTTGCTATAATTCCACAGAACAGAACATTTTCCATACAAATAAAAGAAGTGTGATATTTAACGAGTATTTGTTTGATGGTCAGAATTACAGAAAGCTATACAAATAAATGTGTAGATATAGTACAAATTCAGTCAATTTATACAACTACATTCAATTTTAAAAAGTTGGTCAAACAGATAGTATTCAATATTAGTATTAGTTAGAAGACTAAGTGAATTGCACATTAGGAGATCCCTTGATAAAGTTTTCTTTAAATGAATTATGTGTAATTATATTTTAATTGAAATATTACCCTACAATATTCATTAGTTCTTATCCTTTTTAGTTTTGTTCATCATCACCCATTAACAAAAAAAAAAACATTACCCGTATATTTATCTTCTTGTTCATATTATTAATGTACAAAATAAATAAGTTGGAAATAAACTTTGAAATGTTATTTAGATATACATGTATCTTCATTTTGTTCACCTATGCTTTTATTTAGGGATAAAAAAAAATTCATTCTTACCTTTACATATTGGGTGTGCAAATTCAGAGATATTAGTTCTGTAATCTTAAGTTTCTGGTATTTGATGGATCAGCTGTCAAACTGATAAATGGGCCTTAGACCACTTCGCATAGTGTCATAGGCTTTAGAAAATATTTGATTTTTAGGTCACAAACAATCGAATAGCCACAGGCTAGTTTTGTAAGTCTATGTTCCGATAGCAGGCTTATATTAAGGTGACACTGCAACAGCTTTCTAAACTGGCATCAGTTCCCTAACCTTTTTACTTTTAAGGCCCAAAAGGTCTCAGCATCTTCTAGATGCGAAAGCTTTGCTTAAAAGTGAAATATTGTTTTTTTTACTTTAAGTGAACAAGCCATTTTAAATCATTCAACTATCTGTCAAGTATGGGTAATATTTAAGAGAAATAATGGATTGAAATAAGTGACATACAAGATACTGGTAATATAACTCGGTTTGACAATGAAGTTGTGATAGAATAGTTTAAAGAAATAAAGTGTATTTAGATTTTTATAATCATATGATTATGTTCATGAAATTTATATGAAAAACAACATATATGTCATTTATGAAAAGCATAGGCCTACTAGTTGAAAATGACAGTAAGGAATAGGGTATTGACCGGACAAAACATCAAAAATAATAGTTCCATATTGATTATGATATACATGTAGTCATAACTTTTTTTGACACTTAAACCTCCATGGAAACAAGTGAGGTAACGTATCTCTTCTTAGCCGTATTGTGTAATATCTACACTTAACTTTACATCCCTCAGTTTGAGTTCTTTATAAATTGTTTCATATACTTCTGCATGATTAAATTGTCCCTGGCAATGTTTGAAATTACATTTATGTTATTATATCCAATACCATAGCTGGCTTTATGCCATGAGAAAGCTTTCAAGCAACATCATATCTTGTTACTTCTGAATTGCTCAGGTGGACAAAATCAATTGAATGATCTATAGTGATCTAAACAGTAGGCTATTGTTACGAGATTTTTTTTTAGAATATCACTACTCACTTTCAATAAAGAAGCACAATGGTTATCTAATTCGCCATTGCCCATGTATTTTTAAAGCTTTTTAGGCTTGGAGCCTTCACTTTTTTTACCTGGACAATAAGATAATGACAAATAATATGGGCAGCTTTGTTGCTTGCTGATATTGTAGTTCTCTTGCATACATATTCTGCCAAATATAATTTGAAACTTTAATTTGATTAAAATTGTTCAGATTCAAGTTCCTCTTCATTCTTCAATGTTTTATGGCATATTGTTGTTGTTTTATAATAAGTTTAATGTTTTATAAATAATCAAAATAGAATATGAGCACAGGGAGCTGTAACAACATTTTCTCATAAGGTGATTTCCTTTGGACTCACACTTTTTTCTGTTAAAAGTATTAATGGATAACATATCAAAAGTAATAAACGATGACTGTCTCTTTAATTGAAGGTTCCATCTGCATCCATACCAAGAAAGTTTAATATTCCATTGTTCTCTCCAATTCTTTCTTTCATGCTTTGAAAATTATTGTTGTTGCAAAACTCCCAGACTTTATTTTAAAGTTGTCAGCATGGATCAGGTCTATGTGACTGGTGAGGAGACAGCTCTGTCTGAAAAAAAATCAGTCAATAGTTAAATATCATAAGAATATTATTTTCAATGCAGGAAGGAGATGTTTTTTGTATTTCGTATTTATTTTCAAATAATTTTTTACAGTTTCATGTGTTTGCGAGTTATGATTAATGTGATAGAAAATTTAACATTATGAGTAACTGTTTTGTATTTATACGTAACTAGTGTCCGGTGCAGATACCCAATGACACTCACAAATAGACACCTAAACTCATTCCTTCCAACATCTACCATATTATACTATGAGGAGATTAAAAGGATAACAAAATCATAATTATACTTTCCTTTCCAGTCTGATGTTGTAATTCTGGAAACACCAAAATGATATGCTCCGCTTTTCTTTACTTTTCTTTATCACTTTTTAATACCTCCGTATATATATGTATAGATTTATACCTTAATAAATTTATGTCACCTGTATACTCATACTATGATACTAAAAAATCTATGTAAATATTGTATGTCCTTAGAGCATACCATTTTTAATTTCTCTTTGTTGAATTGATAAAATTATCTTATCTTATCTTAATTTCTTATGTCATTTTTAAACTTCAATAACAAATATTTATGGGTACCTGACACTCCCTTTGTGGGAGTTTAAAATATTTTTGCTAAATGTAGTTTTATTTAAATTGGTATACATGAAGTGAAATTCTAAAAAAAAAATGAGGTTAAATAATCCAATGATCTTTGTAGAAGAAATACAAAATACATGTTATGATTTGCCTGATAAAATATTTCTTGTGTTGAATTGGAAACTACCAAGTTAAATCATCAGTTCTCTTTTTACTTGCAGAACAATCTTTAATTAGAGAAGTTAGGTTTTATTTATTTATTTACTTCTTACAAAGCAATGGCACAATTTCATAATAATAATGTTTGCATCCAGGTGATAATCAAAAACATTTGGAAATTGCAAGAGAGGTTGTATGTAAAGAGAGTAAAGAGTATAGGTTTATAGGTGCCTATAGTACATTTTAAACGCAGTAGAAAAAGAATAAATGTTTATATAACTATATTCACCATGACGTTAGCTAGGTTTTCCCATATTATTGCCACAAAGTTTCCAAACTGATAGGGCTGCCATGTTCTCAGGAGTGCCTTGGACCATCCACTATCTCTCTTTTTAAATTTTGGCTGGCTTTACCCTTTTCCTTGGTAATACACTTCCTACTGAAAAAATCAAAGCCCCAAAAACAAAAACAAAAACCTAGTCATATGAATACATGTATCATGTGGAATTTTATTAAGATGATTGTGTAATTCTTTTATCAGTGATTCCTCTGCAAGGTCAAAGAGTGCTAAAAAATGGGCCTATAAAAATAGAGGAGTAGTGGAATGAAAATGATTATTATCTTGCGAGATAGTCATTTGTTTCCTCTTCAGGAAAGATATTAAATTCAAACTTGATTGTAATGCCTGTAATAAAAAAAATATTGCCTAAATACTGATAACTTTTTTTACCTCCCAACAGACAACCCCCTTGTTTTTCTTTTTAAAATTCTGAAGGCAAGCAGATTATTCCTAGCTATGTACAGAAAGATCATGTGTTTATTAGTTTAACTTAACAGTCAAATATGATTATGTAGTGAGGTAAAAGTTTAAACAAAAAAAGAAAATAAAAAAAAAACTTAACTGAACAGCAGATTACCCTTCTTTCAGGCTGGGTTAAGCACACAGTTTAAAAAACAAGTAGTCCCAAAAAAGCGTTATTAACATAATTATTTTAAAAAAATGGGCCAATGTCCTTTTCTTTACATCTTTTATCAGGGTATGATTTTTTGTGGGTTATGAAAAAAAAAAGAGATCGAAGTATGCAAAAATGTTAAAACTGGTTGAAAAAAAAATAAAAATAAAAAAAAATTCCGCAGCATTATCTTTAATTTATAATTATTTAACATCCCCTATTCGTACTATTGAGAGAAGAGTGGGACACTTTTCATAAATAGTTTCTAGAGGTAACTGCTCTACTTTTTTTTAGTTTATTCAATATTAAGAAGAAACCAAAAAAATCAGTCTCATATTTATATCTATATCTTAAACTGTAAGTATGTTATCTGATCTGCAGATTTGTCCACGTCAGGCCTTATAAATGTCTTACTCTTTACTCGCAATGAACTTGAAGTTCAGACCCGACATAAGTTTCATTTGAAAAATATAAAGTGTAAAATTAAGGCATTTTGAACATTTGATGTAAACTATTATACAAGATGAAGGTTTTTTTTTTCACAAAAATACAGATCCAAATTATTTTGTTCATTGATAAAAAAAACAACAGAAAACAGCATAAAGTGAATGTCAAAGTTTGACTGAGTATCAATCACGCATTATTTGAAAATTGTTAAGTAACCAGTCAACAAATCATCCTTTGCAGAGTTTTCGATTATCTAAATTGAGAGTAACTGTTAAACAGCTTGGAGTAAATCATTTCCCGTAGTTTCTCAAAAAAAATACATGTATAAATGATAAACAAGAAAAAAGAATTTTACGGCTATTCTAAGGACAAAGAAAATTCAGGCCTGAAATTTGTTTACAATCAATTTCTGCTTCTTATTCAGTTATTGTTATGTTTTTTAGTCAAACAAAGGCGAAAAGTGTGTATCTAGAGGTCTGAATTTCGAGATCTAGTCTGCAAAACTCTACTAGCCTAGGTTATAGCCAGAATCCAAACTCACCGTTAATCTCACATTGTTTAACATGGGTATTGTTCTCCGTCATTTTTGATCGAGAAAAATAGAGCGCAGGTGGTGGATCCAGCTAAATTTTTCTAGTCTTAATCTAATAAAGATCTTTCTAGGTCTGATTAATTATGCTCTACTCAAATTTTTAATTAAGATCATTGTCAATTTGTATAATTTTACATAGATCTGGTTCTAGATCTAGTATCAAGCTCTGTTGAGTCATAATGTGCATCTTACGGATAAAATAGATTGAATTTATTTAACGGCATTCTGTAATATTATTTAGAACTAGATTTAGATCTCCATCGACCAAATATTAAGACCTTTGACCAACAATAGATCTACAGTCTACATCTATGCAGAACAGTATCAATCCATATTTTGGGACAGGAATTGAGATCTATGTCTGTGCATGGATTGATTGGATAGTAAAAATCTCCTTTGTTTTGCTGATTCCATGTGAACTTAACAATATATAACTTTTATAAGGGTGGATAAATAAAATATAAAGAAATTAGAACGGCCTACTCTCTTTGTTATTAAAGCAAGGATTGAAATCGTCTGCTGATTGATGAGTTGTTTACATTCGCTGCTCCTGCGCCGGAAACTACGCATGGCCGAAAAAAATAACGCTAAGAGGAAGTGACGTAGTTGCTTTAAATAAAAATGTTTCAGGTGCCATTTAGCCGCTCCTCTAATTCTGTGCTTTCCCAAACGGTGTTTAGATCCTTTTGAACGCTTATTAGAAAGCTGTGAATTTTCCTATTTGGTTCATAAAAGTGCACTGCCTCGCATGAAGTTTTAGCCGCGTACGTACATGATAATGAATGTTTAAAAAATCTGTAATTAGATTTGCGTTTTAGTAAAAAAATTAACTATTCCTATTGGTTGTAATGATCCTCTATAATTTTAATTACGTGATCCAATATTATTGTATGTTTCTACCTCTTTATCTTTACCAAGAATTCGATATCTCAATATTTAAAAAAAATGGAAAATCTAGAAGTTAAATTCTTTTGAAATTCTAAGCCTAAATATGAAATTTGATTTATGCAGGTCTATATCTTAACATTTTTATTTCAGACTAGCTGTTGTTACTATCCAATTTTAGATCTAGAAGCTTTGTCCAGACGACTTGTTAAATTTTTTAGTTAGAATTACTCTATGAAATGTACATCTTTTTGCAGATTTCTTTAGATCTGGCACCGTTTACATTGTATGCGTACTTTCAATTCATTCCTATCAACCCTGTCAAGCTGTGTTTACAAGACGTAGTTTAAACATTCAACTTTCTCTTTCCAGAAAAAAAAAGAAAAATAATATTCTTGATTTAAATTTTTTTTTGTAAGTAAAGTAAGGTAGGCCGATCACCACACTCCCAATGACTCTCAATAACGATCTCAAGATACTGCAAAATCGGAGCATCTCTCTCACAGCACAAAAAGACCTGGAAACAATAAGAAAGATTGCAGAAGGAAGACAAGAATGGACTACCTTCACCGCAGACATAAAGAAGGCTGCCGAAGCTGCGAGGTCGGACGACACTCCTAGCGGAAGGCCTTAATAATAATAATAATAAGTAAAGTTTACCACTCCAATTGTATGGTCAATTTAAAACTTAAAGCCAACTTTGACTTTCCAAGGTAGTCTAAAAATTTTGGGTTAAGTTGTCTTCATTTTTCTCCAATCTCCATTGTTAATAGAGGAGGTATACACTATAAACATGCCAGTGCTCAAAATTTTATCTGGACTATCTTGCTCTCTGATTGTATTTATGACTCCAGACTTATTACGTGCATATCTACACGAATAAAACTACCGCAACTGGTAAGAGGCACAGATGTTTCTACCGTTTGGGTACAGCCATAAAAAAAATATGACATAAAATTCTGTCGATCCCACACTTTATTTGCCCTACTGCTTCCTACAGGAATTAGGGAAAAACAAAGCCGTTAAATCACATCAAACTGTCCCTACTATGAGATTTACATTCCTTTAATTTTCGTGCATTCTTTCAAGAATATAACTGTCATATTCTTGTAAAAAGCACAAATAAAATTTTTTTTTACTGCATAGCCATTAGAAATATGAGATTAATAATATAAACTTGTCAACATTCAAAAATTTTATCCGGATCATCTTGTGAGAATAAGTGAAATAAAGCCACAAAAGTCAAACGAAACGAGCCTATTATGAAATTTATACTCATTTTGGTTTCCGCCAATTCTTTTAAGAATAAACCGTCATGATCATGTGAAACGCAAATTTGTTCGTTCTAAGGCTGTACAGCCATTAAAAATTAAAGCTAAAAGT
>JAWDGP010004459.1:42500-88438 GCA_033675545.1 Elysia crispata
TGGTAGTGTTAGAACTACCAGTGGCAGTAGTATTAGAACTAACAGTGGCTGTAGTATTAGAACTAACAGTGGCTGTAGTATTAGAACTTACAGTGGCTGTAGTATTAGAACTACCAGTGGCTGTAGTATTAGAACTAACAGTGGCAGTAGTATTAGAACTAACAGTGGCAGTAGTATTAGAACTAACAGTGGCTGTAGTATTAGAACTAACAGTGGCTGTAGTATTAGAACTAACAGTGGCAGTAGTATTAGAACTAACAGTGGCTGTAGTATTAGAACTAACAGTGGCAGTAGTATTAGAACTAACAGTGGCTGTAGTATTAGAACTAACAGTGGCTGTAGTATTAGAACTAACAGTGGCACTAGTATTAGAACTAACAGTGGCTGTAGTATTAGAACTAACAGTGGCAGTGTTAGAACTACCAGTGGCAGTAGTATTAGAACTTACAGTGGCTGTAGTATTAGAACTAACAGTGGCTGTAGTATTAGAACTTACAGTGGCTGTAGTATTAGAACTACCAGTGGCTGTAGTATTAGAACTTACAGTGGCAGTAGTATTAGAACTAACAGTGGCAGTAGTATTAGAACTACCATTGGCAGTTTTAGAACTAACAGTGGCAGTAGTATTAGAACTAACAGAGGCAGAAGTATTAGAACTAACAGTGGCAGTAGTATTAGAACTAACAGTAGCAGTATTAGAACTACCAGTGGCAGTAGTTATAGAACTAACAGTGGCAGTGTTAAAACTAACAGTGGCAGTGTTAGAACTAACAGTGGCAGTATTAGAACTACCAGTGGCAGTAGTATTAGAACTAACAGTGGCAGTAGTATTAGAACTAACAGTGGCAGTAGTATTAGAACTAACAGTGGCAGTGTTAGAACTAACAGTGGCAGTAGTATTAGAACTAACAGTGGCAGTAGTATTAGAACTACCAGTGGCAGTAGTATTAGAACTAACAGTGGCAGTAGTATTAGAAATAACAGTGGCAGTAGTATTAGAACTAACAGAGGCAGTAGTATTAGAACTAACAGTGGCAGTAGTATTAGATCTACCAGTGGCAGTTGTATTAGAACTAACAGTGGCAGTGTTAGAACTAACAGTGGCAGTAGTATTAGAACTAACAGTGGCAGTGTTAGAACTAACGGTGGCAGTAGTATTAGAACTAACAGTGGCAGTAGTATTAGAACTAACAGTGGCAGTGTTAGAACTAACAGTGGCAGTAGTATAAGAAGTAACAGTGGCAGTGTTAGAACTAACAGTGGCAGTATTATTAGAACTAACAGTGGCAGTAGTATTAGAACTAACAGTGGCAGTGTTAGAACTAACAGTGGCAGTAGTATTAGAAGTAACAGTGGCAGTGTTAGAACTAACGGTGGCAGTAGTATTAGAACTAACAGTGGCAGTGTTAGAACTAACAGTGGCAGTAGTATTAGAACTAACAGTGGCAGTAGTATTAGAACTAAGAGTGTCAGTAGTATTAGAACTAACAGTGGCAGTATTAGAACTAACAGTGGCAGTAGTATTAGAACTACCAGTGGCAGTGAGAACTAACAGTGGCAGTAGTATTAGAACTACCAGTGGCAGTGAGAACTAACAGTGGCAGTAGTATTAGAACTAACAGTGGCAGTGTTAGAACTAACAGTGGCAGTAGTATTAGAACTAACATTGGCAGTAGTATTAGAACTAACATTGGCAGTTGTATTAGAACTAACAGTGGCTGTAGTATTAGAACTAACAGGGCAGTAGTATTAGAACTAACAGTGGCAGTAGTATTAAATCTAACAGTGGCAGTAGTATTAGAACTAACAGTGGCAGTAGTATTAGAACTAACAGTGGCAGTAGTATTAGAACTAACAGTGGCAGTAATATTAGAACTTTCTGTGGCAGTAGTATTAGAACTAACAGTGGCAGTTATATTAGAACTAACAAGTGCAGTAGTATCAGAACCAATAGGGCAGTAGTATTAGAACTAACAGTGGCTGTAGTATTAGAACTAACAGTGGCTGTAGTATTAGAACTAAGAGTGGCTGTAGTATTAGAACTAACAGTGGCAGTAGTATTAGAACTAACAGTGGCTGTAGTATTAGAACTAACAGTGGCAGTAGTATTAGAACTAACAGTGGCAGTAGTATTAGAACTAACAGTGGCTGTAGTATTAGAACTAACAGTGGCTGTATTATAAGAACTAACAGTGGCAGTAGTATTAGAACTAACAGTGGCTGTAGTATTAGAACCAACAGGGCAGTAGTAATAGAACTTACAGTGGCAGTGTTAGAACTAACAGTGGCAGTAGTATTAGAACTAACAGTGACAGTAGTATTAGAACAAACAGTGGCAGTAGTATTAGAACTAACAGTGGCTGTAGTATTAGAACCAACAGGGCAGTAGTATTAGAACTAACAGTGGCAGTGTTACAATTACCAGAGGCCGTAGTATCAAAACTAACAGTGGCAGTAGTAATACAACTAACAGTGGCAGTAGTATTAGAACTAATAGAGGCGGCAGTGTTAGAACTAATAGTGGCAGTAGTATTCGAACTAAAAGTGGCAGTGATAATAGAACTAACAGTGGTAATAATATTAAAAATAACAGTTGCAGTAGTATTAGGACTAAAAGCAGTAGTATTAGAGCTAACAGTCGCAGAATTACTAGAACTAACAGTGGCAGTAGTATTAGACTTAACAGTGGTAGTATTACAAATAACAGTGGCTGTAGTATTAGAACTAACAGTGGCTGTAGTATTAGAACTAACAGTGGCTGTAGTATTAGAACTAACAGTGGCAGTAGTATTAGAACTAACAGTGGCTGTAGTATTAGAACTAACAGTGGCAGTAGTATTAGAACTAACAGTGGCAGTAGTATTAGAACTAACAGTGGCTGTAGTATTAGAACTAACAGTGGCAGTAGTATTAGAACTAACAGTGGCAGTAGTATTAAAACTTACAGTGGCTGTACTATTAGAACTAACAGTGGCAGTAGTATTAGAACTAACAGTGGCAGTAGTATTAGAACTAACAGAGGCAGTAGTATTAGAACTAACAGTGGCTGTAGTATTAGAACCAACAGGGCAGTAGTGATAGAACTTACAGTGGCAGTGTTAGAACTAACAGTGGCAGTAGTATTAGAACTAACAGTGACAGTAGTATTAGAACTAACAGTGGCAGTAGTATTAGAACTAACAGTGGCTGTAGTATTATAACCAACAGGGCAGTAGTATTAGAACTAACAGTGGCAGTGTTACAACTACCAGAGGCCGTAGTATCAGAACTAACAGTGGCAGTAGTAATACAACTAACAGTGGCAGTAGTATTAGGACTAATAGAGGCGGCAGTGTTAGAACTAACAGTGGCAGTAGTATTGAAACTAACAGTGGCAGTGGTATTAGAACTAACAGTGGTAGTAGTATTAGAACTAACAGTGGCAGTAGTATTAGAACTAATAGTGGCATTAGTATTCGAACTAAAAGTGGCAGTGATAGTAGAACTAACAGTGGTAGTAATATTAAAAATAACAGTTGCAGTAGTATTAGAACTAAAAGCAGTAGTATTAGAGCTAACAGTCGCAGAATTATTAGAAATAACAGTGGCAGTATTAGAACTAAGAGTGTCAGTAGTATTAAATTTAACAGTGGCAGTATTAGAATTAACATTGGCAGTAGTATTAGAATTAACAGTGTCAGTAGTATTTGAACTAACAGTGGCAGTAGTATTAGAACTAACAGTGGCAGTAGTATTAGAACTTAAAGTAGTAGTATTAGAACTAACAGTCGCAGTAGTATTAGTACTAGCAGTGGCAGTATGAAAACTAACAGAGTGGGCAGTATTAAAACTGAAAGTGGCAGTATTAGAACTAACAGTGGCAGTGTTAGAACTAACATAGCTGTATTGGAACTAACAGTGGCAGTGTTAGAACTAACAGTTGCAATTGTATTAGAACTAACATTGGCTGTAGTATTAGAACTAACAGTGGCAGTAGTATTAGAACTTACAGTGGCAGTGTTAGAACTAACAGTGGCAGTGTTAGAACTACCAGAGGCAGTAGTATCAGAACTACCAATGGCATGACAGTATTAGAACTAACAGTGGTAGTGTTAGAACTAACAGTGGCAGTATTAGAACTATCAGTGAAAATGTTTGAACAAATAGTGGCAGTATTGGAACTACCAGTGGCAGTGTTAGAACAAATAGTGGCAGTATTAGATCTACCAGTAGCAATGTTAGAACTAACAGTGGCAGTATTAGAACTGCCAGTGGCAGGATTAGAATTACCAGTGGCTATATTAGAACTAACAGTGGCAGTATTTAATCCACCAGTGGCAGTATTAGAACTATATGTGGCAGTATTAGAACTGCCAGTGGCAGGATTAGAATTACCAGTGGCTATATTAGAACTAACAGTGGCAGTATTAGAACTGCCAGTGGCAGGATTAGAATTACCAGTGGCTATATTAGAACTAACAGTGGCAGTATTTAATCCACCAGTGGCAGTATTAGAACTATATGTGGCAGTATTAGAACCACAGTGGCAGTATTAGAATTAAAGGAGGAAGTAGTATTAAAACTAACAGAGGCAGCAGTATTAAAAATAACAGTGGCAGTAGTATTAAATCTAACAGTTGCAATTTCAGAAGTAACAGAGGCAGCAGTATTACAACTAACATTGGAAGTATTATAACTAACAGTGGAAGTATTAGAACAAACAGTGGCAGCAGTATTAAATTTAGCAGTGACAGCAGTATTAAAAATAAATGTGGCAGTATTAGAACTAACACTGGAAGCATTAGTAGAAATAACAGTGGTATAATTTTTAGACCTAACAGTGGCAGTATTAGAACTAACAGTGGCAGCATTATTAGAACTAACAGTAGCAGCAGTATTAGAAAAAAAAATGGCAGCAGTATTACAACTAACAGTGGCAGTGTTAAAACTAATTGTGGCAGTATTAGAACTACCAGTGGCAGTATTAGAACTACCAGAGGTAGTGTTAGAACTACAAGTGACAGTGTTAGAACTAACAGTGGCAGTGTTAGGACAAACAGTGGCAGTGTTAAAAATAACAGTGGCAGTATTAGAACTAACAGTCGCAGTAGTAATAGAACTAGCAGTGGCAGTAGTATTAGAACCTAAAGTAGTAGTATTAGAACTAACGGTCGCAGTAATATTAGAACTACCAGTGGCAGTATTAGAACTACCAGAGGTAGTGTTAGAACTACAAGTGACAGTGTTAGAACTAACAGTGGCAGTGTTAGGACAAACAGTGGCAGTGTTAAAAATAACAGTGGCAGTATTAGAACTAACAGTCGCAGTAGTAATAGAACTAGCAGTGGCAGTAGTATTAGAACCTAAAGTAGTAGTATTAGAACTAACGGTCGCAGTAATATTAGAACTAACAGTGGCAGTATTAAAACTAACAGAGTCGGCAGTATTAAAACTGAATGTGGCAGTATTAGAATTAACAGTGGCAGTGTTAGAATTAACAGTGGCAGTATTTGCACTAAAAGTGGCAGTGTGAGAACTAACAGGCGCAGTATAAGAACTAACAGTCGCAGTAGTATTAGAACTAGCAGTGGCAGTATTAGAACTGAAAGTGGCAGTATGAGAACTAACAGTGGCAGTATTAGAACTGAAAGTGGCTGTAGAATTAGAACTAACAGTGGCTGTAGTATTAGAACTAACAGTGGCAGTAGTATTGGAACTAACAGTGGCTGTAGTATTAGAACTAACAGTGGCTGTACTATTAGAACTAACAGTGGCAGTAGTATTAGAACTAACAGTGGCAGTAGTATTAGAACTAACAGTGGCTGTAGTATTAGAACTAACAGTGGCAGTAGTATTAGAACTAACAGTGGCTGTAGTATTAGAACTTACAGTGGCTGTAGTATTAGAACTAACAGTGGCTGTAGTATTAGAACTAACAGTGTCTGTAGTATTAGATCTAACAGTGGCAGTAGTATTAGAACTAACAGTGGCAGTAGTATTAGAACTAACAGTGGCTGTAGTATTAGAACCAACAGGGCAGTAGTATTAGAACTAACAGTGGCAGTAGTATTAGAACTAACAGTGGCTGTAGTATTAGAACTGACAGGGCAGTAGTATTAGAACTAACAGTGGCAGTAGTATTAGAACTAACAGTGGCAGTAGTATTAGAACTAACAGTGGCAGTAGTATTAGAACTAACAGTGGCAGTAGTATTAGAACTAACAGTGGCTGTAGTATTAGAAAAAAACAGTGGCTGTAGTATTAGAAGTAACAGTGGCAGTAGTATTAGAACTAACAGTGGCAGTAGTATTAGAACTAACAGTGGCAGTAGTATTAGAACTAACAGTGGCAGTAGTATTAGAACTAACAGTGGCTGTAGTATTAGAACTAACAGTGGCAGTAGTTCTAGAACTAACAGTGGCAGTAGTATTAAAACTAACTGGCTGTAGTATTAGAACTAACAGTGGCACTAGTATTAGAACTAACAATGGCAGTAGTATTAGAACTAACAGTGGCAGTAGTATTAGAACTAACAGTGGCTGTAGTATTAGAACCAACAGGGCAGTAGTAATAGAACTTACAGTGGCAGTGTTAGAACTAACAGTGGCAGTAGTATTAGAACTAACAGTGACAGTAGTATTAGAACTAACAGTGGCAGTAGTATTAGAACTAACAGTGGCTGTAGTATTAGAACCAACAGGGCAGTAGTATTAGAACTAACAGTGGCAGTAGTATTAGAACTACCAGTGGCAGTTGTATTAGAACGAATAGTGGCAGTGTTACAACTACCAGAGGCCGTAGTATCAGAACTAACAGTGGCAGTAGTAATACAACTAACAGTGGCAGTAGTATTAGATAATAGAGGCGGCAGTGTTAGAACTAACAGTGGCAGTAGTATTGAAACTAACAGTGGCAGTGGTATTAGAACTAACAGTGGCAGTAGTATTAGAACTAATAGTGGCAGTAGTATTCGAACTAAAAGTGGTAGTGATAATAAAACTAACAGCGGTAGTAATATTAAAAAAAACAGTTGCAGTAGTATTAGAACTAAAAGCAGTAGTATTAGAGCTAACAGTCGCAGAATTATTAAAACTAACAGTGGCAGTAGTATTAGACTTAACAGTGGTAGTATTAAAAATTACAGTGGCAGCAGTATTAGAACTAACAGTGGCAGTATTAGAACTAATAGTGGCAGTAGTTTTAAATTTAACAGTGGCAGTATTAGAATTAACATTGGCAAGAGTATTAGAACTTAAAGCAATAGTATTAGAACTAACAGTCGCAGTAGTATTAGTACTAGCAGTGGCAATATTAAAACTAACAGAGTGGGCAGTATTAAAACTGAAAGTGGCAGTATTAGAACTAACAGTGGCAGTGTTAGAACTAACATAGCTGTATTGGAACTAACAGTGGCAGTATTAGAACAAACAGTGGCAGCAGTATTAAATTTAGCAGTGACAGCAGTATTAGAAATAAATGTGGCAGTATTAGAACTAACACTGGAAGCATTAGTAGAAATAACAGTGGCATAATTTTTAGAACTAACAGTGGCAGTATTAGAACTAACAGTGGCAGCATTATTAGAACTAACAGTAGCAGTAGTATTAGAAAAAAAAATGGCAGCAGTATTACAACTAACAGTGGCAGTGTTAAAACTAATTGTGGCAGTATTAGAACTACCAGTGGCAGTATTAGAACTACCAGAGGTAGTGTTAGAACTACAAGTGACAGTGTTAGAACTAATAGTGGCAGTGTTAGGACAAACAGTGGCAGTGTTAAAAATAACAGTGGCAGTATTAGAACTAACAATTGTAGTATTAAAACTAACAGTGGCAGTGTTAGAACTACCAGTGGCAGTGTTAGAACTACCAGTGGCAGTATTAAAAAAAACAGTGCCAGTATTAGAACTGCCAGTTGCAGTGTTAGAACTAACTGTGGCAATAGTATTAGAACTAACAGTGGCAGTAGTATTAGATCTAACAGAGGCAGTTTTAGAACTACCAGTGGCAGTGTTAGAACTAACAGTGGCAGTATTAGAATAAAAAAAGGCATTTTAGAACTATCAGTGGCAGTAGTATTAAAATTAACAGTGGCAGTAGTATCAAAACTAATAGTGACAGTCTTAGAACTAGCGTTGGCAGTATTAAAATTACCAGTTGCAGTAGTATTAGAACTAACAGTGGCAGTGTTAGAACTAACAGTGGTAGTATTAGAACTAACAGTGGCAGTGTTAAAACTAACAGTGGTAGTATTAGAACTAACAGTGGCAGTGTTAGAACTTAATGTGGTAGTGATGGAACTACCAGTGGTAGTGTTTGAACTAAATGTGGCAGTCTTAGATCGATGTGTGGCAGTAGTATTAGAACTACCAGTGGCAGTGTTAGAACTACTAGTGGCAGTGTTAGAAACACCAGTTGCAGTATTAGAACTAACAGTGGCAGTATTAGAACTTACAATTGCAGTATTAGAACTAACAGTGCCAGTATTAGAACTACCAGTGGCAGTATTAAACTTAACAGTGGCAGTATTAGAACTATCAGTGGCAGTTTTAGAACTGAGAGTAGCAGTATTAGAACTACCAGTGGCAGTATTGGGATTAACAGTGGTAATAATAGAACTACCAGTGGCAGTATTAGAACTAACAGTGGCAGTATTAGAACTACTAGTGGCAGTGTTAGAACTACCAATGCCAGTGTTAGAACTACCAGTGGCAGTATTAGAACTATCAGTGGCAGTAGTATTAAAACTACCAGTGGCAGCAGTATTACAAAATAACAGTGGCAGTAGTATTAGATAAAAAATTTGCAGTATTAGAAGCAACAGTGGCAGCAGTATTAGAACTAACAGTGGCAGTAATAGAACTAACAGTTGCAGTTTACGAACAAACAGTGGAAGGAGTAGTAAATTTTTAATTGACAGCAGTACAAGTTCTAATAGTTGCAGTAGTAGAATTAACAGTAGCAGCAGTATTACAACTAACAGTGGCAGTATTAGAACAAACAGTGGCAGCAGTATTAAATTTAATATTGGCAGCAGTAAAAGAACTAACAAAGGCAGTATTAGAACTAACACAGGAAGCATTAGAAGAAATAACAGTGGCATAAGTTTTAGAACTTACAGTGGCAGTATTAGAACTAACAGTGGCAGCAGTATGGTAACTAACAGTAGCAGCATTATAAGAAAAAAAAGTGGCAGCAGTATTTCAACTAACAGTGGCAGTGCTAGAACTACCACTGGCAGTATTAGAACTAACAGTGACAGTGTTAAAATTAACAGTGGCAGTGTTAGAACTAACAGTGGCAGTTATAGAACTAACAGTTGCAGTGTTAGAAATAACAGTGGCAGTGTTAGAACTAACAGTGTTAGTAGTATTAAAAATAACAGTGGCAGTGTTAGAACTACCAGTGGCAGTAATAGTACTAACAGTGGCAGTGTTAGAAGTAATAGTGGCAGTATAAGAATTACCAGTGGCAGTGTTAGAATTAACAGTGCCATTAGTATTAGAACTATTAGTGGCAGTAGTAATAAAACTAACAGTGGCAGTGTTAGAACTACCAGTGGTAGTATAAGAAATACCAGTGGCAGTATAAGAAATTCCAGTGGCAGTGTTAGAACTACCAGTGGCAGTATTAGAACCTCCAGAGGCAGTATGAGAACTACCAATGGCAGTATTAGAACTACCAGTGGCATTGTTAGAACTAACAGTGGCAGTTTTAGAACTTTCAGTCGCAGTATTAGAACTAACACTGGCAGTATTAGAACTAACAGTGGCTGTTTTAGAACTAACAGTGAAAATATTAGAAATACCAGTGCCAGTGTTAGAACTAAAAGTGGCAGTATTAGAACTACCATTGGCAGTATTACAACTTCCAGTGGCAGTGTTAGAACTATCAGTGGCAGTATTAGAACTAACAGTGGCAGTATTAGAACTACCAGTGGCAGTATTAGAACTAACAGTGGCAGTACTAGAACTACCATAGGCAGTGTTAGAACTACTAGTGGAAAAATTAGAACTAACTGTGGCAATGTTAGAACTAACAGTGGCAGTATTATAACTAACAGTGGCAGTGTTAGAACTAACAGTGGCAGTGTTAGAACTAACAGTGGCAGTGTCAAAACTAACAGTGGCAGGTAAAGAACTAACAGTGGCAGTATTAGAACTAACAGTGGCAGTGTTAGAAATAACAGTGGCAGTATTAAAAACTACCATTGACAGTTTTAGAACTACCAGTGGCAGTATTAGAACTACCAGTGGCAGTGTTAGAACTACCAATGGCAGTATTAGAACTACCAGTGGCAGTGTTAAAACTAACGTTGCAGCATTAAAACTACTAGTAGAAGTTTTAAAACAACCAGTGACAGTAATAGAACTACCAGTGGGAGTGTTAGAACTACCAGTGGCAGTATTAGAACTACCAGTTGCAGTGTTAGAACTAACAGTGGCAGTATTAGAACTTCCAGTGGCAGTATTAAAACTCTCGGTGGCAGTATTAGAACTAACAGTGGCAGTGTTAGAAATAACAGTGGCAGTATTAAAACTACCAGTGGCAGTGTTAGACCTAACAGTGGCAGTTTTAAAACTATCAGTGGCAGTGTTAGAACTAACAGTGACGATGTTACAACCAACAGTGGCAGTGTTAGAACTACCAGTGGCAGTATTATAACTAACAGTGGCAGTGTTAAAACAACCAGTGGCAATATTAGAAATAATAGTGGCAGTATTAGAACCAACAGTGGCAGTATTAGAACTAACAGTGGCAGTGTTAGAACTAACATTGGCAGTATTAGAACTACCAGTGGCAGTGTTGGAACTAACAGTGGCAGTATTAGAACTACCAGTGGCAGTATTAGAACTAACAGTGGCAGTGTTAGAACTATCAGTGGCTGGGTTAGAACTACCAGTGGCAGTTTTAGAACTACCAGTGGCAGTACTAGAACTACCAGTGGCAGTGTTAGAACTACCATTGGCAGTATTAGAACTTCCAGTGGCAGTGTTAGAACTAACAGTGTTAGTAGTATTAGAATTAAAAGTGGCAGTGTTTGAACTACCAGTCGCAGTAATAGTACTAACAGTGGCAATGTTAGAACTAATAGTGGCAGTATGAGAATTACCAGTGGCAGTGTTAGAACTAACAGTGGCATTAGTATTAGAACTAACAGTGGCAGTAGTAATAAAACTAACAGTGGCAGTGTTAGAACTAACAGTGGCAGTTTTAGAACTTTCAGTGGCAGTATTAGAACTAACAGTGGCAGTATTAGAACTAACAGTGGCTGTTTTAGAACTACCAATGGCAGTGTTAGAACTACCAGTGGCAGTATTAGAACTACCAGTGGCAGTGTTAGAACTAACAATGGCAGTATTAGAACTACCAGTTACAGTTTTAGAACTATCAGTGGCAGTGTTAGAACTAAAAATGGCAGTATTAGAACTACCAGTGGCAGTGTTAGAATTAACAATGGCAGTATTAGAACTACCAGTGGCAGTGTTAGAACTAACAGTGGCAGTGTTAGAACTAACAGTGGCAGTATTAGAACTAACAGTGGCAGTATTAGAAGTACCAGTGGCAGTTTTAGAACTACCAGAGTCATTGTTAAAACTAACAATGGCAGTGTTAGAACTAATATTGACAGTGTTAGAACTACCAGTGGCAGTATTAGAACTACCAGTTGCAGTATTAGAACTTCCAGTAGCAGTGTTAGAACTAACAGTGGCAGTATTAGAAATAACAGTGGTAGTATGAAAACTACCAGTGGCAGTATTAGAACTATCAGTGGCAGTATTTGAACTATCAGTGGCAGTATTATAACTACCAGTGGCAGTATTAGAACTAACAGTGGCAGTGTTAGAACTATCAGTGGCTGGGTTAGAACTACCAGTGGCAGTTTTAGAACTACCAGTGGCAGTACTAGAACTACCAGTGGCAGTGTTAGAACTACCATTGGCAGTATAAGAACTACCAGTGGCAGTATAAGAACTAGCAGTGGCAGTATAAAAAATACCAGTGACAGTGTTAGAACTACCAATGGCAGTGTTAGAACTACCAGTGGCAGTATTAGAACTACCAGGGGCAGTATTAGAACTAGTAGTGGTTGTATTAGAACTACCAGTGGCAGTATTAGAACTAGCAGTGGCAGTATTAGAACTTTCAGTGGCAGTATAAGAACTAACATTGGCAGTATTAGAACTACTAGTGGCAGTGTTAGAACTAACTGCGGCAATATTAGAAACACTGGTGGTAATGTTAGAACTAACAGTGGCAGTGTTAGAACTACCAGTGGCAGTATTAGAACTTCCAGTGGCAGTGTTAGAACTAACAGTGTTAGTAGTATTAGAATTGAAAGTGGCAG
This sequence comes from Elysia crispata, assembly GCA_033675545.1. Lineage (NCBI taxonomy): Eukaryota > Metazoa > Mollusca > Gastropoda > Plakobranchidae > Elysia > Elysia crispata. The sequence continues at coordinate 54,828 of JAWDGP010004459.1, forward strand.
TGTTTGAACTACCAGTGGCAGTAATAGTACCAACAGTGGCAGTGTTAGAACTAATAGTGGCAGTATGAGAATTACCAGTGGCAGTGTTAGAACTAACAGTGGCATTAGTATTAGAACTAACAGTGGCAGTAGTAATAAAACTAACAGTGGCAGTGTTAGAACTAACAGTGGCAGTTTTAGAACTTTCAGTGGCAGTATTAGAACTAACAGTGGCAGTATTAGAACTAACAGTGGCTGTTTTAGAACTAACAGTGACAGTATTAGAACTAACAGTGGCAGTGTTAGAACTACCAATGGCAGTATTAGAACTACAATTGGCAGTATTAGAACTACCAGTGGCAGTATTAGAACTAACAATGGCAGTATTAGAACTACCAGTTACAGTTTTAGAACTATCAGTGGCAGTGTTAGAACTAACAATGGCAGTATTAGAACTACCAGTGGCAGTGTTAGAATTAACAATGGCAGTATTAGAACTACCAGTGGCAGTGTTAGAACTAACAGTGGCAGTATTAGAACTAACAGTGGCCGTGTTAGAACTAACAGTGGCAGTATTAGAACTAACAGTGGCAGTATTAGAAGTACCAGTGGCAGTTTTAGAACTACCAGAGTCATTGTTAAAACTAACAGTGGCAGTGTTAGAACTAACATTGGCAGTGTTAGAACTACCAGTGGCAGTATTAGAACTACCAGTGGCAGTATTAGAACTTCCAGTAGCAGTGTTAGAACTAACAGTGGCAGTATTAGAACTAACAGTGGTAGTATGAGAACTACCAGTGGCAGTATTAGAACTATCAGTGGCAGTATTTGAACTATCAGTGGCAGTATTATAACTACCAGTGGCAGTATTAGAAGTAACAGTGGCAGTATTAGAACTACCAGTGGCAGTGTTAGAACTACCAATGGCAGTGTTAGAACTACCAGTGGTGTAATATTTGTATATGAAGACAGACGAGATTGAGTACGATGAAGGCAGATTAGTTTTGAGTTTCCTTTATAGAGCTAGCTTGAGGGCTTGAACATCTGGAGTTAAGCTCGGAAGTGATTAAAATGTAAACAATAATGAACTCTTTTGTAACAAGGTTTACGATGTATTATGTAATACATAACAGTTAGACTGAATGACTAAACAGCCAAATCCAATTATACTACATCTCCCCCATAATTTGAGCAGAGTCAGAGGTTTTGAATTTACTGTCTTTGATTTTAGTTCGTCAAAAGAGTCCATGCACAGTTCATATTAAGCCTACATTCTACTAAGAGTGTGGTGTCGTCTAAAGGTCAAATCTCTTTGGTGGAATAACGGAACGTCCTGATCTTGTCACTCGGGGCTCCCCTGGGACACGCGGTGTGGACTGCATCTCGGGCCGGACAGTGGCACTCGTCTCGGTTGCTTCTGGAGAGACAGATCTGTGAGCTGCGGAAGAAGAGTCAGGGGCGTTGGGGACGCTGCGCACCGGAGGTGACTGATCTGGAGTTGGGGTCGCCACGAGATGTGTGCGGTTGCAGCGAATTGTACCCTGCTCTGTGTGGACGATGTAGGATCGAGGGTTATGGTATTTCTTGATAACAGACCCTGGTCTTCTCAGGTCTTTGACAAAGACAAGATCACCATGCTGAAGCTCTGGGGCCTCTCGAACAGCATGTCGTAGATTGTAATTCTGGCGCTGATTTTCTCTATACCTAAATTCCTTTTGGATGAGGAAAGGAAAGTCAGGCTTCTGCGGTTGTGCCCTCTGCACGAAGGGCATTTTTGTCTTCAGCCTCCTTCCCATCAGGAGTTCACTTGGCGCAAGGCCATTTTGCAGGGGGGTAGCCCGGTACATGAGGAGGGCAACATAGGGGTCAGTTGCCTTGCGCAGGAGATTTTTTACCGTCTGCACTGCGCGCTCTGCTTCGCCGTTGGCTTGGGGGAACCTAGGCGAAATGGTTGTGTGCGTGAAGCCGAACTCCCTGGTAAATTTCTGAAACTCGGCGCTGGCGAATTGGGGGCCATTGTCAGACATAACGACCTCTGGAATGCCATGGGTGGCGAAAATGGACTTTAGTCTGACGATAATTGCAGCGCTTGTGAGGTGATCGAGGAGACGAATTTCAGGCCACCGGGAGTGATAATCAACGAGCAGGAGGTAGGTCTTCCCGTGTAGATCAAATAGGTCCATCGCAACTCTTGACCACGGATGCTCAGGAAATGAAGATGGCAGAAGAGGCTCCTTGGTTGTTGGTCGTAGTTTGGCACACACAGTGCACTTCCTGACCATGTCCTCAATTTGCGCAGAGATATTGGGCCACCAAACAGATGTCTGTGCTAGGGCACGACATTTGGTGATCCCCAGGTGACTCTCATGAAGCTTGTTCAGCATCTCCATGCGCATATTGGTGGGGATAACGATACGGTCGCCGAAAAGAAGAATTTAATCGACGATGGTGAGGTGTCGTTGGTTAATCCAATATTGCTGCAGAAGTGGGTTTTGAGGCATGAATGCAGGCCATCGCCTTTGACAGAAGCTGAAGATCTCGATGAGTTCAGGATCGGCTTGTTGTTGGGCACGTATTTCTTGTAGCTTGTGCGGTGATGCTGGCAGGAAATCCACAGTGTTCTGAGCCATGACTTCAGCATCATCGACGAGTGCAATGTCTGTATCAGACGGCTCACCGACAGGGGCACGAGAGAGTGCATCTGCTGTAACTTGTTGCTTTCCTGAAACGTGGACGACTTCTGGGTTGAACCGCATAAGTCGAAGCCTGAAACGCTGGATTCTTGGTGGTATCTTGTGTAGCTCCTTCATGGTAAGGAGAGGAACAAGGGGCTTGTGATCAGTTTCGATCTTGTATGAACAGCCAAGAATGTATTCGCTGAACCTCTCAGAAGCCCATGTAGCTGCAAGTGCTTCTTTCTCTATCACAGCATAGTTCTTCTCAGCTGGTGTGAGCGATCTTGAGATGTAGATCACAGGTCTGCGAGATCCGTCTGGCTTTATTTGCAATAAAACGGCGCCCAAGCCTGCGTTAGAAGCATCTGCTGCGATGATTGACGACCGTCCCATGCAGTAGTGAGCTAGGATCGTTGTGGAGGTGAGATTCTTCTTGGTCTTCTGGAAGGACTGCTCTTGTTGGTGACCCCATGACCACAGAGAGTCGCGCTTTAAAAGCTGGCGTAGAGGCTCTGTTTGTGTGGCTAGTTCTGGTGTAAACTTTGCCAACTGATTTATCATCCCCAGGAAGCGTTGCAGCCCCGTGATGTTTGCAGGTGTAGGAAAGTTGATGACTGCCTCAAATTTTGCAGGGTCAGCATGGACGCCTTGATTGTCGATGATATGACCCAGGAATCTGATAGAGGTTCTTGAGAATTCACACTTCTCGTTGAGGGTGAGACCAGCTTCTTGTTGTCGTTGAAGGACTGCTCTGACACGTAGATCATGGAGAGTCTGCGTTGGGGCATGGACCAGAATGTCATCCATGTGGCAAATGACGCCCTCGATGTCATGAAGGATTTCAGACATCCTTCGCTGGAATATTTCAGGAGCCGAAGAAATGCCAAATGGTAGCCTGTTCATGCAGAACCTTCCAAATGGTGTGAGGAAGGTGGTGAGAAGCCTTGACTGTGGATCGAGGGGCATCTGCCAAAACCCGCTTCTGGCATCCAGTTTTGTGAAGATTGTTGACCCAGCAAGTCGTGATAGATCCTCATCAACTGATTTAAGAGGGTGGACTTCACGAAGCACCGCCTTGTTTAGGGCAGTGAGATCCACGCAGATGCGGACTGATGAGTTGTCTGCTTTAGGAACGACGACGATTCCGGAGCACCAGTCTGTTGGTTCCTTCACTGGAGAGATGACGCCATCAGCCAGCATGTGGTTTATTTCTGCCTTGACCTTGCTATCTTTCTAGCGGTGTATATGCTCACAGGTTGAGCATCTGGACGCAGCTTGATTGCGTAGGAATATTTCACCCTGCCCAAGCCTTTGAACAGGTCTGGGAACTCTGACTTGAAGTCAGCTTTCCCAGGTGTTAGACTGTGGAGCCTGGCAACCAATCCAAGCCTGGAGCATGCTGATCCACTCAGCAGGGAGTGCTGCTGTCCTTTAATGACGTACAAGGGCTCTTGTATTTCACGTTCCTTGTATTGAAGCTGGGCGTGAAAGAGACCTAGGACATGTAGTGGGGTGTCCCCAGGTCCTTTCAGAACTTTATCGCAGGGCTGAAGCTCTTTCTCTGCGGCGGAGTTCTCTCCCACAACAGACACTGCAGCGCCCGTGTCCAGCTTAAATGTAGATGGACGACCATTGACGTAGATAACTGCTGTCCAGCACGTGTCGACTGCCCCGACATGATGAACTGAGCCGAGGAAAGGCTCGCCTTCCACCTGAACCTTTCTGACTTTGCTGGAGCGGCATACGGAGCTGTAGTGGCCCTTCTTGTTGCAATTGTGGCAGGTTGCTGTTCTCGCCGGACACGCCTCCTTATTATGCAAAGGGGTTCTCCCACAGTAGCCACATTTCTTGCCTGGCACGGCTGTTTGTGACGGCTGTGGTCTTGGTTGGGATGGTGTCTAGTTCTGTGGTCTGCGGCCACCAGATATTTGGATGAGATCTACCTTTGGCCTCAACAAGTTTTGGCTTTCAGTTCTAGCCTCGGCTTGGCGGTTTAGACGAATGGTCTCGCCCAGGTCGAGGTCTTGCTTAGCCTGGAGCGCTTTGGAGAGATCTTCGTCTCTGACCCCAACCATGATTCTATCACGAATGAGCTCGTTCTTAAGTGTCGAGTAGCTACATTCATCAGCCAGCCTGTGAAGGTCTTGGATAAAGGCATCCACGGACTCGCCAGGCTGCTGCACCCTGCGATTAAACTTTGCTCTAGCAAAAATAGTGTTCTTCCTTGAATTAGAATACCCGTCAAGCGCAGCCATGATCTCGTCGAATGTGCAGCTTGTCTCGTCTAGCTTGATGACAGCGGGGATGTCATCAGCGACGTCCCCCATCGTAAAAAGTAGGGTTCTTACTTGCTCATTATTTGGCTTATCAGATAGCCTAGAGCACAATCTGTAACGTTGAAATCGTGCCCGCCACCGTGGCCACAGCTCTGAGGTGCCTTCAAACTGTCTAGGAGGGGGAAAAATGTGTGACGGCAAACGTACGCTTCACCGGCCCCTGACGTCTCCATATCGCTTGATGCCATCTCCTATCGACTGTGAATCTAGTCTGTTTATTTTGTCTCAAACAAAGGCAAATATTGAAAATGAAGTACAATATACCTCTAGATTAAAAGAATGTTTACACCGCTGCCACCATGTAATATTTGTATATAAAGACAGCCGAGATTGAGTACGATGAAGGCAGATTAGTTTTGAGATACTTTTATAGAGCTAGCTTGAGGGCTTGAACATCTAGAGTTAAGCTCGGAAGTGATTAAAATGTAAATAATAAGGAACTCTTCCGTAACAAGGTTTACAACGTTTTATGTAATACATAACAGTTAGACTAAATGACTAAACAACCAAATCCAATTATACTACAAGTGGCAGTATTAGAACTACCAGTGGCACTGTTACAACTACCAGTGGCAGTGTTAGAACTACCAGTGGCAGTGTTAGAACTAACAGTGGCAGTGTTAGAACTACCAGTGGCAGTGTTAGAACTAACAGTGGCAGTATTAGAACTAACAGTGGTAGTGTTAGAACTAACAGTGGCAGTGTTAGAACTATCAGTGTCAGTATAAGAACTACAAGTGGCAGTATTAGAACTAACAGTGGCAGTATTAAAACTACCAGTGGCGGTATTAGAATTAACAGTGGCAGTAATAGTACTAACAGTGGTAGTGTTAGAACTACCAGTGGCAGTATAAGAACTACCAGTGGCAGTGTTAGAACTACCAGTGGCAGTATTAGAACTAACAGTGGCAGTGTTAGAACTAACAGTGGCAGTGTTAGAACTACCGGTGGCAGTATTAAAACTACCGGTGGCAGTATTAGAACTAACAGTGGCAGTATTAGAACTACCATAGGCAGTGTTAAAACTACCAGTGGCAGTGTTAGAACTAATAGTGGCAGTGTTAGAACTGCAAGTGACAGTATTAGAACTAACAGTGGCAGTAGTATTAGAACTACCAGTGGCAGTATTAGAACTAACAGAGTCAGTAGTATTACAAATAACAGTGGCAGTAGTATTAGATCAAAAAGTTGCAGTATTAGAAGCAACAGTTCAAGCAGTATTAGAACTATAAGTGGCAGTAATAGAACTAACAGTGGCAGTATTAGAACAAACAGTGGCCGCAATATTAAATTTAACATTGGCAGCAGTATAAGTTCTAACAGTTGCAATAATAGAAATAACAGTGGCAGCAGTATTAGAACTCACAGTGGCAGTATTAGAACTAACAGTGGCAGTATTAGAACAAAGAGTGGCAGCAGTATTAAATTTAATAGTGGCAGCAGTAAAGGAACTAACGGTGGCAGTATTAGAACTAAGAGTGGCATCAATATTGTAACTAACAGTAGCAGCATTATAAAAAAAAAAAGAGGCAGCAGTATTTGAACTAACAGTGGCGGTGCTAGAAGTAACAGTGGCCGTATTAGAACTACCAGTGGCAGTATTAGAACTACAAGTGGAAGTGTTAGAACTACCAGTGACAGTGTTAGAACTAACAGTAACAGTTATTGAACTAACAGTGGCAGTGTTAGAACTAACAGTGGCAGTGTTAGAACTAATAGTGGCAGTATGAGAATTACCAGTGGCAGTGTTAGGACTAACAGTGGCAGTAGTATTAGAACTAACTGTCGCAGTAGTATTCGAATTAACAGTGTCAGTGTTAGAACTACTAGTGCCAGTGTTAGAACTATCAGTGGCAGTATTAGAACTAACAGTGGCAGTATTAGAACTACCAGGGGCAGTATTAAAACTACCAGTACCAGTGTTAGAACTACCAGTGGCAGTGTTAGAACTAACATGGCAGTGTTAGAACTACCACTGGCAGTGTTAGAACTACCAGTGGCATTGATAGAACTACAAGTGGCAGTGTTAGAACAAGCAGTGGTAGTGTTAGCATTAACAGTGGCAGTATTAGAACAAACAGTGGTAGTGTTAGAACTAACAGTGGCAGTGTTAGAACTACCAGTGTTTGTATAAGAACTAGCAGTGGCAGTGTTAGAACTACAAGTGTCAGTATAAGAACTACCAGTGGCAGTGTTAGAACTACCAGTGGCAGTGTTAGAACTAACAGTGGCAGTATTAGAACTACCAGTGGCAGTATTAGAACTAACAGTGGCAGTATTAGTACTACCAGTGGCAGTCTTAGAACTAACAGTAGCAGTATTAGAACAAACAGTGGCAGTGTTAGAACTAACAGTGGCAGTATTAGATTTACCAGTGACAGTATTAGACCTACCAGTGGCAGTGTTAGAACTAACAGTGGCAGTATTAGAACTACCATAGGCAGTGTTAAAACTACCAGTGGCAGTGTTAGAACTAATAGTGGCAGTATTGAAACAAACACTTGAAGTATTAGAACTACCAGTGGCAGTGTTAGAACTACAAGTTGGAGTGTTAGAACTAACAGTGGCAGTATTGAAAATACCAGTGGAAGTATTAGAACTACCAGTGGCAGTGTTAGAACTACAAGTTGGAGTGTTAGAACTACAAGTGGCAGTGTTAAAACTACAAGTGGCAGTATTAGAACTACCTGTGGCAGTATTAGAACTAACAGTGGCAGTGTTAGACCTAACAGTGGCAGTATTAGAACTACCAGTGGCAGTGTTAGAACTAACAGTGGCAGTATTAAAACAAACAGTGGCAGTGTTAGAACTAACAGTGGCAGTATTAGAACTACCCGTGGCAGTATTAGAACTACTAGTGGCAGTATTAGAACTAACAGTGGCAGTATTAGAACTACCATAGGCAGTATTAAAACTACCACTGGCAGTGTTAGAACTAATAGTGGCAGTATTAGAACTACCAGTGGAAGTATTAGAACTACCAGTGGCAGTGTTAGAACTACCAGTTGGAGTGTTAGAACTAACAGTGGCAGTGTTAGAACTACCAGTGGCAGTATAAGAACTACCAGTGGCAGTGTTAGAACTACCAATGGCAGTATTAGAACTACTGGTGGCAGTATTAGAACTACCGGTGGCAGTATTAGAACTACCGGTGGCAGTATTAGAACTAACAGTGGCAGTGTTAGAACTAACAGTGGCAGTGTTAGAACTACCAGTGTCAGTATTAGAACTAACAGTGGCAGTAGTATTAGAACTACCAGTGGCAGTAGTAGAACTAACAGTGACAGTATTAGAACTAACAGTGGCAGTAGTATTAGAACTACCAGTGGCAGTATAAGAACTAACGATGGCAGTATTAGAACTAACAGAGGCATTATTAGAACTAATAGTGGCAGTATTAGAACTATAAGTGGCAGTGTTAGAACTAACAGTGGCAGTATTAGAACTACCGGTGGCAGTATAAGAACTTACGGTGACAGTATTAGAACTACCGGTGGCAGTGTTAGAACTAACAGTGGCAGTGTTAGAACTACCAGTGACAGTATTAGAACTAACAGTGGCAGTAGTATTAGAACAACCAGTGGCAGTATTAGAACTAACGGTGGCAGTATTAGAACTAACAGAGGCAGTAGTATTACAAATAACAGTGGCAGTAGTATTAGATCAAAAAGTTGCAGTATTAGAAGCAACAGTTGAAGCACTATTAGAACTATAAGTGGCAGTAATAGAACTAACAGTGGCAGTATAGAACAAACAGTGGCCGCAGTATTAAATTTAACATTGGCAGCAGTATAAGTTCTAACAGTTGCAATAATAGAAATAACAGTGGCAGCAGTATTAGAACTCACAGTGGCAATATTAGAACTAACAGTGGCAGTATTAGAACAAAGAGTGGCAGCAGTATTAAATTTAATTGTGGCAGCAGTAAAGGAACTAACGGTGGCAGTATTAGAACTAAGAGTGGCATCAGTATTGTAACTAACAGTAGCAGCATTATTAACAAAAAAATACAGCAGTATTTGAACTAACAGTGGCAGTGCTAGAAGTAACAGTGGCCGTATTAGAACTACCAGTGGAAGTGTTAGAACTACCAGTGACAGTGTTAGAACTAGCAGTGGCAGTGTTAGAACTAACATTGGCAGTTTTACAACTAACAGTGGCAGTGTAAGAAATAACAGTGGCAGTATTAGAACTATAAGTGGCAGTGTTAGAACTACCAGTTGCAATGTTAGAACTACCAGTGCCAGTTTTAAAACTAACAGTGGCAGATTTAGAACTAACAGTGGCAGTATTAGAACTACCAGTGACAGTAGTAATAGAACTACCAGTGGCAGTATTAGAACTAACAGTGGCAGTAGTACTAGAACTACCAGTGGCAGTATTAGAACTAATGGTGGCAGTATTAGAACTAACAGAGGCATTATTAGAACTAACAGTGGCAGTATTAGAACTACCAGTGACAGTATTATTAGAACTACCAGTGGCAGTATTAGAACTAACAGTGGCAGTAGTATTAGAACTACCAGTGGCAGTATTAGAACTAACAGTGGCAGTATTAGAACAAAGAGTGGCAGCAGTATTAAATTTAATAGTGGCAGCAGTAAAAGAACTAACGTTGACAGTATTAGAACTAACAGTGGCATCAATATTGTAACTAACAGTAGCAGCATTTTAAGAAAAAAAGTGGCAGCAGTAATTGAACTAACAGTGGCAGTCCTAGAAGTAACAGTGGCCGTATTAGAACTACCAGTGGCAGTATTAGAACTACCAGTGGAAGTGTTAGAACTACAACTGACAGTGTAAGAACTAACAGTGGCAGTGTTAGAACTAACAGTGGCAGTGTTAGAACTAACAGTGGCAGTATTACAACTAATAGTGGCAGTATGAGAATTACCAGTGGCAGTGTTAAGACTAACAGTGGCAGTAGTATTAGAACTAACAGTGGCAGTAGTATTAGAACTAATAGTGGCAGTGTTAGGACTACTAGTGGCAGTGTTAGAACTAACAGTGGCAGTATTAGAACTACCAGGGTTAGTATTAAAACTACCAGTGGCAGTGTTAGAACTACCAGTAGCAGTGTTAGAACTACCAGTGGCAGTGTTAGAACTAACATTGGCAGTGTTAGAACTACCAGTGGCACTGTTAGAACTACCAGTGACAATGTTTGAACTAGCAGTGGCAGTGTTAGAACTAACACTGACAGTATTAGAACTAACATTGGCAGTGTTAGAACTACCAGTGGCACTGTTAGAACTACCAGTGGCAGTGTTAGAACTAACAGTGGCAGCAGTATTAGAACTAACATTGGCAGTGCTACAACTAACAGTGGCAGTGTAAGAAATAACAGTGGCAGTATTAGAACTATAAGTGGCAGTGTTAGAACTACCAGTTGCAATGTTAGAACTACCAGTGCCAGTGTTAAAACTAACAGTGGCAGAATTAGAAATAACAGTGGCAGTGTTAGAACTAACAGTGGCAGTATTAGAACTAACAGTTGCAGTAGTATTAGAACTATTAGTGGCAGGAGTAGAACCAACCAAGTCAGTATTAAAACTACCAGTGGCAGTAAGAGAACTAACAGTGGCAGTTTTTGAACTACCAGTGGCAATATTAGAACTACCAGTGGCAGTGTTAAAACAAACAGTGGCTGCGTTAGAACTAACAGTGGCAGTATTAGAACTATAAGTGGCAGTGTTAGAACTACCAGTGGCAATGTTAGAACTACCAGTGTCAGTGTTAAAACTAACAGTGGCAGATTTAAAACTAACAGTGGCAGTGTTAGAACTAACAGTTGCAGTATTAAAACTTACAGTGGCAGTAGTATTAGAACTATTAGTTGCAGTATTAGAACTAACAGTGACAGTGTTAAAACTAAAAGTGGCAGTAATAGAACTAACAGTGGCAGTGTTAAAACTAGTAGTGGCAGTATTAGAACTACCAGTGGCAGTAATAGAACTAATAGTGGCAGTTTTTCAACTACCAGTGGCAATATTAGAACTATCAGTGTCAATGTTAGAACTAACAGTGGCAGTATTAGAACTAACAGTGGCAGTAATAGAACTAACAGTGGCAGTAATAGAACTACCGTTGGCAGAGTTAGAAGTAACAGTGGCAGTGTTAGAACTACCACTGGCAGTGTTAGAACTACCAGTGGCAGTATTAGAACTACAAGTGGCAGTATTAGAACCACCAGTGGCAGTATTAGAACTACCAGTGGCGGTGTTAGAACTACCAGTGGCAGTATTAGAATATCCAGTGGCAGTATAAGAACTACCAGTGGCAGTTTTAGAACTACCAGTGGCAGTATGAGAACTACCCGTGGCAGTATTAGAACTATCAGTGCCAGGTTAGAACTAACAGTGGCAGTGTTAGAAATACCAGTGGCAGTATAATAACGACCAGTGCCAGTGTTAGAACTACCAGTGGCAGTATTCGAACTAACAGTGGCAGTGTTAGAACTAACAGTTGAAGTAGTAGAACTGCCAGTGGCAGTGTTAGAATTAACAGTGGCAGTACTATTAGAACTAACAGTGTCAGTAGTATTAGAACTAACAGTGGCAGGAGTATTAGATCTAACAGTGGCAGTGTTAGAACTAACAGTGGCAGTATTAGAACTACAAAGGGCAGTGTTAGAATTACCAGTGGCAGTGTTAGAACTACCAGTGCCAGTGTTAGAACTAACAGTGGCAGTGTTAGAACTAACAGTGTCAGTATTAGAACTATCAGTGGTAGTATTAGAACTATAAGTGGCAGTGTTAGAACTAGCAGTGGCAGTGTTAGAAGTAACAGTGGCAGTGTTAGAACTAACAGTGGCAGTGTTGAAACAAACAGTGGCTGCGTTAGAGCTAACAGTGGCAGTAGTAATAGAACTAAATGTGGGAGTATTAGAACTAGCAGTGGCAGTGTTAGAACTACCAGTGGCGGTGTTAGAACTAATAGTGGGAGATTTAGAACTAACATTGGCAGTGTTAGAATCAACAGTGGCAGTATTAGAACTAACAGTGGCAGTAGTATTAGAATTATTAGTGGCAGTATTAGAACTAACAGTAGCAGTGTTAAAACTAAAAGTGGCAGTAATAGAACTAACAGTTGCAGTGTTAAAACTATCAGTGGTAGCGGTAGAACTAACAGTGGCAGTAGTAATAGAACTAACAGAGGCAGTATTAGAACTACCAGTGGCAGTAATAGAACTAACAGTGGCAGTATTTGAACTACCAGGGGCAATATTAGAACTACCAGTGGCAATGTTAGAATTAACAGTGGCAGTATTACAACTTACAGTGGCAGTACTAGAACTAACAGTGGCAGTATTAGAACCACCAGTGGCAGTATTAGAACTACAAGTGGCTGTGTTAGAACTACCAGTGGCAGTATTAAAATAACTAGTGGCAGTAGTATTAGAACTATTAGTGGCAGTATTAGAACTAACAGTAGCAGTGTTAAAACTAAAAGTGGCAGTATTAGAACTACCAGTGGCAGTGTTAGAACTACCAGTGGCAGTTTTAGAACTAACAGTGGCAGTATTAGAACTAACAGTGGCAGTATTAGAACTAACAGTGGCAGTATTAGAACCATAAGTGGCAGTGTTAGAACTAGCAGTGGCAGTGTTAGAACTAACAGTGGCAGTGTTAGAACTACCAGTGGCAGTGTTAGAACTAACAGTGGCAGTGTTAGAACTAGCAGTGGTAGTATTATAAATACCAGTGGCAGTTTTAGAACTAACTGTGGCAATAGTATTAGAACTACCAGTGGCAGCGCCAGAACTAACAGTGGCAGTATTAGAACTAAAAGCTGCAGTAGTATTAGAACTAACTTTGGCAGTAGTTTTAAAACTACCAGTTGCAGTGTTAGAACTACCAGTGGCAGTATTTTTATTGTGTAAACACAGTGGGATCATACTTCAGCTCGTAAACGTTTCGATAGCGATATCGAGAGGTAAACGAGACTTAAGCAAACTGAATGTATCACATTTTATAACCATTTCGTTTACGTCTCGATTTCGTCTGCAGATGACATCCCACTGCAAAGTTTTGTCAGTGTTTGCTACAATGGAGAGATTGCAGCTTCTTTTGCTTTTGTGGCTGAAAAGAAGACGTTATAGGCGTTATTGGGTTCACCCCATCTTCCAACTGAGAGAAACATTTGGCGAATATCATCACCTTATGCAACAAGTTCTTAGTGATGATGAAAAGTGTCTGGCATACATCCGAATGAGACCAGACACTTTTAAAACCCTGCCAGAAATGATAGGACCCCACATTGAGAAACGAACCACAAATTATCGTAAGCCACTTCTAGCTACAGAGCGCCTTGTCATCACGTTACGGTAAGTAAATTGACTCAATGTTCCTTTAATTAAACAATGTCATTTTTTACTTTATTCGAAATAAACAATAATTAATACAAATTACTAGATAACATAATGTAATATTAAACTAAAATTATAGATTACTGTTCTTCAGTGTAATTGCGCCTGTTCAGAACAAACAAAAAAAAGTTTGAATCTTAAATTGATAACCACCTGTGTTCACTGATTTTTACAACACAAATTCAAATCCAAAATGAATGTATATTTCGTAATGCTTGAACAAAAAAAGTACTTAACACAACAAGATCAAATAACGGGCTGTATGTCTGGTATTGGTCGAATGCAGCGTTGTTGTAGTTGTAGTGTTGGTTCAAGGGCTGTTATTGTTCCCCTGCATGTGAAAAGGAAGACGTGGAAGTTTGACTCTGTTCCAAATGACGCAATATTAGCATTTGGATTTCAGCTTGACATTTGTATCTTGCCAATGGACTAAGCTATCTCAACTGAGGTGGAGACTCTGAAGGAAATGGTCGCAGTCATCCTTCTCCTCTACGTGTGGTTTGTTGTTCATGGACATTATTGCATCAAAAATTTTATCATCTATTGAAGCATTCTGTCCTCGTTGTTGGGGGTATGGGGCCCGCCTTTTATTGATGGTTGGCCTGGCAATCAAGTCTGTTGCTGGACTTGCAGCCCTAGAACTTGGAGAGGGATTGGGTTGAGTATCAGTTGTATTTCTCTCCGTAGATTGACCGGGCTCAGGAGAAGTAGACGGTAAACACTGCAAAGATTGCAAGTTAGTTTCAGACATTTGTGAGCAGTCATATCATCTTCATTATCAGAGACATCGGATAGATTAGAAGTTGTTTTTCTGTCTGTGATATGAGGCAGCAAAAATTTCATTGCATCATAGAGATACCATTTTCTTCGCTTATCGGCAGCAGCTCCTGACTGTATTGTTTTTTAGTTGTTTGTTCGTCTTGTAGAAGTAATCCCGAAGTGTTGTCCATTTTTTCTTTGCAGCATTACCTGTAACAAAAATAAATTATTATAGTACAGTATATATTGTATGACTATCAAATAGTTATTTATTTGATCATTTGGCGATTACCCCCTTTCCCTCATTTTCTGATTTTCAGGTACCTGGCGTCAGAAGATACTCGTCAATCTCAATCATTCCATTTTCGTGCTGGCCTCTCAACAGTAAGAAGTATTACAGCAGAAACGTGCACGGTCATTTGGAAAATTCTGCAACCTCAAGTAATGCCGAAACCCAACGAAGAACATTGGCTGAAAATTGCATCTGAATTTTTTACAAGATTTCAGTTCCCTTTGTGTTTGGGCGCAATAGACGGAAAGCACATTAGAATTAAAAAACCGAACAAGTCGGGTTCGAAGTATTACAACTATAAACATTTCTTCTCAATTATCCTCCTTGCAGTCACAGATGCTAGTGGGAAGTTTGTTGTAGATGTAGGTTCATGTGGTGGTAACAGTGATGGCGGAGTATTTAGTCGTTCATCTCTGGGCAAAAAGCTCATGTCTGACAAGCTATCAATCCCCCAACGAGGCTACATACCAGGTACCGATATTGAGCTCCCTTACATGTTTGTTGCAGACGAAGCATTTCCTCTCAGGGAAAACATAATGAAACCCTTTCCGCACCGTCAGCTTGCAACTGAAAAAGAAATCTTCAACTACAGACTGTCTCGTGCGAGAAACAGCGTTGAATGTTCGTTTGGAAGATTGGCACAGATGTGGAGGATACTTTTTCGCCAAATCGATGAACAACCAATGGCTGCCACAAACATTGTAAAAGCCATCACCGTCCTTCACAATTTTGTTCTTGTAAACGAACCACCTGTACCCAATGAACATTTGCTTCCTAGACGACTGACTTACCAAAATCTTCAAAAGCACCGGCAAAGATCAACAAAATGTGGCATGCAAGTTCGAAAAAGCTCACAAAATTACTTTATGACAGAAGGGGCTGTTCCCTGGGAATCCAATATTTTGTGAATAACAAGGCAAGGGTTAAAATAATTGTAACATTCATTGAGAGGATAGAAAGAGAGACAGAGAAAGGGCTGGGAGAGGGAAAATAAATGAAATGGATAAAGAGATTGAGAGAGAAGGAGAAAGAGAGAGAGAGAGAGAGAGAGCGAGGAAGAGAGAGAGAGAGAGAGAGAGAGGGAGAGAGAGAGAGAGAGAGAGAGAGAGAGAGCGAGCGAGGAAGAGAGAGAGAGCGAGAGAGAGAGAAGGAGAGAGAGAGCGAGAAAGAGAGAGAGAGAAAGAAAGAGAGAGAGAGAGAGAGAGAGAGAGAGAGAGAGATGAAAACTCACCGTCAATTCCTATTTCTTTTCCAATTTCAATCCATTGTTTGTTAATAAAGACTCTGTTGGAATAATTGTCTTCTGTCTTGTCATAAAGAGCAGTTCTTTTTTCCACAGCAGCAATCAAAAGTTCATTGCAATTTGATTATCTTATTGATTACGCTGTATGTCTAATATCATGTTTTATTACTTTTCTTTCCCAGAGTTGGCTGACTATTAGGCATTTTGACTAGTCTAAGGCATTTTTATTAGGTATTTTGACTATTGGGCATTTTGACTAGATCTAGAATCTAATCTAGATGAGTGCCCGCACTAGCTCTCGCCCATTAAGGATAAGGAAGGACAAGTCACTCTTGTAACTTAGCCTCTTGTTATTTGCCCAACAATCTTTTGATACCATGTTGAGAGTTATCTTTCCTTGACCGAAATGTGGTGTAACTAAACCAATAAGTTTATTCACTGATGCACACAACTAGCTTCCGTGCAGTCACCTCGTGTGTACCCCCTCTCGCGCGTTAAGATGGGGTGTGCCTAAAATCGCGCAAAGTGTGCTCCAGCAAGCACACAGTCTCAGAAAACACCTTAAATGGTCAATTTTTATACTCCATAATTTGTAAGCACATTAGTTTCTGCCTCCTGTAGCTTAATTTTCACCAGAATTGACTATAATTTACATAGAATGCCTAATCTCACACGTTTACATTGACAACAATAACAGCCACACACTGTTTGAACTTATAAGCTTGAGTAACACAATCAAGTTGTGAAAGATTTATCATTTTTATTACATTCTATAAGTAAAACAGAGGTAAGTTGGTCATATGGTTAACACATAATTATGATAGAATAAATTTTAGTCTTTAGGCCCACACACTAGAGGTGAGTAATTACATGTGTACATTTCTTTGTATTTCTGAGGTGAGTGAAAAAAAAAAGCATGGAATAATTAATTTTTACAGAGGCCACAATAATGTCATTTTTTTAAATCTTATTCATGCTCTTCTCTCATAAACTTTCATCCTCCAGTACTATGGCACCATTTCAAACATTTCTCACATCCAACCCAATCAATAAGATCATCTTGCTCACCACCACACACACACGCACACATTGTCATCAATTTTAGCAATGTCTATGTCAAGGTCCTCAACACATTTGGAAGATGTCAAATAGCATTGTCACTAGTATTGTCCTTGTCAACATGCTTTTTTGCTTTTATCTTTGTTATTCTTTTTTCTTCAGTGCCTTTTCTTTTTATTTTTCTATCTCGTCTTCTTTCCTTATTGTTCCTTTTTTTTGTTCTTTTTTTTCTTCTCTTCCTCTTCCTCTGTACTTTCCTTATTCTCTTCTCTTTTTGTGGGCATGGCAATGACGAAATTCCGAGAAGAAACTGCAGAAGTAGTCACATTCATACATGCACATGCAGTACATGTAGAAGGATATATGATGGTACTTGTAAGAGGGTGAAAAATACGTTGTGTGTGTGTGTCTCTCTCTCTTTCTATATATATAATTATACATGTCTCCCTCTCTTATTGGAAACCAAAGTAATAATTAATTTACCATTTGTTACTCATAAAATATCATCTTATGATGCTATACCCATCAGACTATGTGCGGGTTTGATGCTGCGCGAGAACTGACACACCACTAGAAAATCTTACACCCCTCCTCGGTCAGCCATATTGAACCACTTAACGTGCACACACGGGGTATCCCTGTTCGTATCTTAAAATAGAGAAGTTTCCCGAACTATTTTGAGTGTTCAATCTATATTTGGCTCAATACCCATAATTCTATAGCCTTAGGATCACCCACAAGTTTCGTTAGCAAAAATTAAAAATGGCGGACGCCAAGCACTTACCTCTCGATTCGAATAGAAAATCCGTACTGAACACAAAACACAAAAGTGAGGGATCCTTCCAACGGTCGTAAAATAAAGGTAAGAGATTACTACACACGTGTGTAGCATCTAGGAAGAACAAAGGAGCCTCGATTTGTGGCAGGTGCCGGAAAACCACGCGGATGCCCGAGAAGTAGGTGTGCGCGAGAGTGGGCACAGGCACTCGTATTAGACATTTTTATTGGGCATTTTGTTTAGTTCTTAGTATCTTCTGTTCTGACCATTTTGTTAGTATCTTCTACTTAGTATTCTAGCCATTTTGTTTTAGTATCTGATCTTAGTATAATATCTGTACTTTATCTTGAGTATCTTCTTGGCGTTTATTTTGACCATTTGTTAGTCTTTTATCACGTAATTGCTTGGGGATCATCTTTGCATTTTGCATTTTATCCTTTGAGAATTGCCTTAATTCATTAACAATTGAGTATTCGTGGAATAAACATATTATAGGTGGTAACTTTAACTGCTTCTCTTTTGTGTTCTTCCTTTTCTGGACTGTAGCTATTCTGTTCTTGTCAAGTCTCGACACCCACTCATATTAGTTAGGGAACAGTGGCCTTAGTACTCCACTGATACTCAAGGACCCAAGAGTGTGAACTCTTTAGTATTGCACGGCTGCTAGGCACGCTACCATAACCAATTAGGGCCTGCAATTACTTAGAGTTAAAGTAGGAAGAAGCACTGAGCTTCTATAGATAACTAGACTAGTGGGTCCTATTGTAGTAGTAACTAAGTAAGTTAAGGGAATATCCACCCCCCTAGGTCTAGTTACATATATATATATATATATATATATATATATATATATATATATATATATATATATATATGTGTGTGTGTGAGCTGTTTTATTATTATTATCAATTTCTGCATCAACACACAACATCCACGATCGAGTCGTATTTGAATAACAATATAACTTTAGATGATGTGAAGCATGAAACAAATGGCGACCTTTGAAAACGCGAATTGTTGCCAAGTGCACTATTGTAGTGTTTGTATTAATGCCTGTTGGAAATAAGACGCAAGGGAACGTCTGTAAGTAAAAGTCATACATAAATTTTAGAGGTGGTGTAGTATTAGTAGCAGAGGTAGTAGGAGCAATCAGAAGTAGTAGTAGTAGTAGTAGTAGTAGTAGTAGTAGTAGTAGTAGTAGTAGTAGTAGTAGTAGTAGTAGTAGTAGTAGTAGTAGTAGTAGTAGTAAAAGAAGTGGTGGTGGACAATGATGGTGGTAAGATTTAACAGATGCAGCAAGAAGGAAGGAAAGAAGAGGGATGCCCAGTATTTCGAGGAATTGGCGTCTGTTACTGTAGAGTTCATAATGATTATCATAGCTCATTGAATTAAAAAAAAGCATCGTGGCAGAGATGGTGATGATGGGGTGAGCGGTGGGATCTGTATTGTACAGGCAATAACAATAATATAAAAAAATATATATATATAAATGGTGCACGTGTTATATTTCAAAGAAATCACGAAGGGTTTGATTTAAAGCAATCTTGAGAACCAAAGTTTATAATTATATTGATAACCCACGAAATAGAAAAGAGAGCGCGCGCGCGAGAGAGAGAGAGAGAGAGAGAGAGAGAGAGAGAGAGAGAAAAAGAGAGAGAGAGAGAGAGAGAGAGAGTGAGTGAAAAGAGATATTATGACAATAGAAAATCATTAAGAAAGGATTAACACGCAGAACGGTTAAAGTACAAACAAAACAGTACTGTGTCATAATTATTTAACTGAATGTGATACATACACCATCATGTAGGTCTACCCTGCACCACCCACCAATCAATTCACAACCATAATGGGGATCGAGTAACAATAAAAATAGAGAACCATCTCGGGTGACGACACAATTATTCAGGCGCTGCTGTTGAGGAATATTTATCTCAATATTATTGTTCACAAAACTTGTGGATCACTAAGGGTTAACAGTCTAAACAGGCACTTAGAACTGTTGAAAGTGTATTGTCCGCATTGCAGATTCTTTTTCATAATAAAACTGAAATACTCGTGTGGGCGAAGCAAGTGAAATAACATTGAAATTCAGATCTAAGCTTATAGCACAACGTAAAAGGGTTTGAAGAGAGAGAGAGAGAGAGAGAGAGAGAGAGAGAGAGAGAGAGAGAGAGAGAGAGAGAGAGACGCCAGAGAACCCAACAGAAAGTTCTGGCTTTCAGTAAGTTTCACAGCTTTTTAAGTAGGAAATAAACAAATCTTGTTATTTCCACCACACATCACGTGCTTCGAACTTTGTCGACATGTGACTTATTTTTAGACGAATTGAATCATAACAATTTCATCAATCAGATGATAGCTCATGACCTTTCACATGAAACCTTGGTTAACAACGTCAACTTGACCTCTAAAGAGCATTAGGTGCGTTCTTAATCAATGAAATACATGTAAAAAGAAAGGAAATGATCAATTTTTTGCACATAGTATAGATCTAGCTTTATCTTTGAAAATAAAGTGCTTTCACAAAGCCTACATCTGGTTTGCGCAATGATCGTAATCATACGTGAGTAACTATCTCAATTTCTTAAGATTAATGGATAATAATCTTTCTACATCTGAATTCTATAATTGAATAGCATTTAAGTCTCTCTCTCTCTCTCTCTCTCTCTCTCTCTCTCTCTCTCTCTCTCTCATGCCGTTGTTTACATCTAGATATAACAGAGAGCTCACCTTTTCCAGGCCAGATGCTGGGTAGAATGTAACAGCAAACTAATGCGTTTACCTGGCAGAAGTCTAGATCAAGATGGCCCCAGGCCAGACCTGGCAATACTCGGCATAGACTGGAAAAGCCAGGACGGGATAGCGTAGCGCATAGCACCCGTTGTCTGGCTACAAGTTTGCTACACGCATTCACCATCTCAGCCTTACAGTCATGAGCAATTTAAAGTGAATCTACTTTGTTGTCAAGTTACACTTATCACTTATCGAATCTGCCTAGATCTCCTCAAATTTTACACAAAAAATTATTTGCGTATCTATCAAGGATGTGCAAGCCGTGCCTCCCTTGAAAGGCTGAATCAGTTGAGTTCAAAGTTTTAACGAAGTCTCATAAATCATAAATTGTTATGGTGTACTTTTGAAGAAGCATTTTCAAAACCAATTAAGACATACACAAATGTACTTTTTCTCCAGCAAATGTTCCTCCCAAACAGAATAATTTTGAAGCAGTCTGTTGTTATCAAACGGACTAGCGATAAGGTTAGGAAAACCAGTAATAAAACCAGAACTATGAACCTTTGAAAGCAGTTACTGGGCTTCATTTTGAAACAGCCTGGTCAGTCACTTTCATTGCCAGTTCGGCACTAATGACGAGTACAACTTCTAGATTAGAGGAACAAAAAAAAAACAAAAAAAAAACCGTAAAAAAACAATACATAGTTCTCGTATTTTTAGATTGGGTAGTTTATCTGTTAGTGTTACCTAACAGCAACAACAAAAAAAAAAAAAAAAGCAACAGTGCTATGCAAGTGTCACTAGGGTCTGACTTGATTACCTTTGGTCCGCCATAGCTCACATCATTAAGAGAGTTATAGTTAAACCCAAACCACAGCATATAGAGTCGTGACTTTATCTTCCCCGATCAATCGTTACGTGGTAGTTAGGTAATCGTGGTCAATCTGCCTGACTGTATAAAAATCGCAAAAAGCTCAAGCGACCGATCGGTGTAGATGCGGGCAGAAAATCGCTCTGATTTTTTTTTTAAAGTATGCCGCCACGCCGGATAAAAATTGGGCCGTTAAAAATATTTGAATACTTATTCCTGCTAAAAACAAAATTAATTAAGATTTTTTAAATCAGCGCTTCAAATTTGGCGGAGGACCCTGATTTGCTGCATGTTAAAATTTGTTTTAAATTTACAGTACTGTTCATAATCCACTGAAGCAATACACACACACCTATATATATATATATATATATATATATATATATATATATAGAGAGAGAGAGAGAGAGAGAGAGAGAGAGAGAGAGAGAGAGACAGACAGACAGACAGACAGAGAGACAGAGATGTGTAGAACAGAAAAATCAACCACAAACCTAGATCTAGATCGAGACCGACAAATAGACGAACGACGTGAAAACATTAGAACAGATGAAATGAACAGGGATCGAACCTGCGCCTCGATGCAGCACCCATCGCCTTGCCGAGACAAGACCATGCACTTAACCACTGAGCTATCCACATCTACAAAAATAGATGCTTCAGGAACAATGACTAGAAAGACATTTTTTTTTCTGCACACATTTGGTGTGTATTGTGTAGTTTCTTTATAGCCTAGTCTAGATCTAGAGCCGTGGCTACGTAGTTAAAAGATTCTGTAATCGACTTTATTGAATATTACCTGTCGTTTGAATGCCTTTGGAAAATTAAATCCAAAATCTCTAGCAACAAAATGAAACAGGAGCAAGCGTGCGAGGAACTCCTCCTACAGTTTAGTAAGCGGTTCCATGAGGACGCAAACTAAATTTAAAAAAAAAAAAAAGATCAGCAATTCAAATCGAGAGACACATCCGCATTTGGTATTACTAGGACAGAGCGATAGATTGTTAAAATCTCGTCTACAATTTATCCAGCGAGAAATTTGGAACCATATCGCTACATGGAAAATTACGCTAGACTTGCTCCAGCAGAAATAAAACTCAAGGATCGTTTAGAAGCAGGAATTAAACCAGCTAGAGTGAAGTGGCATTATGCCTAACTGGCTTAGCTCCACATAAGAACTGTTTTATAGCCCTCGCAATATTAGCCAGAAAAATCAGTCCTGAAGTATCATCTAGATCTAGATTCTAGGTCTCATTGAAGCGATATTTATAACCAAGGTTTCCTGAAACTGGCGTTAAAGTCCTTTACTTTAAATTAGTTGGTCTCGAACTCTATCACCGCCCACCTTCTCAATTTTTGAGCTTTTTTTATTTTCTATTGTTTTTTTTTTTTTTTAATTGTCAAGGGCATTTCTGGTAAATTTGTCAGATTTAAGCTCGATAAAACTAGAGCCCAACTAGTTTCTGGGATCACGAAGGTTGCCTGTTAAAAGAAAAAAAAATGGAAGGAAACAAAAAAAGGAAAAACCATACAAATCAATTATAAAACGGTATAATTTATATTGTCCTGTCATCGAGAGCATCTCAGTCCTTGCAGCATGGAAATCTGGAAATTCGAAACTGACTGTATTACGCTTGTTCAGAATTCTCCTTTTGACACCCAGAAATGAACAATTCTCAACCCCAGATAACATAGAACCTCAAATGTATGGAGTATTTCTATGCATAGATCCGGCCCAGTGGCACATAAGTAGAGATACACCTTCTCGATCTGTGTATTCGCGATTTGAATTAGTACTGTACTTTAGGTCTCTGCAGATCATCTCTCTCTCTCTCTCTCTCTCTCTCTCTCTCTCTCTCTCTCTCCGTCTCTCTTTCTCGGTAATATCATAGAAAAGCCTAGAGAGAGTTAAATCTTGTCCAAACCCTAGTTTGACACAATCTTCCTGAATTCTCACACTATCTCTGAAGAAACGAGGATGTTATGAGTGGCACCCCGCCACATCGACCAATTTTAGTCGTCGGCCACTTAGAGCCCTTAATTTGATTCATTCAGCGCTACAGCTCCGCTTATTTTTTTTTAGTTTGCAAAAGGCTAACCAATAATAATAATAATAAAAAAAAGGGAAAAACGCATCATGAATATTAGAATGTTTCACGGAGTACAGGTTATAACGTCAGCATTGAAGGATGAGTTAGACTTGGCCACCGCGTTACTGCTGGTAGACTTGACCTGGATATTTTAAACTCACGTCACCGACATGCCTGAAAGACAATTGATAGTGGCAATCGCTAAGTCATACATGTACCACGTCCTTTAGCATTCAATACAGGAAGCTTATGATGAGAAAGAAATGACTGAACAGATGGAGCTAGAATAGCGGAAAGGAAACTCAGAGAAACGTATAATTGTACTGGCAGTTCCATTCCCTGACAGACAGGATCGAAGAAATAATTAGGAATAATGTTTTCTCTTTTTAATTAAACACGCGGCGGGCACTATTCATTCAAAGGAAGGTTCTTTATTCCATAGTGGCTAAAAGAAAGGACTTGATTGTTCCCAGCACCGTGTCAAAATCACATTCTACATTTTCTGAAAGCGGCAGTCTGGCACGTCGACTGAGAGGATATTAAATGGAGCTTTCATAAGGCCGCCGGATATTCAGGGAAGAAAAGGCTGATAAGGGAAAAAAAAAGGGACGGGCAGACGAACCGAGAAAGGTGAAACTGAAAGAGAGGGAAGGAAGAATAAGCACACAATTGGACAGATTCAGGCACAGAGGGGCGGAAGAGAGAGAGAGAGAGAGAGAGAGAGAGAGAGAGAGAGAGAGAGATGGTGTTGGTAAATTGTATGAGCGCTCCTGGGAGTGGATCATCATGATTGCATGTATAATGTGGACTTGCTACCGGCAGCGATAAGTGCTCACTGCATGCAAGACACAGCTTGGAGCTGGACACGAGATGGGCAGTAAGAGTCACTAAGGGCCGCCTAGGGCCCGGTAGCCAGCACAGCACACTGACCACACACACATCTCGGCAGGTTATACTGATTGATAGAATGGAAACAGAGCCAACACAGGCTTACGTCATCTCGGGGCATCTTGTTATACCATTCCCAAACAAAGGCCACTGAACACGTCCTTGACCGTTACTTTTTAATGACACTGACAGCCTATGATTATACCACATTATTATCTTTTATATCGTGACATCATTTAGTACGGAGATCCTAGATGTAACTGAGACCAGAGACCATTTTTATCTCCAGGCTTAAGAATAACGGGGCAGGCTGATCTCCTATATAGATCTAGTCATAAAATTTGTTACATTTTCTATATCTAGGACATAATTTCATTTTTTTTAATCTGCAAAGCCTTTCACTTTGAATGTATTGCTTGATGCTGGGGAATAAAAAAAAGGAAAAACTTACATCAGCAACAAAGAAGTCTTTTCTACTCGTGTGTACTGAGAAATTCAGATGACAATAATAAACCCAAGACATTCGGAAAGTTCTGGTCAATATTCATATAAAAGACGAAAGAGAAAATCACAATCAAAGGCTACTAGTAGGACTAAGCAGCATTGGAGGGCGACGAGATGTGAAAACATTTTCACAAACTCAGAAAGCGAGATATTATCTATTCATAAAGAGACACAGAAACACAAGTAATTGAAATTCACAAATGGAATTTTACTATATAACTCGTGACTTATTCTTCAAAAGCAGCCTATCCTCAAATAGGTAAGAGTAGATTAGTTCGTGCCCCCCCCCTCCCCCCCTCTTTCTCATATTTACAATGCTTTTAACAATGTAAACTATGACACCGCGGAAGATAGGAGGAGGTCGTCTACAGCAACCTTTGACCCTTCAACTAAATAACTATCCCTGCAGGTCCTAATGCCATCAGCAAAAATGAATATGCCACCATGTTTCTTGGATTAATTTGTCTTGATTTACAGCATTTCATTTTTAGCATTGAATTCCTGATGAACAAGTAATTTTTCTCTCGAACAAAAATTTGTATATTCTTCATTATTTCAACCTTTTCCTTCCCAAGTTTTTGATTCTGATTAAATTTCAAGAAAATGAGCGTTATTAAAATCTGAATATTATTAATACTACACTACTACTAGAACTACTATTAAGATTACTATCACTATTATTATTATCATTATTTTTATTATTATTATTATTATTATTATTATTATTATTATTATTATTATTATTATTATTATTATTATTATTATTATTATTATTATTATTATTATTATTATTATTTTATAAATTAAGCAAACAAGATTGCTACATTATAAATGTAATGCAGTTTAATTTTGATAATTATTGCTTGTTTTTATCCTAGAGCAAATTTTGAAATGACTCATACACATGTGGCAATAAATAGATGCACCTGTTTTATTTTTATTGGCTGTTGTTGACACACATTGTGAGAATTCATGCTCTCTTCAAAATATTTAACATAATACTAATACAGGCATCAAACTCTTGACTTCCATCACAAAAGCTGAAGGCAAAAATATGTAAAATTCTTCAATGCTGCAGAGAGCTGTGACTTAGGTGTGCATCTGATATTAGGATTTTTACATGTTTCTGTGTGGAGGAAAATTTTCTAAGTCCAACGAAATTTAAAAATTGCATAACTTGTTTGTTTATGGTCCGATTTTGATGAAATTTTTTTCTTTCTCTTAGTTTTCCTTTTTTCTTGCCAAGAGACACATTTTGAAAGGTTCCTGGTGATAAGGAAAATCACTTTCTAATACCTACTGATACGGATGCATAAAACAATATGCAACACCCTCTTTATAAAGGTGTTCATGGAAAATGCACTGCAATACAGTACCAGAGCTCTGTAAATAATGAAATTTTATAAGTTTTCCTTTTTTTGATTTATAAAACATCTTTTTTTTGTCTGCTAGTAAACTTTATTAATAATATAATAATAGGGAATTCTTCATGTGATAATGTGGATAAAACATGATCAATTTTAACTTCACTCTAGAGTCATCCCATCAAGCTTTGTATGTTATAAAATTAACCTTGCATACAGTTGAAACATAAAAATGTAACAGCGCATTCCACTCCTTGTACTACGCAAAACTAAAGCATTGTATTTACAGCATGAAGGACTTGGTCAACTATATCACCTCACAGTTTACAGGTACTGTCTCCTTTGGTTTATTGAAAGCACTGATCTAATTCTGTACTTCGATTCATGAAAAAAGTCTTGCTTTTGAAACAGAAGCAACAGTGACAGATTGACTTGAACAACAAGTATCCTCCAAATAGATTACATTTGAAACTTAATAACATTCTATCTGCTAGGTAGTCGCAGTGCAAGCAAAAGCTGGTGACGACAACTGTATGGATTGTAGAAATTTAGCTCCCCAACACGCCAATTTTTATTGGTAACTCATTGTTAGAAAATGATTTAAGTACATACTTTATTACGCAAACAAAAAACAAACCCAATCTTTTTGTATGGCCCGAACAAGTGAAGCCCTCTTTAGTATGAAAGAGGTACCGTAGCCATTCAAAAGTCCTTTGGTGTGGACAGACTAAAATTTATCGGCCTGAAACATGAACCTAGCTGAACTTGAAATGTTCATTATAAGTGCTTAAGACATAAATTTAAGAAATTGCTCATCTTAAGTAACAGCTTACATGAGGGAAATCAAGATAAACAGAAATAGAGCTAAGTGCAAATCATAAGCCTTTCCAAGTGGCAAATTTATAAGAAAAACTTGTTTCATTTTGAAAAAAAATGTAAATAAAGATAAAACTATTAGGAGCTGTTACACAATTTACCTGCGATACAATTTAATAGAAGCAAATGCTTTATATAGATTTATAGGCTGTGTACTTTTGCCCTTCTTTAGACAGGATCTAGCATTTTTTAATAAACAACTAATATATCATCATGTCTAGCTTATCCAAAGATCAATAGTAGATTTAGATTAAGATTAGATCGGCTTCTAAATTTAGTCAAGCACAGCAATCAGTGTAAATAGATCTAGAGCTAGGGAGACTTGATTACATGAGATTAGAATTTAGATCCCTATCTTCTCAAACTTTCGCGTTAATTGGTTTTTAAAAAGAGCTTGAATGGATATGAATGTATCATAATTTAACTAGATCTAGATCTAGGATTTATTAGTCTTTTATCAAGTAATTGCTTGGGGATCATCTTTGCATTTTGCATTTTATCCTTTGAGAATTGCCTTAATTCATTAACAATTGAGTATTCGTGGAATAAACATATTATAGGTGGTAACTTTAACTTTAGATCTCTAGAACCTAAATCTAGAGAGAGATAGATCTGAAATCCAAAAAGTAGATCTTGGTCTGTCCTTGGGGCTATCTGGGATCAGATCTAAAGCGCCTACATTATTATTATTATAATCAACTTAGATCTAGATCTAGTTTTAATTTTGGCTTTAGACCATGTAGTAAGCCTAATCCTAGATCTAGATCTAGATCTAGATGAATTTAGACTAGATTCTAGATACATATTTATCGAAGTATCTGTTTCTCTACAGATATCCGATCAAGCTTCTAGATCTAGATCTAGATTAATTTCTAAAATTAAGGACATCTATTATAATTTTTCACAGATAGAGCCTTAAATTCTAAGACAGCGCTGGAGAGTGACTGTAAGAATGCATGCATCAAGTGGTCCTTGAGCTTCAGACTAATTTTTTTTCCAAACTGTGCAAGAAGCACAGCACGATGAGCCTAGAGCAAAAATTACCAAATTACCTGCTCAGTCACGAAATATTAATCCAACTTGTTCAGAGGCGTTCCAAGACAAAAGAATCTTTTAAATGTTTTTTTTTTTTTTTTTTTTTTTTTTTTTTTGCAGCGACAAACCAGTGGATTTGGAGGTTCTAAGACGTTCCCTAGATCTAGCATCCAAGGTAGCCAGAGAATGGAACTTCCTGCTTCCGGATCAACAGACAGGCCCCAAAAAGCTGCTAGATTCTAATGCTGGCCTACCTAACTTCAGCAATTTGCGGTGATAGAGAGGAGGTAATGCAGAAAAAAAGATATTTTACGAAGGAAAGAAAGTTATACTTCGTGCTATGCATCTCTCTCTCTCTCTCTCTCTCTCTCTCTCTCTCTCTCTCTCTCTCTCTCTCTCTCTCTCTCTCTCTCTCCCATATCTATGTTTTTTCTTCACAGAATGAGCGATTTGCCTCCACAATTTATGATATCTAAGATCAATAAAAGCACGTAACCATCTAACGTTACAGTTAAAATTTTAGCTATTCGGTAGAAACAAATCAAGAGATAAACTAAGTAGTTCCTACCAGTTGCTTGATGGACTTTTGACGATGCCGATTTCCCATAATTATGATGATATTTGAGTTTTAAATTGATTAAATGAATGATTGATAAATTTATTGAGTTATTAAACCTATTCATTGGTTGACTTGTCGTCTGCATGACTTGTTGTTTTCTAAAAACAAGTACTTTAAAATTAATGCGTGAATTATTCCTGTGCAAACTTCCTTCTCCACACTACGTACAGACCTGAATATGATTACGGGAGCAATTTTAATTTTGAATCAAGGAAGGGGAAAATTAAGGGCGAGAAACTCAATGATTATGGTAAGAATAATATATTGCCTTTTCATTTGCTGTTGTTGTTTTTTTTTTCCTCTATAGCATTATTACTGTTATCTCTTTATTCTATCTTTTCTCTCTCTCTCTCTCTCTCTCTCTCTTTTATTTTTTCTCTCACTCTCTCTCTTTCTCTCTCTCTCTATATATAACCTATATATTTATATATATATATATAAATATGAATATAAATATAAATAAATATATATATATATATATATATATATATATTATAGAGAGAGAGAGAGAAAGAGAGAGAGAGGGAAGAGAGAGAGATCTTTCTCTCTTTTTCACCTTTCTACTTCATTTCTCTCATCTCACCCCCTCCAATTACTTCATTCCTCTCTGTCTGTATGTATCTCTTTTTGTTCCACTGTCTCCCTCTTTCCTTCCCTTCTTTTTCGTCCTCTCTTATTTATATGCTTACTATACTTACAAGTTTTAGAAAGATACGCTGATCAAATCAGATGTCTTTGGACCTCATCATCATTTCCTTTTTCATACATCGACTTACATTTTATTCATTCATGTTGACTTCCTTCTTTGAAAGGAATAAGGGCAATTCATTATGGAAGAAGAAGCAAAATAGCAAAACAAGGTAAGGAGATTAGATAAGAAATTAAAATAGAGCACTACAAAACAATGACTTCTAATTTTTTTTTCAATCTATTGAAAGAATGAGCTCCCAAATACTGTGTAAGAATATGAAGTAAAAAAAAAAAAACTACAAAAGGGCTTCTTTCATAGCTGTCCTTCTTTTTTTAAATTTACGTGAATCTATAAATAAATTGGCATCTTATAAAATTGGCTAACTTTTATAGATACCCCCAATGCGTTTTGGGTCATACCAATGATTGGCGCTGGCCCAGATTGTGCATTTTCATAATTATGGCATTAGTTACGAGTCCCGCATTAACGTATCTCTTAAGTCTATTACCACCTCGATGAAATATAATACTATATTATTCTGTCACCGGAATTACCACGTGTCATTAACACATTATTGCACGTTTGAAATAATATTTTTAAATATCTAAACATCCATGAGAAAGCTGTCGAAGCTAGGTCGAATGATACATATCAAACTTGTTCCTCTATATAGGAACTTGAATGTTCCCACTCATTTCTTTATTCAATTTTTGAAAACTGCACCGGGTTTAAGTTCAACCAAATAGACATATTCCCCCACGCCCCTAGAAATGCCTGTGAGCTCCGCCCCAAGTTCACAGTTCACACGTAATGGGAGCTTCGAGGAGACTTTTCAGAAGTTTTTATGACTCCCCCCTGTTCCCCATCTCTTTCCCCTCATTAAAAAAGAAAAGGAAAAGGTGGGGGGGGGGGAAGAACCTAGTAGGAAATAGCGCGCTTTCAACTGTCACATCATACTTTAAAAAACCTCTTTGCCTCCCCCCTCCCTCATATCTCTCTCTCTCTCTCTCTCTCTCTCTCTCTCTATCTATCTATCTATCTCTCTCTGTATCTCTCTTTCTTTCTCTCCCTTTTCTCTAACTCTTCCTCTACATCTCATTCCTCTCCCTCCCTCTACCTTTGACCTTTATCTTTCTCCCATTCTTTCTATCTTATTTCTCCCATTACTGACATCACTATTTACCGCCCTTGCCAGAATGTTCATCGTGTAAGAGCGGCGGTCTTGATATAACATGCATGTTAATTAATACAATAATAATTGCTGACCGTTGAAGAAGCAAAAAATTGGAAAAGGTAAACTCTCTTCTCGTCTAACTTTGCCTAAGTTTACCTCCCAAAATTACAAATTAATTAATCAAAAGGTTCGGTCCTCCGCTAAAAATCAAAAGGAAATGCGAAGATGGCGCTGGGAGAAAACAAAATGGAAACTTGGCGGCAAGAGAAAGGAATATGGAGAGACGGAAAGAATTCTTCTTCTTCTTCTTCTTCTTCTTCTTCTTCTTCTTCTTCTTCTTCTTCTTCTTCTTCTTCTTCTTCTTCTTCTTCTTCTTCTTCTTCTTCTTCTTCTTCTTCTTCTTCTTCTTCTTCTTCTTCTTCTTCTTCTTCTTCTTCTTCTTGTTCTTCTTCTTCTTCTTCTTCTTCTTCTTCTTCTTCTTCTTCTTCTTCTTCTTCTTCTTCTTCTTCTTCTTCTTCTTCTTCTTCTTCTTCTTCTTCTTCTTCTTCTTCTTCTTCTTCTTCTTTTTCTTCTTCTTATTCTTCTTCTTCTTCTTCTTCTTCTTCTTCTTCTTCTTCTTCTTCTTCTTCTTCTTCTTCTTCTTCTTCTTCTTCTTCTTCTTCTTCTTCTTCTTCTTCTTCTTCTATCATAAATACTTTTATCAAACGAATCATCACCATCATCTTCGTCATCATCATCACAATCATCATCATCATCATAATAATTAAAATAATAATTATAAAAATAATAATAATAATAATAATAATAATAATAATAATAATAATAATAATAATAATAATAGTAATAATAAAAATAATAGTAATAATAATAATAATAATAATAATAATAATAATAATAATAATAATAATAATAATAATAATAATAATAATAATAATAATAATAATAATAATAATAATAATAATAATAATAATAATAATTATAATAATAATAATAATAATAATAATAATAATAATAATAATAATAATAATAATAATAATAATAATGATAATAATAGTTATTTTTATTATTGTTGTTGTTGTTGGTTGTTTTTTTTAATTGTTATTTTTTTTCACATTTAATTATTAAGAATTGAGACCTTAGTGTTCTCAATAAGAATTAATTTAAGTATGAAGTTAATTTGGTATCAATTTTGTTGTTATTATAATTCATTTTTTTTCTTACGGCATTTGATCGCTAATTATACTCTTATTTTCAATTCTCTCTCTCTCTCTCTCTCTCTCTCTCTCTCTCTCTCTCTCTCTCTCTCTCTCTCTCTCTCTCTCTCTCTCTCAGGTCTAGAGCTGAACCTCAACAGAGACAATCCTGGACTATCAACAGCTCGGACAAGGTGTGGCGTCCTCACTTGTAAAGAGCGGATCGTCGACATCAATAATTCCGACGCAAAAGGTCTCTTTAGCAGCATCGTCTCATTTTTTAAGGAAACACGAATAATTCTAGAGACGAACGTGGCATTCTCTTGGGCTTTGTTTCTACTGAAACTACAAATCTGACCCTGGTGACAAACGACGCAAAGATCTTTGGTGTTCTGGATGATAAGCAAGCCAAGATACAAGTGGAGCTGTTTAAACCTGACGACTGTCAATCCGATTACTCGTGTCAAATTTTGGGAAATGATTCTGAACGCAAAAAACTGTCTAGCGTAATCAAACTGACACAGCAGGGACAAACTAGATCTCCAGTGGACATAGAGAGGTGGATCGACGATAAACGAGATCAGATTGAGAGAAGTGTTCATGATGTGACTCAATCCTGGAATAACTTTGTCCTCCAGTACCGTATTGATCATAGGCTGAAATCCCTTCAAGAAGAAATTTGAATTGTTGGAGACTAGAAAAAATTCGAAACCGAACATAATTTATTAATTGCAAAAGTTTCAGGAAGAATGGATCGGATCGGGTCGGATCTACAAGAGAGCCTATCGAATACTTTTTTGTCTACCGTACGTGAGGTACACGATTCTGTCTCAGACGCCCCTAAAAGCTGTAGAGCGTTTGGTCAAATCAGAGATAGCGCTCAGGGGAACCAGCTCGCCTTAGCAAAACAAATAAAGTCTATAAATGAGGCGGTGGTATCTACCAATGCATCATCACTGCGAACTTTGAACACTAAGTCTTCTTCACAACACAAGAAATCCCACGTGAACTCAAACGTACAGGACAACTACAAATATATCATATCTGGCTCGAATGATATTGTCTCTCAAATTAGCTCAAAAGTCGCCATTTTTTTTTCATTCCATTATGATGGACATGTTCAGACCCACAGTTTGTGAGAAAGAAATGATTCCTTTTTTTTCATATAGTTCCTTCCCTCACCCTGTAATTTATCCAAGCAGACAAAGCAAATTCCAGTTCCCCTACCTGTGTGGCTCACTTACCGATACTGGAGGTTGGATTGTTATCCAGCGTCGATCCACGGGAAATATAGACTGTGTCGATTACAGAGATTGTTTCGGTTACCTTGACGGCAACGACAATATCCACGCAATCACCCGGACCGGAACATATGAACTGAGGGTAGACCTTCGCTACAAAGGAAAATCAGCCTTTGCGCATTACAGGCATTTCTCTGTCTCTGACGAATTCAATAAATACACTCTACGCGTGGGAAACTATTCTGGGACGGCAGGGAATTCCCTGAACTATCATATCAATTGTGGGTTCTCCACATTCGACAGAGACAATGATCCATGGTTCGGAAATTGTGCAAACGAGCAAAAGGGGGGTTGGTGGTTTAATGAGTGTGACGAAGCTAACCTTAATGGCGACTGGGCAGGTCATGCCAATAGAGGAACGGAATGGGATGGTTTCATCGACACTTTTGAATCTCTAGATTTCTCAGAGATGAAGTTTAGAAAAGTTGGATAGGAGAGCTTCAAGCTGTGCCTTTTCCCACTTTAGGTAAAGATGTTATATATATATACAGGCATGATGGCTCGTTTAGCTGATCCCGTGGGTAAGACAACTACACAACTTCATTGAAGAAATGCAAACATCACAAAATTACAGACTATTATTCTCCAAGACAGCTGCATCGAAGAAAAGCAAATTTTACAGCAGTATCAGATATATCTCCTTTAGAGACTCTCACTGTACCGTTTGAAAATATATAGAACCTTGAGACATGGAAAGTTTTCTCAGACAATATTTAAATGAAGAAGAGATCTCGAGCAAAAGAGTTGTTATGTTTTTAGTCGTAGATCTATAACGAGCTCGAA
>JAWDGP010004460.1:0-20000 GCA_033675545.1 Elysia crispata
TATGCTAATTATACAGATTGCCTAAATAGAAATAATTGGCGGCCATATTGAAATTATGCTAATTATTGAGATGGCCAAAATAGAATTAATCGGCGGCCATATTGGATTATATTAAATATACACATTGCCTAAATAGAATTAATTGGCGGCCATATTGAAATTATGCTAATTATTGAGATGGCCAAAATAGAAATTAACCGGCGGCCATATTGGATTATATTAAATATACTGATTGCCTAAATA
The DNA here is from genome assembly GCA_033675545.1 of Elysia crispata. Lineage (NCBI taxonomy): Eukaryota > Metazoa > Mollusca > Gastropoda > Plakobranchidae > Elysia > Elysia crispata. Next base: position 244 of record JAWDGP010004460.1, read on the forward strand.
GAATTAATCGGCGGCCATATTGGAATTAAGCTAATTATAAAGATGGCCAAAATAGAAATTAACTGGCGGCCATATTGGATTATATTAAATATACACATTGCCTAAATAGAATTAATTAATTAACCAAGTGCTAATTATATTGAAATTATGCTAATTATAGAGATGGCCAAAATAGAATTAATCGGCGGCCATATTGGAATTAAGCTAATTATAGAGTTGGCCAAAATAGAAATTAACCGGCGGCCATATTGAAATTATGCTAATTTTTGAGATGGCCAAAATAGAATTAATCGGCGGCCATATTTGAATTAAGCTAATTATAAAGATGGCCAAAATAGAATTAATCGGCGGCCATATTGGATTATATTAAATATACACATTGCCTAAATAGAAATAATTGGCGGCCATATTGAAATTATGCTAATTATTGAGATGGCCAAAATAGAATTAATCGGCGGCCATATTGGAATTAAGCTAATTATAAAGATGGCCAAAATAGAATTAATCGGCGGCCATATTGGATTATATTAAATATACACATTGCCTAAATAGAAATAATTGGCGGCCATATTGAAATTATGCTAATTATAGAGATGGCCAAAATAGAAATTAACCGGCGGCCAAATTGGATTATATTAAATATACACATTGCCTAAATAGAATTAATCGGCGGCCATATTGGATTTATTGTATTTATATAGATTACCAAAATGAATTTGGATTTATGATAATTACCAAGATAAAATATTGATAAATATGCTAATTATAGACATTGCCAAAATAGAAATTAACCGGCGGCCATATTGGATTTATTGTATTTATATAGATTACTAAATTGGAATTAAGTGGCGGCCATATTGGATTATAATAAATATACACATTGCCTAAATAGAATTAGTTGGCGGCCATATTGAAATTATGCTAATTATAAAGATGGCCAAAATAGAAATTAACTGGCGGCCATATTGGATTATATTAAATATACACATTGCCTAAATAGAATTAATTGGCGGCCATATTGAAATTATGCTAATTATAGAGATGGCCAAAATAGAAATTAACCGGCGGCCATATTGAAATTATGCTAATTTTTGAGATGGCCAAAATAGAATTAATCGGCGGCCATATTGGAATTAAGCTAATTATAAAGATGGCCAAAATAGAAATTAACTGGCGGCCATATTCGATTATATTAAATATACACATTGCCTGAATAGAATTAATTGGCAGCCATATTGAAATTATGCTATTTATAGAGATGGCCAAAATAGAAATTAACCGGCGGCCAAATTGGATTATATTAAATATACACATTGCCTAAATAGAATTAATCGGCGGCCATATTGGATTTATTGTATTTATATAGATTACCAAATAGAATTAATTAGCGGTATATTGAAATTATGCTAATTATAGATAGATGGCCAAAAGATATAATATTAATTCGGCGGCGATATTGAAATTATGCTAATTTATAGAGATTGCCAAAATAGAAATTAACCGGCGGCCATATTGGATTTATTGTAATTATATAGATTACTAAATTGGAATTAAGGGCGGCAAAACATATTGGAATTGATAACTAAATATTGAGATGGCCTAAATAAGAATTGAAGTTCGGCGGCCATATTGAGGTAAAATTATGCTAATTATAAAGATGGCCAAAATAGAAAATTAACTGGCGGCCATATTAGGATTATATTAAATATACACATTGCCCTAAATAAGAATTAATTGGCGGCAATATTGAAATTATGCTAATTATAGAGATGGCCAAAATAGAAATTAACTGGCGGCCATATTTAATGCACTAAATATACACATTATAGAAAAATAATTAACTGGCAATAATTGAAATTATGCTAATTTTTGAGATGGCCAAAATAGTAATCTAATCGGCGGCCATATTGGAATTAAGCTAATTATAAAGAATGGCCAAAATAGAAATTAACTGGCGGCCATATTGGATTATATTAAATATACACATTGCCTAAATAGAATTAATTGGCGGCCATATTGAAATTATGCTAATTATAGAGATGGCCAAAATAGAAATTAACCGGCGGCCATATTGAAATTATGCTAATTATTGAGATGGCCAAAATAGAATTAATCGGCGGCCATATTGGAATTAAGCTAATTATAAAGATGGCCAAAATAGAAATTAACTGGCGGCCATATTGGATTATATTAAATATAGACATTGCCTAAATAGAATTAATTGGCGGCCATATTGAAATTATGCTAATTATTGAGATGGCCAAAATAGAAATTAACCGGCGGCCATATTGGATTATATTAAATATACACATTGCCTAAATAGAATTAATGGGCGGCCATATTGAAATTATGCTAATTATAGAGATGGCCAAAATAGAATTCATCGGCGGCCATATTGGATTTATGCTAATTATAGAGATGGCCAAAATAGAAATTTAATTGGCGGCCATATTGATAATTATGCTAATTATATAGATTGCCAAAATAGAAATTAACAGGCGGCCATATTGGAATTATGTTTTATTATAATGATGGCCAAAATAGAATTAAGTGGCGGCCATATTGCGATTATGCTAATTATAAAGATTACCTAAATAGAAATTAGTTGGCGGCCATATTGAAATTATGCTAATTATAAAGATGGCCAAAATAGAAATTAACTGGCGGCCATATTGGATTATATTAATTATAGAGATGGCCAAAATAGAATTAACCGGCGGCCATATTGAAATTATGCTAATTATCGAGATGGCCAAAATAGAATTAATTGGCGGCCATATTGAAATTATGCTAATTATTGAGATGGCCAAAATAGAATTAATCGGCGGCCATATTGGAATTAAGCTAATTATAAAGATGGCCAAAATAGAAATTAACTGGCGGCCATATTGGATTATATTAAATATAGACATTGCCTAAATAGAATTAATTGAAATTATGCTAATTATAGAGATGGCCAAAATAGAAATTAACCGGCGGCCATATTGAAATTATGCTAATTATAGAGATGGCCAAAATAGAATTAATTGGCGGCCATATTGAAATTATGCTAATTATAGAGATGGCCAAAATAGAAATTAACCGGCGGCCATATTGGATTTATTGTATTTATATAGATTACCAAAATGAAATTGGATTTATGATAATTACCAAGATAAAATATTGATAAATATGCTAATTATAGACATTGCCAAAATAGAAATTAACCGGCGGCCATATTGGATTTATTGTATTTATATAGATTACTAAATTGGAATTAACTGGCGGCCATATTGGATTATATTAAATATACACATTGCCTAAATAGAATTAATTGGCGGCCATATTGAAATTATGCTAATTATTGAGATGGCCAAAATAGAATTAATCGGCGGCCATATTGGAATTAAGCTAATTATAGAGATGGCCAAAATAGAAATTAACCGGCGGCCATATTGAATTTTTGCTAATTATAGGTATTACTAAATAGAAATTAACCGGCGGCCATATTGGATTTATGCTAGATATAGAGATTGCCAAAATAGAATTAACTGGCGGCCATATTGAAATCATGCTAATTATAGAGATGGCCAAAATAGAATTAATCGGCGGCCATATTGGATTATACTAACTATACACATTGCCTAAATAGAATTAACTGGCGGCCATATTGAAATCATGCTAATTATAGAGATTACTAAATTGGAATTAACTGGCGGCCATATTGAAATTATGCTAATTATTGAGATGGCTAAAATAGAAAGTAACCGGCGGCCATATTGGATTTATGCTAGATATAGATCACTAAAATGAAATTGGAATTATGCTTATTATAGAGATGGCCAAAATAGAAATTAACCGGCGGCCATATTGCAATCATGCTAATTATAGAGATGGCCGAAATAAAATTAACCCGAGGCCATATTGGCATTATGCTAATTTTAGAGATGGCCAAAATAGAATTAACCGGCGGCCATATTGGATTTATTGAACTGATATAGATTACCAAAATGAATTAATCGGCGGCCATATTGGATTTATGCTAATTATAGAGATTGCCAAAATAGAATCAACTGGCGGCCACATTGAAATTATGCTTATTATAGAGATTACCAAGATAAAATTAACCGGCGGCCATATTGAATGTATGCTAATTGTAGAGATGGCCAAAATAAAATTAACCGGCGGCCATATTGGCATTATGCTAATTATAGAGATGTCCAAAATGAATTAATCGGCGGCCATATTGGATTTATGCTAATTATAGAGATTGCCAAAATGAATCAACTGGCGGCCATATTGAAATTATATTAAATATAGAGATTACCAAGATAAAATTAACCGGCGGCCATATTGAATTTATGCTAATTATAGAGATGGCCAAAATAAAATTAACCCGAGGCCATATTGGCATTATGCTAATTATAGAGATGGCCAAAATAGAATTAACCGGCGGCCATATTGGATTTATTGTATTTATATAGATTACTAGAATGAAAATCGAATTTTGCGAATTATAGAGATGGCCAAAATAGAATTAATCGGCGGCTATATTGGATTTATGCTTATTATAGAGATGGCCAAAATAGAATCAATTGGCGGCCACATTGAAATTATGCTTATTATAGAGATTACCAAGATAAAATTAACCGGCGGCCATATGGAATTTATGCTAATTATAGAGATGGCCAAAATAGAATTAATTGGCGGCCATATTGGATTTATTGTATTTATATAGATTACCAGAATGAAATTCGAATTATTCTAATTATAGAGATGGCCAAAATAGAATTAATCGGCGGCTATATTGGATTTATGCTAATTATAGAGATGGCCAAAATAGAATCAACTGGCGGCCACATTGAAATTATGCTTGTTATAGAGATTATCAAGATAAAATTAACCGGCCGCCATATTGGCATTATGCTAATTATAGAGATGGCCAAAATAGAATTAATCGGCGGCCATATTGGAATAATGCTAATTATAGAGATGGCCAAAATAGAATTAATCGGCGGCCATATTGGCATTATGCTAATTGTAGAGATGGCCAAAATAGAATTAACTAGCGGCCATATTGGAATAATGCTAATTATAATTTATATAGATTACCAAAATAGAATTAATTAGCATTCATATTGGAATTTCACAATAACTATTATCCTTTTAGCCCGTCCCAAATCTTTTATCTCATCTACATCTCGATCTTTTTCGAGTCATCAGTTCAATCGTAAAGATTTACTCCAACTCCAGTTAAAAACCTTATTGATTCACCCCCTCCCCCCCCTCCCCCCCCCAAAAAAAAAAAATTGTGTCATTTTTGTTATATTAAGAGAACATGTAATTATAAAATATAATATATGCAGCTGCTGATTGTTACCAGCTATATCCTGCTTGGGTAAATCAAGATTAGTCTCAAATTCGATTATATTTTGATAATATGGTATTATTTTGATGATTTGTAGAAATCATTTCGATTCTACAGCATTGGTATTGTATTAGTATAGAGAAAGAAAAAATCGAAATCGATTCTACCGTTTTGATTTTTTATTTCGATATCTATTCTATTGTAATGATATTTTGTTATTATGCTTGTTTATAGAGATAGAAGTATAGAAGTATTTCTCACCCCTATTTCATTGTTCAATATTGATTCACCATCTATGTGGCAGTTGTATGTTTCTATTACTTTATATGGAGTTCAATATTTCTTTCGTATAAAACTGACGGATCTTAAACTCTGTGCAAATTGCAATGAATTGAAATCACTTGATAAATACCTTAAACACATACGAAAACCTTTGGGTTTAAACTCTCAATGTATTGAATGTGGGAGGTACTAAAAACAGGAACAATATCAAAAATAAAAAAGACAGATAAGAGTGTTATCTGAGTTTATTCAGAGAAATCTAAATTATAATAATATAAAAATAAATAATCTTATAATAGACAATTACCTAAAAAAGACACATAATACAGTCTAAAAAAAAATAACGTCAATGAAACTTATCTGTATAACATAAACGAATATGACATTTTCATTAAAAGAGATAATAAATATAGGGGCATTGCCTATTAAATGAACTTTAATCTGTTTGACTTTCAGCTTACATTGCATTACAATAAAGCACAACTGATAATTCACATAAGATTTTTGTTCACATATTAATTAATTTACTCCAGTCAATATATTTTCCCTGTTCTCTTTAAAAGCGTTGTCAAGAGAAATAAAAACTGGATGATAAGAAAGCTTTGAGGATTCAAACAAGGTCCCACATTTTACTTCTGAAAAGGAATCACAAAAAAGAAAGATTAATATGGGGGGGCGGGTGAAACCTTAGCTAGATATATATCAAATTTGAAATATATTGTATATGAAATAATGAGATACAATTTACATAAAGATAGTTTATAATAACTGCACAAAATTCTTTGTTTCAAGAGCTAATTTAATCTCATTAGATTTTAGTAATTATCTAAATAGAACTTTACAGGTTTAGAAAAAAAGTGAAATTGAACATTTTTAGAAAGTCTAATAATACAAAAAAAATAAAGCTGAGCAAGTTTCTTTTTATCTACGATTAAACCTATTATAAATTAAGGAGGATGGAGGAATTCCGTCCCCCAGTCAAGATTATCGATCGTTTTTAAGGGGAAATATTTGCATAAAGGAACAATAATTTTTTCACTCATCCACAGACACATTCTAGGATGTGTTTCGTCGTATTACGACTCATCAGTGTGGCTATAGAGTATGGATTTGTTCAAGTGTCCACCATTCAGTTAAAATTGTTTTGTTCTGGATCGAAAGTCCAAAATGCTCATAAATACCATATGTAAACTTTAGGCAGTCTTTTTTGGCCATGTGATGAGGAAAAAAAACTGAAACATCTTGAGGCAACTTGATTGATTTTAAAGGAAACGGCAGCAGGGGAAAGAAGCGAGAAAAGATAAGTGGCTAAATGTAAAATGAGTGACAGAGGCACTTAACAGCATCAAGGTATAGAGATGCGCAGAAGGTCATGATCGCCTACTGTAAAGAGCAGGGCCCCTAATTCATAAAGAATTTTCTATGAATAATCTAAGGATTGCCGTGTTTTACAAAAAAAAAGGTACATCTAATAAAGGTAGTTGTAAGCTATATGTGTGGTGGTCTGAGAAAACCAGTCGCTTGTCGGAAAAGTAACTTCTGAGATATAGGGCTCTAAAGGTGGTCAGGGTGACCCCTGGTCGAAACTGAACGAGTACTATACTTATAAAGTTCAACCATTTTTACATCATCTGACAGAAGTAGGAGCTTTAATTTTGTCTCTAAATATTTTAAAACAATTTTTTTTCTGAACCCTATCGAGCGTCAAAGTCCGAAAAATTGTTAAAATTTAATGATATTTTACGTACTCTTTGCATCCACGTAGTAAAATTTTCACCTGTTTAAACCCTATAGTGTTGCATACCGCTGTATTCGTTTATTTTCGCTCTTTTCTGTGGTACCGAGTGCCCATGAATACATTTGTTTACATCGGCACTACATTTTCTGCGCATCTCACAAGTCAAATTCACTGTGATCCACTTCACCTCATCCACAGTTAAAGTTATTTCTTTCTGAATTTCAAAACTTTTACACCCCAAAAGCTCATTCAAAGAATCATACAACTATTCAATTTTGTTGAAAACTTCTTCTTTCTTTGTTTTATCACGCCTCTAATACTTTAAAAGTAAAAATTCCATCGCTCCTAGCAATTTTTTTAATGGTAACTAAAGACAACAACATGGCTGACTCAACGAATTGAGATGAAGAAACTGAGGATATTTTCCTATTAAACTCGCTTTAAAAGACCATAATTGAAAGATAAACTTCTCATGAAATGATAAGATAAGTGTAAGAACAATATTTTAGTCATTCAATCACTTGCAAAAGCTAAATTTGGTCTGGGGAAGAGAGAAAAAGAGTCTAATGGAGACATGATCTAACATCAATGTCAGCATCAGTGCCACACCCACAACAACTCCAGGAACGAAGCTTCAGGTGAGGAAAACTAGTTTCTATCCTACTAAAACATACTAAGTTTTACAATATCAGTTTATTTAACTGCCCTGAATGTTTCATGGAAAAAAATAACTCAAATCTAGATCTAGATTCGGTCTAGACGAGAGCATAAACAACAAGATAGGTTTACCTTTGTCTAGACCTAGATCTAGATCTATGTAGATCTAGATAAAAACTGGAGAAAAGATTGTGATTTAAAAATAGTTGTTAATTAGATAAGTGCAATCTAATCTGAAATTAGACTGGAGTAGATCGATGATAATATTGTACACGTAAATTTATGTATTGACTAATCTAGAATCTGAATCTCATTACACTACTAGATTCTAAGAAGAGACAAATTTCTCGAGTAAACTCATGTTAACCATAATTGATAACTGCTGAAATGTAAAATGAGATTAATGTGCACTACTCAAATTTGTTTACAAAGTTATAAAATTATCATAATTTCTTCCTTCATCTCTCCGCAGATGATGTAGAGTAGAAAACACCGGACAAGCCATATGATTTATCAGTAACAGAGTTAAGCAGTGGTCATTTCAGTTCTTAAAGGTGAGAGCTCTTATTGTCATGATGAATTGAAGTATCTCAATCTCAATCTTTCCTAATAAATGAGCACTATCTCTCTCTCTCTTTTTTTTTAACACCAGCATCAACTGTGTCTATTTTTATTTATGTAGGGCCCACTTTTAAAAAAAAAATATTTTTTATGTTTTATAAACTGACATGCATTCTAATTTCTATGATTTTTTTTCCAGTTTTCATTTAGTCTCCTTTGCTATTGTTAATTAAGATTTGTATCTATAATAGTCATCATAAGGACTTAGACCAATTTTATTATCTTCTTATTTCTCCCAAACTCTTCTCTCAACCCATAATCCAACACAAATTTCAGATGAGCTTTTCATTGAGGTGTAGGGTTGTGGATGCGTCCCACTGACTGGTGAAGAAACAGCTGCACCAGTAATTGCAACGAATGGAAGTTTTTTTTGTTTTTTTTTCTTGAAAGATATGCTTAGTTATTAGAAAGAATTCAAGAAGGGCAAGAAGGGCACTAAGGTGAGAAGAATTGTGTTGAAATTCATTGTTTTTTTTTTAATTTTCATAACACCAGGGCTGAGGTTGAACTTTAAACTTCTTAAATATCCCTTTGTAGTTTTTAATTTAATGCTTTGGGCGAGTTTGAGATGTAGTCTATCAGATTTTTATTATTATTAACAAGGATCATGCGGGATTCTGCTAATTTGCTATCAAAAGTCATTTCAACACTGAACCAAACCAGTAGTGCAGGAGCATTTAATTTTCTTTTTATTCTTTTCATCAATATCAAGTATCTATTTAATTATCCCTGACAATGTTTTTCTCTTTATAATATAGACAGTTATTTACATACCTCTTTTATTCTGTCTATTCTCATTAAAAAAAAAACAAAAACAAAAACAAAAAACTTTTTCTTGAATTTTTAGATAGTAATTACAGAAAATATCACCACATTCACTTTTCCTTCTTGATGAATGTAAAATTTTCTACAAAATGCATTATATCCTGCCTTTGGGATTTTAATAAAACATCAAACTTGTCTGGTTCTCTTGGTTCCTGTATTATCTTGTTTCTTCGCATGCATTGTTTGCGCAACATGTTTTTTGTTTGCATGACAAAAATTGCTCTGAAATTCTTTTTACATGTTTTTTTACACTCCATAAATAATAAATATTCATCCTCATAAGTGTTTCAACTGCTTCTATAGGATACAATGCAACTTTGGGCGATAAAATTACACAAAATAAGCAAAATTTAAACCACTAACTTTAAACGCGTTTTTCTCAGTTTCAAGATTCTGGACATCATGACACTAAAATGCCCATAACTCAGCCCCTAATTGAGATAATTTCAAAATTCAAACTGTGGCATGTTCAGCATTATCTAGTGCATCCACTTGTTTAATATCTCCATATCCAAAATTTCCGACATCCGACTGGTTTTCTCAGGCCACCACACATATGTCTTTGTTGTTTCAACGTAGATGGTTACCGCATATGTTGGGTGCTGCTCTACATAAAATTATGTATAGACAACCACTGCCATAAATACAGCACAGATTGCAAATATAACATCTCACTCCAGTTCTATAACATTTTCAAAGCTGGAAAATACAAAGGACTCAAAGCATACATAGTGAAAAAACAAGCAAACCATAAAACAAAGGAATGTATTCACAGACAACACTTTGCAGACATGAAATTTGCTTGAAAAGAAAGACATGAATATTAGAAGATAAACATGTAAGTCTCACCTGTACATGAGGTGTAAGCTGACTACCTTTGATTGGTCTACAAATGTAGCCCAAAATTTGTCTTGACCTGCAAAGACTTAAAGCAAGAACAGATGATTTTTTCACCTCTCCTAATTTTTGGAGAAAAAGAAAATGATTTTTGTGAAAGAGAAAGTTTGTTTTAAGCAGAAAGGATAAGAAAAGAGATGACATGAAAGATTGAAAAACCTGTCTGTCCTACTGGAGAAAACGAAGAAAAACACACTTAAAAAAAGATAATAATGCAATGATGTCACAAGGCTGCTTGAATTGAACCAACAGAAGATTTCAGCACTTTAAGCCTATATCTCTGCCAAGTCATGAACGGGAATTGATTTCTGAAGTCTACCAGCCTTATTCCTATTATAATTGTGATAAAACAATAATTTGACAATAAACTTACAAAATAATTTTTTTTTACCACATCAAACATATATAACAGCTGATTTTGGATCTTTGTTAAATTTAAGTTCCTTTCTTTAGAGCAGCAACTCCTCTCCCTAAAGACTTTGACAGAAGCCTGGTATAATGCTGTGTTTGAAAAGTGCAAGTCAATGGACATGTCTATACTAGTTCATTTTTACCTTTATAACTGATCTTTGACTGCTATAGCGTCAAAAGCAATGATCACATGAATTTAAACTAGTTTAAAAATTCTTGAGAAAAGAAGATCAACTTACACATCAAGGGCAAAATTCCTGAACTACGCTGCTGTGTCACGTTGATTCCAATCTCGTCCTTCTTCAAAACTCAGTAGATGGTAAGGATTCCCTCTCAAAAGCACATTGTCTCAAGTTGTTTAGTCTGTGGCTGGTGATCTTCTCAAAATGAAGAAGAGGTTGAAGATCTCCTCTCCGTCAGATTATCACTGAAGATGTTGAGAGGAGCATATAATTATGAATAGACAGGAACGAGTTACACAGAGAAGGGATAGGGAAGAAAAGGAGGGGATATATATATATATATATATATATATATATATACAGAGAGAGAGAGAGAGAGAGAGAGAGAGAGAGAGAGAGAGAGAGAGAGAGAGAGAGAGAGAGAGAGTGCCGAAAAACAACTCTAAGGCAAATACACACCTGGTAGCTATAGCAGAGGTAAAAGACACAGTAAAAAATCTGCAAACAATTTTCAAAGAGCTAAAAAACCAAATACATGCATTACAAAACTTCGCACGGAGACAGAAGAGATTGTTGTCTTCCTCTTTGGAGACTATGCTTTCTTGTCCTATGGCATTTCAGGAGCGACAGGGACATTCCGTGCCTGTTCTGTCTTGATTCCAAACTGAAAGTAAGGAACCTACCAAAAAGAGAGCACTACAATCTTTACACACAGATGCACAACAGTTTTTGGAGAGCGGTGGGAAAACAAATGCAGTTAAATGTTTTAACAATAAACTCAGACATCCATTCCTAGAAATAAAGATAGCAAACATAGCCCCTCCATATTTATATATTCTTCTTGGAATCACACTAAAACATCCCAATCTGATACAAAAGGAAGTCCAAAATAGAGATGAGATAATAGCCAAGCAGACACGGCGACGAACTACGCGATCTTTAGGTTACCTGTTGCTCTGCCCGGCAAACACCCATTAACGACGCTCATGAGGTCAAACTTCGGTCATGACGGGCGCTGCTGGCCCAAAAATTTACCTGCGCTGGCAGCTAATTTTGAATGAATTTCTTTCGGATTTAACCATAATTAAAAGCCTCTAAATATTTATTTGAAGAACTGAAGTTCAAAAGAAAAAGCTATAAATGAAAAGCAGAGATTTTAAAGTTTGCAATGATACCAATAATGTTGAAATAAGTCTGTACACTTAATAGCAATAGCCTTACTTTAAAAGGCTTTTTGCATAAAATTTTCCGAAAATTTTGAACTGTTTTTAAATGAGTATAATTTTTCTGTCGCACCATAAAAGCGGCAGGAAATTCTGTATAAAGAGAGAGCAGTATTTGAAGAAACAGATGCCATAAAAATTACTCACGCCTAAACAGGGACTGTTCGGCTGCGAGATTTATAATCCATCTGGTTATCTAGAGAGCTGTCAACTTCTGGGACACAGAGGGGTAACTGGACTGGAGTGTTTCTTGTTTCTTGATAACAGGCGTGTTAATGGTGCAGGATTGCCTGATATTGGCAATTTATGCCACCCACGAATTACAGGGATTGTTTTCTAACAGTAACAAGTTAGACGATCAGAACTAAATAAGATAAGTAGTTTGCCTTCGTGCTATCATTCTACTATACTATAAATTCTGAACATGATTTTTACTATAGTACTCGCACATTTAAAACGTGGAGTCGTGAAGTATAATGTAATCATCCTCCTTCCTCCCCATTTAAGTCCTGGCATATTTTGTAAGGCAGATGAATATATTTTCTTACTTTCTCTCTGAATACTTGAAGTCCGTCTCTCTTTCTTTGCTTTTGTCGAATGCAACATTTCCCACCTTGCTCTCCATGAAATACCAATCAAAGTTGATTTTTTTTATAAAATTTATGCAGTGTTTGTCACTAATGTAATGCTTAGGGGTAATGCTGTGTAGAAATGTCTGTCTGTAAGTAATGTACCGCTTCATTTCCAGTTTTGCCTTATCTATCTTATCTTGTTCGGCAGAGCTATATAACTAAATATTTAAGGACAGGTCTAATGTGTTCATTGAATTTCTAGTCTTTACCTTCTACCCTAAACATATGGGCTATTATATATTTTTCCAGCGATGTAGATAATTTCTTTTGTCTGTTCTTTGTATCGAGGAAAAAGATTAGTTCTGTTTTGAGGGTTTTAGAATACATACTTAAAAAAAAAATATGAGAAGCTTAATTGCAAACTAAAAATCTCTTACATTAACAGGATGAAACTTAAAATATTCGATAATTCATAGACCAATGATATTGGTAAAAATTAATAAGGTATGGTTATGATTTCTGCCAATTATGTGCTAGAGCTGACTTGAAGCATCATAACTTTTTTCATGTTTGCTTTGCAAGCATATTTTTTGCTATAATACCTACTCAAAGGTTTTCTGCGGGTTTTAAAAAAATAAGCATTAAAATCGTAGGTGCGATTCACTAGTTATGACCCATTAAAAAATGTAATCTACCACAATTTCAAATGTTTACATACCTTTTTAAAAATAGCTCTAGAGACCTTAATTTTAACGCATTTCACATAAAAAATAATCTGAATAAAGGTGAAAACTTGATGAACACTGTGAAATACAAATATCCAACGAAAACCGATAAGATCATGACTAAAATGGATTTTGGGAACAGCTAAATTTCAAGTCTTGTTCCGCTCTCAGTTATCTGCCCCTGCTCCGACGCTTGGCGAGGTAATTAATTGCACCCGGACAGTTTTATTGCTGGTTATCAGAGCCTCATGGGGATGCGCGTGGTCAGCCCAGGCAGATCAAAGAAAAACCTAAAGATTCAGAATTCTGACGATTTTCGTTGCCGTGCAGAACATTCAAATTACAGACGCAACTGGCTCAAAGCTGAAGAAAAGAAAAAACAAATAGTACTTTCAAAAGGAACGCTATACTAGATGATGAGAGCAGAAGAAGAATGTGGAGAAAAGAGGCAAAGAGGAGTTGAAAAAAATTGAAGAGACAAAAACAAAGCTGTGCGCCCAATCCAAGAAAGCTCAGAGACAGTACTACAAAAACAAAATAGAAAGACAAGCATACCATGGTGGAAACTTTATAAGTCACCACTGAAGAAAATGATGACATTTTAGGAGTTGCGCTCCCTACCAAAGATATGTTTGACACACTTAACTCACATTTTGAAGGCATTCACTCTTTAACCTCAAAAGCCCAACCAGAGGAAACCACATTACAAGCAGAGATTGCAACTTCTGAATACATCAAATTTTACAGACAGTGCTTTCCCAATCGCATCATTGCCATGCAGCACATTTTAAAAAAGAATAGCACTGATTTTATGCATAGGACAGGTTTTGGACTAGGCTTTCTTAGGGAGCAGGATGGGAACAACTTCACTCAACTGTTTCACGCTTGGCAAGAAGTGCAGCCATAAGAAATGATAAAAATAGAATGAAAAATATAATAGAAAACGTCTTGCTGTTGACAGCCCCAGAACTCAACTCCCTTGTACCACAGACAAAACCCAGACAACAACAAAAATAGTTAATAATATACCCCACAAAAAAATTTGAAAATGAAATTTTATTGGGAAATGACATCAGTATTGCATGTTTTGCAATTTTGTGTTAAAAAAGTAGTGTGAATTGCATTCCACGCATTCCAGCTGCATGCCTTTTTCTACTGCGCGGGTAAAATTCCTGGGAAGAGACAGTGTCCACCCATCCACTGTGAGCTGTCAGATAAGGGTGCTAGATTTATGGGCTTATGGCAAGTTGCTGACAAACTCAAAGTGAACAGAATTTGGCTCCATGTTGAGATACGCTGATGACACTGTATTAATTCCAGAAAATAAAGAAGACTTGCGACAATTATTAACGATTTTTGAAGAAGAGAGCAGAAAAAAGGGTTGCAATTGAATAGCAAAAAGATAGAACTAATGGTGATTAGTCAAAGTTATAGTCTCCGCACATCAACATCTTTATCAAAGGTAATAAACTCAAGCAAAGGGGTCAATTCAAATACTTGGGTACTTTAATATCAAGTGATGCACGTAACTTACACTGAGCTTCCAGAGAATGAAATCTATACTAACAAATAACCACATCTCAATTCGCACAAAAAGAAGAACCCTGAAGTGCTCTATTGTACCCATTCTGATGTATCAATACAAAGCTTGCACAATTTCAAAACAGTTACAAAAGAAACTGGAGACAACAAAATGAGAAAATCTCATGGACTGTAAAGAAATCAACCAAAACTGTTACAAGAAGCCGACACTACAAGATTCAGCATAAATAGAATAAGTAATCGCCAGGCAACCTTTTTTGGACATGTCAAGAGAAGAGAGAAAGTACAAAATCTTGTGACAACTGGAATGATTGTACCAAAACAGCATCAAAAGATGTTGGATGGACTTTCAAAGTAGGACGAGTGACTGAGAAGCACTGAAAGTGATGAGGGATAGAGATGTGTGGAAAGTCATGATCGGCAATGCTAAAGAGCACGGCACCTAACTGATTGATTGATGAGTTCAAAAGACAATTTTTCCTTCTGTTGAACTAGATTTGGATACAGGCGTCAATCTTGCCATTGGACTAAATTTCCCCTTCTCTTCATCTTTTATCATGCTTGTAATGGTACTAGATCTAGAGGTTTAACTATAATAACTCAACGCCCACTTTGGAAATACTTTGTATGAAACGAAACAAACTGAGACAGCACAGTAGGCCTTACAAGACTGTTGCCACAGCAGCTGCGAGCATAGTTATTGTCCAAAAAGCTTTGGTCCATGTGCTCTCACGGTTGTGGAAACCTGCTCAACAGTAAAAAAAATGCTTGGACAGTTGCGTAAGACGCTTCCAGTGTGTAAAAATCAACTGATCAATGCTGCTCTTATGGCATACAACAATTAAAACATCATAACAATACCTCTCGAATAATGATGAGGCTCATAGAGGGCAGGTGCACAACACAATGGCCAGAGAGACTAAATCAAATGTCGTGTTTTCCTGTTTGCTGAAGATGGGTGAGATTGGGGCACTAATAACATACAGGACCTGCAATGTTTCACATAAGCAAAAATTTTCGTTCAATTTAATGTTAAGAAGCACCCTGTTAAAAATTTCTTCACAAAATACTTGAGTTTATAAAAAAAAGGAAGAAAAAATTAACACTACTCTGAAATACAGACTTATCAATGCCAGATCAATAAAAAAAATGTTAAAGTGCTAAAATGTGACTTGTGCATGTTAAAATATACTAAATTTACTTTGATTTTTTTTAAACATATTCATAAATCATTGTTTACACAAAAATCTGAAGTTTAAAAGAAATAAACAGCTAAAGTGTTCAATTATATAACTCTCTTAAGAAGCCTATAATAGTGAAATATCTAATTGAAAAAGCTTATTTAATTTCAATATGGCTTTTTTCAATTCTTTCAGCTTCCCTCTTCAAATATAATTTTTCTCTAACAATAATTTGAAATCTTGATACCTGAAGTTATTTGTTAAAAATATTTGTATACTGTGCCAGTTCAAGTAATCTATAAAATAAATATATCTTAAACAAAATGCAATCAGCACCATAAAAAATATACATTGTGATGTTTTAAAGAAAAGTCTTGCCATTTTTTTCCAATTTCATTTACAAGACAGCCCAACGTGTCTTCATAATGCGTGAAAAGCATATCAAGGAAAATTTGATAACAATGCCAATACTTCGAAAATGTTGGTGCTGTAAAAATTTGAAATTGATTCCACATAACTTGACAATCTGGTATGAATTTGATGCCTACTTTTGTTTTTAAATAAAGAAAATTATAAAAAAAAATATGACTGAGTATTTGTCCTCTCTGTTGTTGGAACTGAATGACACTTCTTAGACAATGTTTTAAATAATTAATGAGAGCCACAGAGGGTTTTTAAACAAGATTCCTCAATTAAAATCCATTAAAAAAGTATCAGTTTAGTTAGCTTATGATATTTACACAACTGCTGCTTTCTGTGACTAAGACTGCTGGCTCTATATTTTCTCATTAAATCTCAACAGCCAAAAACCTTGTGGATTCGAAGAAAACCCTTTACTTTCTAATTTATCTTAAATATATATAAAAATTTAAAGGATAGAAATTGGTTTTGGTTCCTAGCCACAAGGTTGTTGATAGCTATTTAAAACCTGTAATGAAGGTGCTTTATAAACCAAAAGCAAAACCACCATTCCACCAAAAAAAGTTTTTAAAAAATTTAATAAAATACAATGTAATTACAATAATACAATGTAAACATATGTAGTAGTAGTAGTAATAATAATAATAATAATAATAATAATAATAATAATAATAATAATAATGATAATAATTAAAAAAAAAAAAACCTTCGCAAGATGTGACTGTGAACAATGATCTAGAGGCCAGACATGTGTACTTAAATTGTCTTGTACTTTCTTTTAAAGCAAATTGCATCCTATGACAAAATTATAGAAAAGTCTCATAAATATCATTTACTGATATATGATCGAAAATTGCTTTTGTTTTTAGTTACTGTCCAGACCATCCTTGATCTACAGACTACAGTACAAGTACAACTGTCAATTTCTGATTCTCGTAGATCTAAGCATTATGTACTACAATCTTCACTAAAACATTAGTGTTAGTACTTCTGCCTTGTGAGAAAATATGATTTACTGTGTCTGTTTTAATATTGAATCTATAGATATTTGATTCATATCAAAACGTAAACACTTAACAAACGCAAAACAGCTGTCTACAAATTTTACAGAAATGCAGAAGTTAGACCTATTTTTAGAACCATTGCACAGGAGAGCCGATAGAAAATAATATTCTCGTGACGTCATAAGGTAGTGAAGGTCACTCTTGAATGAGAGTGTGGCTGTTCCATTTACCGACAAACAGTCGATAAGAAAATAAAATAGTTCTTATTACACATATATTAGCCAATATAATTAAATCAATTTTATGTAAAGAAATAAAGTAGTATTAACTCACATAAAATGTCCTCCACATTGAGTGTTTGGGGATGCGAAGTGCGGTCTGCGATGGGTTCTCCACACATGCCGGACTGAGTCCGTTGACTAGACTGACCCGCCGTCATTTCGGGTCTCGGCAAGGGCTAAAATGGGTCTAAGTGTCTGCGTTTGAACTCTTTTCGCTGCATCCACAGGTTACACAATCAAATGATGTTAGTGAATTCTTTTAGAAAAATGGATGGCCTTCCTTTTGGTACTACACAAGCCGGGAAATGTTCCTTGAAACCATTAAAAATTCTAAATTTTCGTCTTCTTCTCAAAGTTTCTTATCCTTCTTCACGGCATGCCTCGTTGTGTGTGGTATCAAAAGAAAGCAGAATTACTGCCCTTTAATAATTTTTTATGTTTCAAACCGTATAAAAATATCTTTATTGTGGTAAGAGTCATTTGAAGAGAGCTAGGTCGGATCGGCCGAGCTCGGCGCTGCCGCGAATCGGACAATAATTTACAAAACACTGACACCTTTCACACGCTCTTTAATAGACCTATCGGATATTTTTTCATGCCAAAGTTATATAAAAGAAAAGACGATAAATAACACAACATTTTGATATGGTTTTTATTGAAAAAATACTATTAATGACGATAACACAACACTTTAAAAAAAGGGTAGATCTACATTTTTCATGCCCGGCCGACCATTTTCCAGTCGGCTAACAGCTCAGTTTGGAATACCTACTCCAATGTCTCATGGTTCCATATAATTATAAAACTGTGTTTTGGGTAGCTCTGGAGAATATATATATATATATATATATATATATATATATATATATATATATATATATATACACTGTATAATGTGTGAATGTTTTAAAGTTTGTTCTTCTTTAATGTAGTTGTATGGCTCAGGAGGAGATATCGAGGCCTCAGTTTTCATTTGTTCTATATCCAGTTTCACTAAAATTAGAGGTAGCATCAATTTCCATCCCCTTAAAACATCTATATGCCCTGTTAATTTTAGAACTAGCAGTCAAGCAAATGGCTCACATTCTCTTAGATTTGTTCTATGTCCAACATATGAGTATAAGGTGAATAAAAGTTTAAAAGCCACTTTCTCAAAACTACGTCAGAAAGAGATAGAACAAATGAAAATTGAGGCTTCAATATATCTGTTCTGTTAGTTTTTGTAAAACTTGCTTCTCTTTATTGTGGTAGTCTCCCCCACCTGTTCATTGTAAAGTTTGCTTTTCTTCAGCGCAGTTGTGTGGCTCTGGAGGATACAAATCTGTTATTTTTGTGAAGTTTGCATTTTTTCAGTGTAGTTGTCTTCCCCTCTTTTTCATTGAAACGGGCAATCATGCTTATGTTCAATAGAGTGTACTCGGCAGAAAAAACTCTCAAATACTCGAAAAACCTAATTCTGAAAAAGTTTACAACAATATTTTTGTCATATTCTGCAAAATTAATGCCATCGTCTCAAAATAAGAAATATGTAGCTTAAGTATTCTAAACTTGACGATAACAACTGTTAAATTAAGCGCATACAAATTTGAAGTTACTAAATTTAATACTTGTAATAGTAAAGGCACATTTTTGAAAACTTAACTCTAACGTTTCCAGCCACAGGCATCGTGTTGAAGAGGGACTGAGGGTAGTAACTGCAAAACCATCTGACAATACAGAGATCTTAGATCGTACAAAATAATTTTCTTGGTACAAGCTTACATATTGTGAATACGCATACATAGAGAGACCAAAAAAAAAAAAACCCTCAAAAAAAAAATATGTATTTGCGCAGCTATGCTTGCCCACA
>JAWDGP010004460.1:25000-75000 GCA_033675545.1 Elysia crispata
ATCATTGAACCATATTAAATGTTATTAATAAGCTTGCTTACTTAAGGAATTTTACTGAATTAACGCCCATTTTTTATTCCACAATGGAGGATGATCAAACAGGATCAAACTTCAGAGCAAATCTATAAGGAAATTAGTCGAACTTAATTGTCAGTTCAGGAACAGAACACAAAAACTATTCTTGATTCCATGCGCCATCCATAGAATCCGATTCCGGAACTCACAATTATTTAGGCCTAAGACTCGATTCACAGCTTCTCTAAACTGCTTCTCTTTTTTTTTTCCTTCTTAAATTCATACGGTAATAATTCGAACAATCTATTCCACATCATTTTATCATAGTAATGAATTTCGAGTCTACCTATACCAATGTAATATTTGTTTTAGCAAAGATTATACTATCAATGAAAAATTATTATACTTTGCTTTTTTACACTCCAGTGTAAACAACCGGATGGTAGATACTTAGCACGATGCACTTACATTCTTCGGCGCTTCTAAACCGGCATGGTTAATACATTTAATAGACTATGTTTACTGAAGCATAGTGATTTACTTTTCAAATGAAGTAAAAGAAAAAAAATACCACTACCTTTTATAACTGTCCACATGCAGTTATTAACAAGGACACATCATCTCTGGAGAAAAACGCGCTATTCGGGCTTTGTAATTATCTGACTTTCAACTCTGTAAAGCATTATGCCGATTTTAACCGCATCTATTTTTTTGTTTTTGTTTTTTTGGTTTAGGGGGAGGGGAGGTTAGGAGAGAGAGAGAGAGAGAGGGGGGGGGGGGGGGGGCGCGATTCTACACGAATCTTACGCTGTACCTTTACCATCTCCAATCTAACTCATTATGATTCAACCCTTGCTTTCTGACTCTCTCGTCCTTTTTTTTTTCCTTTTAGTTTAGGATTGCTTGCAATTTTCTCCTTTGGACTCTCTCTCTCTCTCTCTCTCTCTCTCTCTCTCTCTCTCTCTCTCTCTCTCTCTCTCTCTCTCTCTCTCTCTCTCTCTCTCTCTCTCCCCAGTCTCGGAGTGTTCCTACAGTTCTCACCCATTTTTCCACTCTTCACTTACAAACACATAGTTTGATTTTTTTCATGCTTTTTACCTTAAGTGGCTTAGGAATAAATTAGAAATTCAAGTTTGTTTTTATTTTAGATCACCATGGCTGCTGTAACAGCTGCAGAGGAGGAAGTAGAGTTCACAAACCCACAGGGCGTAACCCACCACGGCTTTGAATACACCAATGGTGGCTTCACCACAAGAGTTATTCTTACTGACCCATGCCAGAACAATTTCATTTCATTCCTTATCGACAACCAGCTCCGAATGGCATTTTCTTTCCACAATCATCAAGCCTGTAAGTTTATTCTTCTCATGGTAACACCCTTTTTCTGAGTCAAACATTATGTTAAAATATTGTTTTAAAAATTATGAAAATGATAAGGTAAAGTAAAAATAATTTTAGCAATACAGCAGCAGGAGTGGCAGGAGCAGCAGCAACAACAACAACAACAACAACGATAACAATTAAAATGATGATGATGATGTTAATAATAATAATAATAATAATAATAATAATAATAATAATAATAATAATAATAATAATAATAATAATAATAATAATAATAAGAAGAAGAAGAAGAAGAAGAAGAAGAAGAAGAAGAAGAAGAAGAAGAGAAAGATGGAAATTTATGAAAGAGATGATGACGATGTTGATAATAATGACTCTATAGTGAATGACATGTCAGTAATAAGGATCATGCAGAGAAGGAATAAAAGCTATAGAAGGGGAAAAAAAACTAGGGAAAAAAAGGAAAAGACGAGGAATTTAAGGACAAGTATAGAAAAGGGAAAATGGGGAGGGGAGGGGTAAAGGAAAAGGAGAATTGGTGAAGAAGAAAAAAGTAAAAAAAAAAGTTGGAAGGTACGGAGGAGGAGAAACAGAAGAAGAGAAGAGGAGAGAAGAGTTTGATGGATTTTCAAGATTTTTAACAATGAATTGAATATTTAGTTTTAGCTTTCTTTTATGTCTCACAGTCACCAATGACGATACACAGAGAGTTGAAGCAGCCAAAGCTACCTTTGAAGCCGCTCATTGCCTTGAGAGGTTTGACTAATGTAGCCTTGCTTTATGCAAGGTGATATTGAGATCAGCATCCCATTTGAAGTTTCTGTATTGAATTGTGTTAACATTGTGCTAATTGATTGACTGTTCTTCAATAAAAAACTAAAGAACCAAATCGGTTCAAATGGCAAACCTGTTTTGTTAACATTTTAAACTTTATTTAAAATTTGACTGCTGCACAGAAACTATATGTATGAGTAATATTGAAAGCATGCGGGAGAAAAAAAAACTTTTGGAGAGGAATAGCGAACTGCTAAAAAAAAAATACAAATTAAAAAAAAAAGAAAAAGAATAGTGAGGACAGTGCTTATTTCCACTTTTATGCTTTTGCTTTATCTTCGTTTCAATATAAGACAAACACTTGTACAAGCAGCACATGTGTTAAGGTGTCGATGCTTTTTGTTTCTCACGATCCATGAGCTTTTAATTTTCAACCATTGCTCTCTGTGGGAAAAAAAATCTGTTCTATGTTTCCTCCCGAAGATCCAAGTAAAGAGCCGGCAAATGGTTAAAATTACTTCATACAAGTTTCTTTTACTAGATCATAGAGTCGAGCAGTTTTGAAATGTCTGATTAATAGGGATTATAATTTTTTCTCATTACGATAATGTATCAAAACGGTAACACTTTTTTTCCTACCCATATAATTTTTTTTTTTTTTTTTTTTTTTGGGGGGGGGGGGGGGTTGAAGGGGCTTTTCCTTCTTTATACGCTTTTATTCCGTTTTTAGAAATGTTTGCAAAGCATACACTTTTCGTGACTAAAAAAGATCACAGAGGCTAATGATTTTAGACAAACACCTACTTGTCCCGAGGCTTTTCGCGAGTAAAGCCATCGGATTGTGCAGCTTTAGTTGTGCGTCCATTTTCATCTTTGCAGTTAGTAAATCGTGTCCATCTCTTCCATGGTGCAGTTTTGAGGTCGTCCTGAGATTAGTTTTTCGTCTATCTTTTCCAAATTAATCTTTTGAGATCGTTTTTATGGTCTCTGAGAACGTAGCTATTGGTCTTTCCCTGTATTTGAAAATGAGAATCCCAACATAAAATGTATCCTAAATGTTTTTTTTTAATCTTGTTTCAAGCTCTTGTATAGAAAGGGGTAAGTCGTTAGTTATGAGAACAGTTAAGAGTTTTCTGTGTTAATTTCATCCCTGCTCACTGAAGAGCGTTTTTTCAAAACTCGTTTCATTCCAGTTTCGCTAGAATCCCATGTTTAACAGAAATTAAAACGGCAATGGAACCTTTTACCTGGTGTTACAATTCTTTTTTGTAAAACCTCTCTCAATGCATGCCGAAAAGGGCATTAAATTGCGACGATTTTTCCAGACCTGCATAGTCCATAGCTATATCATATATTATTGAAACCATCTTTTATGCACTGCAAAAGAGTTAGGATATGAATGATAAAATTTCTTGAACTATTTAAGAAAAAGCCTGTAGCAATTATTCTTTTTGACTGTAACATTCTAACTGGCTGGGTGAAACAATTGTCTTATCTTAAGGTTAGAATCGGCAGATCTGGTGCTCTGGTACTTTCAAAGGCGGACCTATAAAATGATAGAGGTATAACCTTAGTAAAAAAGTGATCTTGGCTTCAAGGTATAAAATGAAACAAAAACAAAACAAAACAAAAAACAAACAAAAAAGAAACCACATAAATGAACAAATAACCTACCCACCAAAAAAAGAAACAAACACAACTTCGAGTTTTATTGCCAAATAACTAGTACGTAAAATTCCCTCCCCCCCTCCTCGACACACACAAAATTTTAAACAAAATAAAATAAAGCGAACAAAGAAACGAAACTGGCTTTTGAAAAAGTCTCGACACTAATAGTACGGTAATTGATCGCCCTATAGAAAGGATCTTTTATAAAACTCTCTTTTATATGAGATTTCTATCACTGTAAAACGTTATGCGGTCGAGTGAAGTTGCATTGTTACTTAGTCTAAGCACTCAGTCATTAAATTTGTAGAATTATCCAGTTGCTAAACAAATAAAGACAAAAGAATAAAAGTTAAAGTAAAGGCAAAGAAAAGAAAGGAATGCGAAGTCAACATTAAGAAAGGTACGATCTCAGGTATAAGATCGAGTAGGAGACAAAAAAAAAATGATGCGATTACGATATTGATGAAAAAAAGGGATTTTATTTCTTATTTTTATTTATTTATTTATTTTTTGATTAATTAATTTATTTATTATTTTATTTTTATTTATTTATTTATTTATTTATTTATTTATTTATTTTTTTTTTTTTTTTTTTGGGGGGGGGCGTGAGGAGAAAAGATAAAGTAGTAGGAGACGTAAAAAAAAGAACAGAGAGGAAAGGAGCAATCAAAGAATAAAAGAAACTGATCGGGAAAGGAGCAAAAGAGAAAGGAGCTGTAGGAAAAGATGTTGAAGAAGATTATAATGATGACCAATGAGATATGAAAGATGTAAAAGGAGGAGCAGGGTTAGGAAAAATAAAGACAGAGGAAGAAGAGCAAGCAGGAGGAGGAGTTAGAAAAGACGAAGAAGAAAATAAAGGAGGACAAGAAGTAAAAGGTGTGAAAGAGGGAGAGGAAAAAGAAAAGATAGAAAGGAAATAGAGGGATAGAAAGAAATACCTTTTCTTTAAATACTTTTGAAGTTCGTCAATGTTACTCAAGCTTTTAACCATTTCCTAGACCAGATCTTATTATAATGTTTATCAAGGGTTTTACACCACTTACACAACCAGTAATGATGATTTTTCTTCATGATGTCTAATCACTGTTTTGCTAAGTATGGTCTGATTTTGCTGATTTTATTTTTTTGCGAGACATGGGTTCAATATGATTTCCTTAAATTGTTCTTCCATTTATAGGCCCTTCATCTTTTGCATAGTGTGTAATGCAAAAGACTTATAATGATAATCTTTTTTTTTCATTTTGCATTTAAGAACAAGTTTTTGTTGATCGGTGTGTTTATATTTTTGCATTTTACTTGTGTTTCTTTTGACTGCCAAGTTTGCCGAAATCTTCAGCGTGGAGAGATATTTGCATTTAACTAATAAAAAAATTACATCGTTGATGTAGGCCAGAGAAAGACATGTGACATGTGACCCTTTTGCAGCCAGAGTAAGCCTCAGACTGGTGTTATTTTGAACACCTTTATTCTTAGCCTGTCTCACAATGCTTTCTTAACTTAAGCGTTTTTTCGCGTCAAACAAAATAACAAACATGAAAGGTAGTTTTTTTTCTTTCATATGTATTAGATCACTGCCAATTCAAGTATTACAATGTCTTTGTTCTTGGTTCTCTTCTCACCACAGCTTATCTCCAGCTGGTTCTTGTGTTCTCTGATTTCTAATTAGGTTTAAAAGCCTTTAGCACTTCAGTTTACTACAAAGTATATACGCTTATCTGAATTCATATTAGAAACATTTGTCTTAGTATGTAAAACTTAAAACAGGTGATATTGTTCTCAAGTCCCACGCCATTTCTTTAGAGGGAACACGGCAATTCCCTGTCATAGCATGATTAGAGAGAACACAAAGAGTCCCTATCATAGCATAATTACAAGGAACACAACGAGTCCCTGTCATAGATTGAATAGAGGGAACACAACTAGACCCTATCACAGCATGATAAGATGAACACGACTCGCTGTCACAGCATGATCAGGTGTTAGATTCTCAAGCCTATCTTATGTCATATACATAAACAGACAATGGAAAGATTTCTTCATACAAAACCAAAAAAAAAAAAAATTTTTCGAAGTTTCCAGCAAACAGATCACAGTAAGTTTAGAGATACATAAACGGTTGAATAAAATCTTTATGATATTTTGATATGTAGTATAGAACTTAACTAAATTCTGCAGATAATCATATTTTTTGTTTTAATTGTGTTTACAGACATTTTTCCCAATCACATCTGGCGATCAACATTAATTATTTTACCGTTTTGTAATAAAATATACATAAAACACCCACCACTACAAAAGAATTTTTTTAGAATAATACCATATCCTTCTATTAATTTTTGGTCAACAAAATTTAGGTTCAAATTATGAATACATTTACTACAACTGCTTTACTATGACCAGCGAAAGATTGTTTTTGACATACTGTGTTGAAATCAGAATAGTAAGCTAAAATTGCAAAATCTAAATCGATCTTTTGAATCATTAGTGACCATGTAGGTTAGAGAAAATAGAGAGTTGAGAATTCACGAAAGGCAATTCATCTTGAGGCACTTCTTGAGAGAATTCACAACCTTCTATTAAGCGATTATAAAGATCTTTCTATTAGATTAGGAAACTACAGAACCTTCTGATTCCATCCACAACAAAAGGAGAAAAAAAATAGATATCAAAGCAAAGTTCCTCAAAAATTGTTCATAAATCTTCAAGGAGCTTTAAGTCCATTCATACTCTGTCACTATATTTTAAGAACTGGGCTAGAATGTAAAAAACTTGAACCGAAATGTAATACTAAAACAGCGGCTGCAATTGGGTTGGCCATTCGGTACGTAATGGAGTTGACGGGATAGGAGAAAAGTATTCTGAAGAGAAGACGTAGCATAGGTAGCACAACTGCAGCCGATGCGTCCTCAATTTTCGAATTCTAGATAAAAATGAAGATTTTCTTTTTCAACTAAATGAGCATTAAAACAATAAAAAGGTTCTAGCTCAAGGGAGGACGAATTACGAAACAGTCGTGACTATGCCAAACTTTTACAATGTGAAAGTAATTTAAAAGAAATTTTACTGCTTCGCTGATCATTTTATTGATGTATGTCTTCCCTCATGTATCGATGGTGATTTTAGTGGGGACTTGAAGATGTGAAAGTGAAGAGAAAGGGACAGAAACTTACTTGCTGCGTCAACAAGGATTTACTATCAACACAATATTACTCATTAAGAATGGAGAGCGATGGTGAAGGAATGAACTCACTCCGTTTACAGCCCTAGACGTGATTATTTAAGAATTTTACTTAGCGCCCCTTAAGTTTCTCGATGAATATTTTACGTATATAGAGACAAAGTCAGACAATGACAGTAGTGTATTACTCACACCGATGATGGTAGATCACGATCTTCTGTCGCTGAGTCAAGCGACTGATTAACGTTGAAATAAAAAACCGTTTCTATAAAAACATCGCTTACCGGTAGTCGATAAACTTGTTCGAAACTCCATATTTTTTTTCCAGTCCCAGTCAAGCGCTGAACTTGTTGTAAACACGCTAGGTCTTGTAACTATGTACTTTGCTTGAATGTAGGAAAATAGCGTAGTCAGATGAGATAAAAGGAATTAACCACTGAAAATTCACTAGCTTGCACGCTTGCCTCTAACTTTCAGACGACGGGGCGAGTAAAGAGCGAAGAAATTGCACTGTGAAATGCAGTATAACATTGAATTCAGATTAACGTGGATACTTTGTATTATAATCTGAAGGCTTTAAAAACTAATCAGAAATCAGAGAATACAAGAACTAGCTGGAGATAAGAAAGAATTGTGAGACAGACTGAGGCTAGAAGTGATCCAAACAACACCGGTCTCAGGCTTACCAGAACAGTGAGAGTGTCAAAAGTACATAATACGTCTTTCTCTGGTCTATATCAACGATATAATATTTCTTTTATTAAATACAACCCCAAGCAATGAGATAAATATATTACGAGACCGACAAACTTTCATGTTATTCGCATGCAATTTAATCTATATAAGAAAGTAATAATGTATTAATGCTGTAGAAGAATGTGAACTGAAAGAATCAATGGCTAAATCAAGTAAAAACGCAGTGAAACTTCCTTGCCCAAATCATTGGATACCCAGACTGATTAATAGAGGAAATAAAAACAACCCTAGGAAAAGGCCAGAAATAAAATGATATTCAATCGTCCTAACTTACACAAAAAAGGGGTGAGGGGCATGCCGTTGGCATGTATCTCACTTATTCTTTCAACACCGGAAAAATATAAATGAACTTATAATAATAAGAGAGGTAACGTTTTGGGGGAAGACAAAAAAGAAGAGAAAGAGAAATGAAGTATAAATATCGAAAGAAAGTGTTCATCATAATGTTACTAATATTACATGCTATGGCAAAATCTTTTTTTAGAATGGCATCACACAAAAGATCAAAGATGAATGGAGAAAAGTATATATTTGAGCTGTTGCAATGGTTTGAAAAATAAAAAAAGAAAAATTTAAACAAAATACTGTTGATAAGTCTGCTACAACTCAGAAAAGGCAGTTTTTGAGAATGCACAAAGACATTCCATCTCTAAAGTAAGAAAACTTCTCTTGACATACTTCAAATATAATATATGGATCAAAATGTTACTTTTACAAAAACTGAAGGAAGATTGAGGTGCTTCATCCCTGAAAAAGATGCAGTACTGCAGTATGACAACATAATTATCTAGACACCAATTGCAGGCTCAAACTGTACTGAGCCACATAAGCTTTCATAACCTTCCATACAGCCTACTTCTTACTGATCATAAACTTTTTATCCCTCTGTATTTGATAGGGTATCAAAATAAAAGTGAAGCTGATGTGAAAGCCATTGCTAACTGCTGGGTTAGAGGCCAATATATGGATTTTTTTTCCTCTGATTGTGTTTGCAGATTTATTCATAGTTGGTAGCTCTGCTAGGACTATAAGGGAAACTAAATAGAAAAATAAAATATTTTCTTCTCCTACTTTATCTTCTCCTCCTCATCCTCCATTTTCATCGTCTCTTTCCTCCTCTTCATCAACATCGTCATCGACATCATTTTTTTACCTATTTCTCGATCTTATACCCCTCACCTTTCTCAATCTTGACTTCACATTCCTCTCTTTTGCCTATTACTTTAACTCTTACTTTTTTGTCTTTATATGTTTAGTAGCTGGATAATTCTACATTTGTAATCTCTGTTTCACGCACTCGCTGTTTAGCACCAAAGCTCAAAAGTATATTTGTTTATTAATTTCTTCATCTTTTGTCCGTTTCTTTTTTTCTTTTTTGTTTCTTTGTTTGTTTGTTAGTTTTATTTCATTTTATATCTTGCAGCCAACATCCCTGTGTTACTCAAGCTTATATCTTCTTTTCATTTTATAGGGGTCCCTTCTCAAAGTATGAGAACATCAGATCTGCAGATTCTAACATAAGTTTAGACATTTAGACATTAGACTTGCCAATATTACAGTCAAATAGAATAACTACTACAGGCTTCCTTTCCAAAAGTTCTAGCAACTTTATCTTCAATATCCTGGTTCTTTTACAATTCATGTAAGATGGTTTTAATCATCACAATTACTAATCGTAAAAAATCTTAAGGATTAAACTAACGCTGAAACTCTTAACTGTTCTCATAAATGACGACTAACCTCTTTCTTAACAACTTTTGTGAAGGGAACCATTTCGCATCCAACCTGCTGTATCCAAATGTACTACGACTTTATTCATTGATTCTTCAAAAAGACCAAAAAAAAAAAAAAAAAAGAATCAATGTGAAACTGGCACAAACGAGGGAAGAAAGTTGAAGGAGACGAAATATTTATGAAACGTAAGAAAAAGGAAGAGTTTCCGGGCGGCTCAACCAGAAATGTCTACGAGGAAGTCTTGGATGATGCACACAGATCATAATAAAGCAAGTCAAATTTTACATAGCAGTCCTATTCACACAATCTTTATTTTAAATAAAGTTGAAAATATGTGACAAATCTTTACATAATTAATTTGCCAATTGAAACTATCTGATTTTCTAATTTTTACTGAAGCACAGTCATTAAGCACAGTGTTAACACTCCAAATGGGATGCTGATCTCCCTATCACCTTGCATAAAGCAAGGCTACATTAGTCAAATCTCTCATGACAATCAGCGGCTTCAAAGGTAGCTTTGGCTGCGTCAACTCTCTGTGTATCGTCATTGGTGACTGTTAGACATAAAAAAGCAAGAAAAGTTTAAAACATTACAACTTAATTTTAGTTCATTGTTAAAAAGTTTGAAATTCTATCAAGCTCTTCTCTCCTCTTCTCTTCTTTCTCTTCTTCAGTCTCTTCCAATTTTTTTTCATTCTATTTCCTTTTTCTTCACCAGTTCTCCTTTTCCTACATCAACCCCACTTTCCCTTTTATCTAATTATTCTTAACTTCCTCGTCCCTTTCCTTTCCTTCCCTAGGTTCATTTTTTTTCTATAGCTCTTATTCCTTCTCTTCATCATCGAGATCTAAATTGTCATTCACTTAAGAGCCATTATCATCAATATGATCATCATATCTACCATTATTTCCTTTTCCTTGTTATTATTATTATTATTATTATTATTATTATTATTATTATTATTATTATTATTATTATTATTATTATTATTATTATTATTATTATTATTATTATTATTATCATCATCATCATCATCATCATCATCATCATCATCATCATCATCATCATCATCGTCGTCGTCGTCGTCATCATCATCATCATCATCATCATCATCATCATCATCATCATTATTATTATTATTATTATTATTATTATTATTATTATTATTATTATTATTATTATTATTATTATTATTATTATTATTATTATTATTGCTGGTGCCGCTGTTACTGCTACTGCTGCTTTTGTATTGCTAAAATTATTTTCACACTATCTCTATTTTCACCATCATCTTTTGAAACAATAATTTTACATATTGTTTGTCTCAAGAAGAGCACTGAATGAGCGTGTTACCATGAGAAAAATAAACTTACAGTTTCGTTGGTTGAAGAGAGAGAATGCCATTCGGACCTGGTTGTCGATAAGGAATGAATTGAAATGGCTCCGACATGGGTGTAGAGTAAGAATAACTCTTATGGCGAAATCACCATTGGTGTACTGGAAGCCGTGGTGGAGGACGTCGTGTGAGTTCGTAAGGTCAAATTTGTCTTCCGCAAGTCCAAAAGCAGCCATGGTGATCTGAAATTATAACAAACCTTAATTTTCAGTCTATGCCTTAGCTGCTTGGCATAAAAAGGGTTAAAAAAGGAAAAAATGTGAATTTATGTATGATGAGGGAAAAAAAGGGTGAGGGCTAGGGGAACACTCCGATACTGAAAAGAGAATGTGAGAGAGAGAGAGAGAGAGAGAGAGAGAGAGAGAGAGAGAGAGAGAGAGAGAGAGAGAGAGAGAGAGAGAGAGAGAGAGAGGGGGGGGGGATAGAGAGACAAAAAGAAAGAAAAGAAAGAACTCATAAAACAAAATTACAAACAGGTTTTAAAAGGAAGAGTACTGATAGTGTCAGGAAGAAAGAGTCGAATGACAGTTAGATTGGAAATGGTAAAGGTATGGAGTAAGATTGATTCGTGTAGAATTCCTCAACGGAAAAAATGGAGGCATGTTATACCTTTAAGATCTCGTCACGCTCATTAGAGAAATGCCTAACTCAGTTTTTGGCATTTTTCTTGTTAATGCAATTTTTGAAAATACATATTGATTCCTTCATTTTGCTTGAGCCCTAATAAGTTTTGATTGCTAAATATTCGAACTATTTAAAATAGTATAAGTAATAATACGTGCGTTTGTTTTATATGCGAGGAAAAAAAAGGTTTTCTTTTTGCAAAAATTCAAACAGGTAAAAATCCCGAATAGTATGTTTCTCTCTAGAAATATTTTGTGCTTGAAATTTCTGATAATCACTGCTAATGGATAGTCGTAACTCGTAAGTGACACCATGACGCCGCGTATACAAGTTAATAGTATTTTATACATATACATATATATATATATATATATATATATATATATATATATATATATATAGATTCTGCGTTACCTTTGAGTCAGGATCCACGTATTCGATGCAGGTATTATTTGGTTGATTCACGTATAGCTTGCCTTCTTTGAAGTCAAACAGATAGACGGTTTCTCCGGCTGGAGTCTCGTAGAGCGTCAGGAGACCGTCAATATCATGGTAGGAGCGAAGCGGCCTAAAGTTGAAAATATCGAAGGTGTCCGCGACAAAGGAGTCTGGAATACATGGATCGTGTCCAAGAGAGCTCCCCAGCCAACTTAGAGCAACTAAAACTAGCCAGGCGTTCATGGTGCAGATCTATAGGAGCTGACAGCAGTAGAAAACTTCAAAGCCTTCTCACAAGGACTAGGCCTAACTAATGTGATTAAAGGAACCAATCAAGCTGCTTTATATATAGCCGTGTGACCTTACTTTGCACTATCTAATTTTTTTTCAATATATATTTTTATTTCGCGCAATGGAAATAATTTTTTTTTTCAATCATGTAAAATTACAATTTTTTTCAACGCGACCGAAAGGGAAAATTTTTTTTTTTTTTTTTTTTTTTGTTTGTTTTGTTGGCAGAATGTCCGGAAGAAAAGATAAAAAAATAAAGCTGTTATTGTAGTGGTGATTCAACATGAATACTGAATCATAATCTGTATTTTTAGCAATTTGGTTTTCAAGAGTTCATGGCATATAAAGTTTAAGAAAAAAATATCTTTGAAACTTTCTTTGTATTTCGAGGATTAAAGCTTAAAATGATAATTTGATACGCAAAGAAAACAACAACAAAAACAAACAAACAAACAAACAAACAACAAAACGTGTATCCTAAAAAAACAAATTGAAAGAAGATCTTTGTTTTTACCTTTTTAGCACAAGTGACGCTCATGGAGTCTCTAGTTATCTTTTTTTTTCTTGTAATTCTCTGTACCTTTTTCACAGCTTTACTTCTTTTAATAAGTGCTGTCGCACAGCGGCTACAATAGGATAACGCGCATGCATATGTGTGTGTGTGCGTGCGCGCACCTGTCTGTGTGTGGAGAGTGGGGGGAGGGGAGCAAAAATATATGAAGTCTGATGATAGCTTGTTCCTTTACGTAGGTTAAGCATGTAGCATGACACAGGGGACTTCTCCTTGATAGTTTAGGCAACTGATAGGCGAAAGAAATGGTCTTTTTGGTTACAAGAAACTTTATTGAAATACATAAGGCAGAATCCACATCTTTGAAATGTTCCAAATGTGTTTTGAAGAGCAGGCAGTTTTGTAAGAGTACAGTAGGTAGTCTTTTGGTCATGTTTTTGTGGAGATTTTTTTTTGAGTAAGGAGTATCGGAAAGTAGGCTATGAAAAGAAGTAAGACGAAAAGGCAGGATGTTTGTTTTTCCTTTGTAACTGAAATAGAATCCTAAATAAAAAGTGACAATTTTTTAATTTCGTTTTTGATGTCTCATTTATAAAATCACAAGCATCAAATGAAGCACACGTATATTTTTATTCAACAGCATAACCTATGTTATCTTTATTTTTAATAAATTAAATATCTTAACGCTATACATACATTGATTCGTATCAACCCCATTGACAAAACTAGTGCACAGTAAAAAGATTCTATAAAAGGTCGATAAACTATAGATTTCTTGCAAAATACACAAAAAGTAATACATTTCCGATATCACACCAAGTCTAGAAATAAATAAAATAGTCTGGTTTAAGTCAATATCCCGACACCAGAATAATATGATGTTTGAAAGCAAGAGCTGACTTTGATTGTTACAAAGAATACAAGTGTTCAAAGGATTGATATTATTCAAGAATTTTCTACAGGCGAGTAGGTTTTTAATGATCTCCACTGTAGATAAAATAAAACGAAGTTTCTTAAAATTATTGAGAAAACTTTCTGAATATTGTCCGCGCGTTAAGACAGATCTGGCTTTAGATATCAAAGGCGATAATAGCCTAGACAGATCTATTTTATGCCGTTAACTTGTCGCAATGAAAAGAATTTTTGTTTTATAAAGATCACCCTTAAAAGAGCATCTACTCAGTAGTAACTCAGTTGCTCTTATACCTTTCGCTTGAATAATGCAATAATTCTCACTGAAAAGACTCAAGTAGTCCCTACTATGTGTCAGTGCGACGCTTAAATTGATGAAAATGAGCACAAAACCTAGTCTTACAAAAACCACAGATAAATAGTGAGAGGTCATCATCAAAGAAATGAAGACTTTTTATCTGCATGATTTTGAAATGCATATTGCGAGTTCAATCTATTAGTTGTGTTTTTGCTATTTGATACAGCCTGTTGAAAATATGGTCATCTCAGACATTTTTAGTATTTATACCAAAATTCACCCCGTCAGGACGAAAAAATATAAAGCTTTACATTTACCTGCCGATGGTGTGGGTCTAGAATCCGCGAAAAAAGTTCCTGTGGATATTAATGTGGATCTTCTAACCTCCCAGCCACTACCACTCTTGTGACCTCTATATAAAACAGCTTACAAGATTGGTCATACGAAAATGATAATGATTCTAAGTCCATTGATTTTTGTAAGAACTTTGCACCTTTCATTCTTATACTTACAAAGTGTAGTGTCAGATTTCTATTATTTAATTCTATGCATACCCATTGTTTCTTAAAAACTTGCTGCACTCCTAAAACTGCCGCCCCTTCCTCGCAATAACCGGAGTTGAATAGCAATAATAAATATTAGCATTGCTTTTCATAGAGCTCATTCAATGCTAAGTATACTGTGTGCAGGTTTTTGTTTTTTTTTTTTTTTTGGCCGTCCGAAATTAATTTTACCACACCCCGAACTATCGCCGTTATCTTGCTCCCCCTCCTCCATCCCCTCCTCTTCCTTCACCTGATCTTTCTCCTCGACCCTCTCCTCCTGATCATCATCATCATTATTATAATAACCACCATCATCATCATCATTATTATAATAACCACCATCATCATCATCATTATTATAATAACCACCATCATCATCATCATTATTACTATAATAACCACCATCATCATCATCATTATTACTATAATAACCACCATCATCATCATCATTATTATAATAACCACCATCATCATCATCATTATTATAATAACCACCATCATCATCATCATTATTATAATAATAACCACCATCATCATCATCATTATTATAATAACCACCATCATCATCATCATTATTATAATAACCACCATCATCATCATCATTATTATAATAACCACCATCATCATCATCAACATCACCATGATAACTGTTACTTGAATTTATATTACTCTTGATGAGATTGTATTTTTCTTAAGGCCAAAAGGTCAGTAAGAACTTTGACGGCCAGAGTTGTACTCTTTCGAAATACCGGTGAATGTAAACGGAGAGGAATTGATCCACAAGTCAACCAAGTGCAAAAAGAGTTGCTCATACATAGAGACCAAAGAAACTCATTTGCTGTCCGCCTATTTTTTTATAGACTTGTTCTGTTTAAAAATTATAGGAACCCTACAGATATATTCTTTACACGCAATCTGGTTTCTGGGTTGTTTTTTTTATAGGATTTTGCTGGTTGTAATCAGTGTAAGAATCTACTAATTTTAGATGCCTATGTTATTTTTTTTTTTGTTATTTGTCTCAAATGCTTAAGATAAGCCCATGTTTCGAAATGTCATAAGTTTTACAAACTCCAGCGGTTCTTTTTTGTGTCTCTATCTTGATAAAGTTTCATAATCTACACCAAAAAAGACAATTTTGATTTCTTTTTCCGCTACCTTCTCCGAAACCTCTCAATGTACAGTGATGAACTTTATCTGACATGATCAGGGGCCCACGCGGTACAAAAAACATTAAAGAAAAGTTCTGGATTTATGCTAAAAAGTGCTTTTGAAAGCTCAGTATATATTTTTTTATTTTGATTAGTTCATCAAATTTTTTCTGTCAAATTTCTTATGATGAATCAAAAAACATAAATTAAAAGACTGTTTTCAGCGGTTTATAATTTACAAAACTGTTGACGATTTTAAAACATTTTTTTTTTGGTTATTTTATAAATATAAAGATATATATGTGTGTGTGTGCATGTATATATATATATATATATATATATATATATATATAAAGAACGTTATATATATATATATATATATAAAGAACGTATATATATATATATATATATATATATATATATATAAAGAACGTTATTTTACTTTAATGGAGTGAAAAAAAAATAAACAAATAAAAAAATTGAACAAATTTTGACCTACTCCAGCGTAAAGAAAAAAGCGTAATGGAAAACACCGTTATGTGCAGGAAAGTAGCACTAGTAGCGGTTTGATAGGTCAGTTATCGTCACCTTTTTTCCCGGAGCGGTGGTTGCGAATGTAAACACCACTTCTGCTTCCTTTGCGTGGGTTTCGTTCTTCTAGTCTCTTTACTGTTTTATATCCAAGATATCGACCACATCCACTAACTGTCAACAATAAACCTTAGGGCTATTCAAGTCAAGCCATTTCATTAACTTGCCACTATTATTTTGTCTTGCATGAGTAATACAGATTTTGACTAAATCTAGGATCATTATAAGCTTTAGAAACCCAGTATAACCCAAAAAACATTTCAGAATATGAGCTCTTATAATTTTTTTTTTTTGCTATGTAGTATTGTCTGAGCAGTTGCATGCTTTTACGTAGTATTTAAGGGCACTTTTTCCCCACATCAGGAAGATCACTACATTGTATTTAAAATGGGTCATCGGCACCACATTATGGTCTAGGGGGGGAGAGATAAAAATGAAAAGAGGGCTGCTTAAAAGATTGCACTCAAATTTAGTTTACTTTTTTGCTTGAAATCCCTCCTTCATCAAAAGAATGTTTCATGAAATCGTGAGAAAAATTTCAATTGATCAAGGTTCTATATACTTTAAAACTGTACTATGAGTGGTTTTGGAGAAGATATGTTTATGTGTGTGTGTGTATATACATATATATAATTATATATGTTGTAAAGTTAATTTTTTCTTTAATGTAGCTATTTGGTTCTGGAGGAGATATGCATCTGCTGTTCTTGTAAAATTTCTTTTTTCTTTTCTTCTTGTAGCAGTTTTCTCCACCTGTTCATTGTTGTATGACCGTGGAAAATATGTCTGTTATTTTCTTTTATTTGCATTTCTCTAATGTAGCTGTCTTTCCCACCTGTTTATTCGAATGGGAAATCATGCTTTTATTGAAGGAAGTGACTCTACTACAGTTTTACATATTACATGCTTCAGACTACAAGTAGTGACTTGGAGAAAGGGTATATTCCGATGGTTTTTACCTGAAAAAAAATCAAACATGAAATAAACTCTTAAACCAGCTTAAAATATTGCTCAGTTTTTAAAAGAGCAATTGCATTTCTAATTAGGTTCTTTATATTTCCCGTTCAATTTGTTAGACGCTTACCAGTCAGGGTTTTTAAAGAATCTTAATTTGCTGTGAAAAGACGGTGACTTGGTTGAGCTTCGAAACACCACCGTTAATTTTTTTTTCTGACCTTTTGACCTATACAATCTCAAAAATACAATCTCATCAAGAGTAATATTAATTCAACTAACACCAATTATGATGATGATGGTGATAATGATGATGATGATGAGGAGGAAGAAGATGAAGGGAAGGAGCAAGGTGAAGGCGATAGTAGTGATGGATAATGTAAATCCTAATGGGCAACAACTCACAGATTCTTAGCCGTAAAGCAAGTGAATAAAAATTAATAGCAATCGCATAATTATGTGATGATAATTACCTCACATCATTATTGCTTTGGCAAACTGTTGCCAAAATGTGTGAGACGAGGAAACAAAACTCTTGAAAAAATAATGAAATAAACTAGCGATAAAAGCGAGCGTTAGTTATTTTTTTTCAATCAACATTTAACTGTTCGACTCTTGGTGCTCACAGTAAATGACGTTACCGCAATGTTGGTCTTTGTGTTATCTAACACAAGCACAATTTATCGGATTTTGTAATCGACATAATTTCCTATTCTTCATAATAATAATATTATATCAGGCACGCAGCAGGCATCTACTGCCATCCTCTTCCAGTCCCCTCTAGTCTCAGTCAGGTTGATTAGGTTTGCTGGTGAAGAATCGATCATCCTCACTCGCCAGATGGAGACTTTTCGGACATATCTTAAGGTTTCAATGTACCAACTAACAAAGCAACCATATAATATTTCTAACAAGAAGCACAAAAAGAAAAAGCGGGACCAAAATTCTGTTTTATTCCCTCTCTAACAAGACCTCAAAAGACTCGCTCGAACTAAAAATGCAAGCAAACTAACCAGCACTATAGACGTCGATCATTTAGGTTGCCCTCAACAGAAACCAGTGGCGACACCCAGGGCGACAGTATACAGATTCGCCCATAGGAGGAGTCAGTGGACATCTCGGAGAAAATGTCCTTACTGACTAACTTAACTTAGAGTCGATAAGTCTGTGTTTTTCAAATTTTGACACTGTGAACTAACCCAACTTTCTTTAGCTTTGTTGCATTCTCTCTTGATTTTTTAGTTTATCTCAGCATAATTATTTTTCTTTATCTCTTTTTGCCTCTTTTACCTGTCAAGTTGAGGTTGCCATATGTCATCCGTTTTTGTATTTTTTCTGCTGATTTCTAAATTCGTCTTTAACTTTAACTTCAAATTTGTTTTTTTTTTTATGGCTTCTTCTTACCTTAAGCAATTCAAATTTAGCTTAGTTGTGTGATTTTTAAAAAAAAATCTTTTTGGCTTTCATTAGTTTCAATTTCATGGATACGATGACCGCAACTTAATCATGACCATAATCAGCATCTGACGTTGACATAGAACTGTAGCTGAAAAAATAGGATCAAAAAGATTCTCAACAAAGAAACATAACTCCGGACGAAGAGCTAAGGGAAAGAGCAGGTGTATAAAACATGGTAGTGCATGAGTGAAGGCATCTGTGCCCACCTAAGAGAAGTCTTAGGTAGGAACAGCCGTGCATACATCATCAAGTTTTGATTGGTGTCTATTTTAAACCAAGAAATCAATGTCATTACTAATGTAAAGTATTTAGGATTGCGTTGACTAACTAAAAGAGTCTAAACTTTTCAGAAATAAAATTATAAAAATGTTTAGGCTTCGTGAAAGCCTAGTGGGAACATAGATAGACATATTACGAGACCATAAAACTTTTATAATATTCGCAGGCAATTTAATTTATATGAGAAATAATGGATTAATGCTGTATAAGAATATGAAATAAAAAAAAAGCATTGACTCAATCAAGTAAAAACGCAGTGAAGCAACTAAATTTCCTTACGCGACTTATTGGATAACTAAACTGATTAACAGAGAAAAAAGAACACCACTAGCAAAAGGCTAGAAATAAAATGATATTAAATCTCTTAAATTATTAAAAGGGGGAGCATGCCGCTGGCATATATCTCACTTGTTCTTTCAACACGTAGAGGTAAAAATGAAATTAAGAGACGAAACATTTCGAGAATGACAAAAAAGAAGACAAAGAGAAATTAAGCAGATAGAAATATCGAAAGAAAGTGTTCATCATATTATTACTGATATCAAATTCTATGGTAAAGTCTTTGTTACCGATATCAAATACTATGGAAACGTCTTTGTTACTGATATCAAATGCTATGGTAAAGTCTTTACTAGATTGTGGCATCACACAAAAGATCAAAGATGAACGGTCTGAGTTGTTGCAACTGTTTGAAAAATAAACAAAAAAGAAGAAATTGAATTTAAACAAATGTTTGCTGTTGAAAAATCATAAGTACATTGCTACAAGTTGGAAAACAAAAGGCAGTCTTCGAGAATGACCCAAAAACAATAATCCATCTCTAAAGTAAGGAAACTTCTTTTAACATTCTTCATATTTAATATCTGGAGCAAAATGTTACTTTTACAAAAATCAAAGGAAGACTGAGGTGCGTTATCCTTGAAAAAAAAATGCAATACTGCAGTACAACTTTTTTCCTTTGCTTAAGGAGTATTTGATAGGGTATCATAATAAAAGTAAAGCTGATGTGAAATATATTGCCAACTGTTGGATTAGAGACCAATCTATGGTTTTTTTTCTCTGATTGGAGACTAGTCCGTAGTTGGTACCTCTGGGAGAACTGTCATGGAAACTTAATAGAACAATAAAATATAAAGCTGTACTTAAGTTTTTGCCTGATATATTGTTCCTAAAAGACACATTAGAAATGACTAGAGTTATTCCTTACCAAGAGTTAAAGTTTCGACCCACTGTTTTAGAATATTTTAAATATTGCAAATTTACAATTTATCCAAGGCTGAAAAATTTTTAATTTTTATTATTTAGATTTTCTCTGCACTAAACCAATATAATGGCTTTTAAAAAAAAGTCCGGAAAATGGTTTATAAACAATGGAGAACTACACTTTGTATCTTAATTTTTTTTTCAACTCATACAAAATTGGGTTCAAAGCCAATCTGTATTAATAGTAACAAATTTAACAGTTTGCCACTTGAAGGTGTCTACAGAACTTTCAAAGTGGTCTCGTAAACTGGTTTATCATTGTCCGATTTTTTTCCTCATCATTTTTTTGTTATGTTCTTTCAATTTACTTGTTCTGTCTCTTTATCTAGAAAATAAAGTCCATATTAAGCGTCGATGATTGTGAATTAGTAAACGTTTTGCTCCAGTCTGTCATTTCCTGGGTAAACATTTGTAAAAATAAGGCGGTCGATGCCTTTGTCCGTTTGCATTTTTATATGCCCTTAATCGTTCGATCTTTTATTTTTTTCCAAGTTTTGCATATAGCAGACATGCTCTTCTTTTAAATTTCCCTTTTCGGTCCGAAAAGGATGCTTTTGCCCAGCTGTCATCGGTTTCATATTACAAAGCAGTCTATAGGTCTAAAGTTACCATATGTAACTTCTATGGACTTCACAATCTGATGAAGCTACATCAAAGACGAAACCTTTACAGGTTAAATCTATGGTTGTATTTCCTTTTATGCCCTGTAGTTATAAAGTTGTGTGCCTATTTCCTTAAAGACTGTATTATACTGTTTGCTGACACAGACGCATCCTTTTGGATCATTTATAATTACTAAGTTATCCTCCACGCGTGGTGTTTTTGCTTTCTAGAGAGAGAGAGAGGAGAGAGAGAGAGAGAGAGAGAGAGAGAGAGAGAGAGAGAGAGAGAGAGAGAGAGAGAGAGAGAGAGAGAGAGAGAGAGAGAGAGAGAGAGAGAGAGAGAGAGAGAGAGAGAGAGAGAGAGAGAGAGAGAGAGAGAGAGAGAGAGAGAGAGAGAGAGAGAGAGAGAGAGAGAGAGAGAGAGAGAGAGAGAGAGAGAGAGAGAGAGAGAGAGAGAGAGAGAGAGAGAGAGAGAGAGAGAGAGAGAGAGAGAGGAAATCCTTATCATGCAAACCATCAAAACATACAGTTACCAATTTGAGCATACAATAAAATAACAAAAACTCAGTGTGAACGAGTGAATAACTTTTATTCACTATATTATAGAGTCACCTCCCTTCCATGGCTCCCACACCAGGATGGCCACCACGTCCAGGAGAGCTCGGGGTTTAACGTCCATGCTCCTTGTAGCCCTGAGGAGGGCTTAGCCCCACGTGACCACCAACTAGGTTGGCACCCGCCGTAAGTATATTGAACAGAGAAACACAGACAAAAGCGACAAGTTGTCCTTGTATAGTCAAGATGGTATGTTACGTATTGGTTTTGTAAGAGACAAAATATTTGAAATAAAATAACATTTGTTCACATAAAAAGGTTCAGTTATGTTTGAGTTTGTGTTATAACACCTCTAGGAGAATGGACCTTCATGACAGGTTTACAACCAATAGATATTTTTTTTTTCATGTTATGCATATCACATCTATCCATCTATCTTATGAGAAAAAGTTTGAAATCTATGGTCACATAATAGATGTGTCAGTCCAACACAAAATAAAATATTCATTTGTCCAGAAATATCAAGTACATTATAAGAGTGACAGTGAATTGTATTTGTCTTAACAACATCACCACACACTCACACACCTTAATTCAGTAGTGGTTAGAAAATCCCATGGATATTGGCATAATAATTTTACCTAGCTGCAGATCTGGACAGAAAAGTGTCCCTACTTTAACTATTTTTTTTTCACCCGTTTCAGTATAGAAAAAGAAATTATTCAACAAATGTTATGTTTGTCAAACAAGTCATTACTTAGCATCCATATCTATCTTATTAGACAATGACTTCATATAAATTATTCACTTAATGACCCAATAAAACATTTACTTCACGTTTGTTATTTTGTTTTGGGTTTTTTTTGTTTAGCTTTATTTTTGTTTTTTGTCTGTTTTATAGCAAACAGCCTTACTCAGTCATCCTTTAGGAAAAAATAATTTCAAAACTACATGAATATTATTTTCACATAACTTTTCATGAATCAAAAAAAAAAAAAAAAAAAATTAAAACTATTAAGATGCCCCCTTCCTCTGCCAACGCCCTCTCCCCCCACCCCCTAAAAAGACAAACTAATAATAATAATAATAATAATAATAATAATAATAATAATAATAATAATAATAATAATAATAATAATAATAATAATGAAACTAAATTAAAATCGTGATAAAATATTGAATCATTTTTAAACAGCGATGTTTATCATTCTGTGTTGTGTATTGTGTATAGTAATAAGGATCATGGTTGTTATAGACATTTGCAAAGTGTGGTTCCCAATTTGAATAAATGTGCACTTCTTTATTGATAAAATACAATTTAGATTTATTGCTTTGTGAAAAAACAAAGCTAAGAGAGAATATCACTTAAATTCATATTATAATCATTATCATAAAAAATACTAGACAGACTAAACAAGAAAAAACACCGTAGTTGAATTAATTTTTTTAAAATTATTAAATTACACAACAAAATCACAGATGACTTGCTTTAAGTATTTATCTTAGTTTTTAGACATAATGTAAAGGTCTTACAGCCTGCAGGTTTGTGCAGCGACACCCTATTATTATAGTCATCTGAAGCAAATTTTCTCAACTCGGCCAATTAAAAAAACTGTAACCCTCTCCTCACCAATAATACATAAATAATAATTATGATCACTATGATGTATACAATTCCTTTCTAGTGCTAAACCGTTACAACTGAATTCACTTTTCTATCTGCTTTACATTATTTTAAAATATAATTATTCAAAATACAATAAAAATTCCTTTCTTTTAAATTGGTTAAAAATGTGCAAGTGCATTAAAATTGTGTATGGAAATATTTTGTATATAATAATGTAAATGTGTGCAGACATTTTTCAAAGTCATGTTTATAGATACAAACAAAAAGAAAAGAAAAAAACGTATGCTGTAAACAACGAAAATGCTAATGATGTTTTCTACATGTTCCTTAATACAGGCAAACAGTATTAGTTTAATGGAGCCTGGCCATATGCCTTTTTTTACCATTGCCTTTATGTACACATCTTTTCATACAACAAACATATTGCTATATGTGATGACACAACTACAATACAGAAATTCCTACCACTGCCGTCACTGCCATCACATAACCACCGCCATGTTATAATTATTACAACTGTTACAATCACAACTTTT
Source organism: Elysia crispata (assembly GCA_033675545.1). Classification (NCBI taxonomy): domain Eukaryota; kingdom Metazoa; phylum Mollusca; class Gastropoda; family Plakobranchidae; genus Elysia; species Elysia crispata. The sequence goes on from JAWDGP010004460.1 coordinate 48,504, forward strand.
ACAAGAATGCCTCTACTGCCACTGCTTTTTCAACCAACATTGCTATAGCCTTAAATTCATGACATTTCAAATCATGAAAATACTTAGGCCTAAGAAAATTTTTACAAGAGCAGTTGTCTTTCTCCACATATCTGTGAACTGAATCACATGGAGAATGCAGTTAAATTGATCGACTTACTGGTTTTTACAAGAATTGGGAAAGTTAAAATGTAAATGTGTGCAGACATTTTTCAAAAAAAAATATTTTGTGATATTAAGAGAATGTTATATCAGACGTTTTTCACACTTGAATGAAATGAATTTAGGCTAATATTTCTTTCGCCTACAAACTACTTCAAATATTCATTCATAAAAATGGGTTATTAGTTTTAACCTTTTTTAATCTAGTAAACTATATCCATAAACCAAGTAGTTGACCTATACTAGAGCAATTCAGTATATTCTACATTTGCCTAAAGAAAACTATCCATAGTTAAAGCATCAGTAGCCGTTACACAGGTGTATTTGTATTTGTTAGTAATCATGCTTGTTACTGTTAATGATGTTATAACCTAAAAAAAAAAGTCCACGCCTTAAAATGAGCTTTCATGGTTTGCCTTGCTCTCAACATGCTGAGCAAGACAATCCATTTCCTAATACATGCAGGAGATCATGCATGAAAAATAAAACCATGCAAACTATACACCTGCCTAACGAGACATGATGCCTCCTGTTTCAGTAGGCTGTATAAGCCTAAGACACTGTTACATGTTTAAGAATTATATCAATAGAATTTGACAACACCAGTTTATATGAAAACTCACTTAACAGCTTCAGAGCTTAGAAATATTCAGCAAAAGAAAAGCTTTGCGGCTTTATCTGAACCTAGTGACTGATTAGTTTCAAAAAGTCATCTGCTTACTTATCTAGATTTCAGTTATCTATTTTGAACCTTCCCAATTCTTGTAAAGCCTAGGAAATCCATATGCTGAGTTGAGGTCAGTATTGGTGTTCAATGAAAAATTATTTTCTACAGCTAGATGCGCAAGACTTCTGGTGTTGTGAAAGATTTGAGAGGGCTTTCTCCTTCCTTCAAGTAACTACTTAAGTCCATTCTAATAAAATAATGTGCATGCTATAAAATATCTCCTTTACACAAAACCATGAAGAAGAGTAAGTGTTAAATTGCAAACTTTATAATGTACTTGCAAAACAAGAAGAAATGCTTTTAATTGACTTTGCATTTGTTGAAACTCATTATAAAAATACTACCACAACAACATTAACAGGTTTGGCTGAGCATATATCCATAATTCATTTATAGATCAAACCATGCATTAAGAATTTTGTGGTGAAATATTTCATAAGTACCTAATAAGCTACTAAACTCAACAGTTTAAGTATCTTCATATTTCAATAAGCATAACTGTAAGCACAATTCTATATCGGACAAGAGTGACTGATCAATGTCTCTACAGCAACCATTAATAAGTAAAAAGGTCCAAATATTTCACAACTGCATCTTTTTATAAGGTTTTGAATTTGAAGCATCAAATATTTGAAGTATTCAAACTTACACTAACAAAAGCTAAACAGTCTTGAGTGTTGTATCTCGACATTTTTGAAAACATGTAAAGGTGATCCTTTAAAATCTCATAGCATTTGAATTTAGCATGATTTAACTTTATCTAGAACAAGAGAATCACAAGGGAGCAAACGGAGCAAAAAAAAAGAAAAAAAAAAAGCAAAAAAAAACATGTTCCTCTTGTGAGAACCTAGACTAGTAAGAGCAAAACAAATCTGAATATACAAATCAAAAGTAGAATGCCATAAAAATCCATCTTCAACATTTACTGTCACTGAAAGTAACGTAGAAAATAAGGAGATAGGCCTATCAAATTATTTAGAAACTTGATATTTTAATGCTTCTTTTGTTAATGGTACCACTTCCATAACAAGCATTGTCATATAAACGGTTATAAATGTTACTAAAATGTCCCTGCCATAAATTTTAAGTAAGTTATGCCACTATTTTAGCCCACTAAATCTCGTTCACTGTTTGCAAATCTTTTTTATTTGCAAATGCTTTACACAAAACGCATTTGCCATAACAAACAGTTAATTTTCTGAGTAATATATTTTAAGAAAAAAATAAAGGATAAAAAACTTTGGGGAAAAATCTCCAAATTAGAACTAAATGATTTACACAAAATCTGCACAAAATGGACTCTCTGGATACAAAAGTATAGCTCAGTAAATAGAAAGATAATAGACTTAGAATTAACGATGGAAAAACTTGTCGACTCTTAGAAAAGTTTAACCCTCACCCTAATATAAAACACAAAACAAGCATCCACAACCTCCACCACAGCCACCTCAGTAATACAGTATAGCTTTAAAAAAAATGAACTTAAGATTATGGAGAGCATGAAATTTAATGGTGTATATGTTGATGTTCATAATAATGGCATCATTAACTTTTGTCTTTTTCATATCCAGATATGATAATAATGGTTGTAAAATTACAATTAACACTTATTGAAATGTATCATGTTTTCGTTACTGATCACTGTTAATTGTCTCAACTTTCTATTCTTCTGTTTAACAGATCCCTACAATAAATATCCTGCTGAGACAAAAATTTAAATATAGGATATAATAATACATCCAACATGAAATCTTAGTTATTGAGAGTATACATACAAAGCAAGTATGGCTATAAATGGAATGTACTATGAAAGCTTCGTGTATGATGTATAATAGAATTATTTTTTTAAACCTCTAACATTGCAATATGTGAATGCTTGAAACCATTTGAGTAGCTCCTGATAATCAACAATGGGAAGCATGTTTTAATAGTATTGCTTTTATAACAAATGTACATTTATATATTCTGACTAGTGACTGGTCCAATGAATTTATCCAAGCCTACCGCAGATGGATAGACATATCTGTTCTCTGCTAATCTATAAAAGAAAAGGCAGGCATTCCTTTTATTTTGCTAAACGTTGCTGATGAACTAATTTTCTTCATTTGTATTGAATTTTTAGAATGACAAAAGAATTTTTTTATCTAAATTTTATATACACATTTAGATTAATACACTCACATTGCAGGAACAAATAATCACTTGTGGTTTCCAGTTCAGGCTCATTATCAAAGAATCTAATCATTGTCAAAGTTCAAGGCTGCCCTCAATGTGATATGGATTAATATTTAACCAGGTCTCTGCTTATCCTTGTGGTCCAGATCTCTTCTAATCCCTGTGATCCAGGTCCATTCTTGCTATTGTAGTTTAGGTCAAACTCTGTCCTGAAACTCATGATCCAACTCCACTCTTAGCCTTGCAGTGCTGATCTTGCCTTGTTGTGATCCAGATTCCCCCTCATCCTCAACCAGGTTCCCCTTTGTCCATATGATCCATGTCCCTCTTCGTTCTCGTGGTCCAGGTCCCTTCTTGTCCTCACAGCATAGGTCAAGATCCCTCATTGTCTTTGTGGTCCAAAGTATTATGGAAAACAAAGTGCAAGGTTTCCCCAATAAGTAATGTATACAGGTCAAATATAAACATACATGATAAATGTTGGGATACATTTCATTTCTTGTTGCTAAACAAAACAAATACAATTTAAAAGCAGAAAAAAATCTGTAGATGAAATCAGTGGGAAAAAAATACCTCGACTTGAGACAAAAATGTAGAAGGTAATTAATGATGTATCAAAATTAAACAGAATAGATAACAGCTTGTAAAAGTTGGTACAAAAACAGTTTCTCTTGAATGTTTGGGGCAAACAGAGGAGATGAAGGAGATGTCATAACTTATTAAACCATTGTACGGTACTTAGCTTCCGACTTGGTCTGTCATGATCCTCATATTCTCTGAACCTTTAATTCATAGGCCCTCTAGTTTCAATATGCCTCAAGTATTCTGTCCCCCATGTTCTTTATCACCACATCATCTGAGCTTTCTGGCCATCTTGTCTTAAAGTTCCTTAACTTTTGATTTTTGTTTCCATCTCGATGCTTGAGGTCTTCAATTCTGATAATATTATAAAAATTCAAAACACGCAGAACATTTTTGTTATGCATTTGCAAACTACATACATGCGAAATTAAAGGAAATATTGGGAGTAAATATATCTTTTTTTTTTATTATTGCCAAAATTAAATTAGAAAATATGAAAGGTATAAGAGATAATTCCTCTCTGGAAAAGGAAAAGGTCCATTTTTAATGAAGGAAAAAAAAAATGGAGAAACCAATTACATTTAATTGTAAAAATGTGATTGCATATGTTCAAAGAGGTACAGAATATTTTCCATTTTTGTTAATCAAACATTTTTCTCTTAGAAGAAAATGAGCACGGTAAATATATTCAGTTATAAAAAAAATTTCCCCCGACTTAAAAGGAGCAGTAGGTCTTTAACAATAGTAAAGCAGAGCAAAAAAAAGATATGTTATAGGGCAAAAAAGAGGAAAAAGTATTGCCTCATTACAATTCCTGCAAGAAAAAAAGACGAATAGTCCAATATTCCTACAAAAGTAAAGCTGTCATAACTTGTGATCCTTACCAGACCAAGCTTCCTTGTACCTACTTGTCGAGATCCTCTAAAAATTTGTTGCTTTAGTACCTGGTCTCTACAGTTCTTTTGTGTCTTAAGATTTCTGTCTTCTTTTTCTTGCCATGCTGATAACAAACCAACAGTTCTAAGGATCCCTTTTGTCTTGTCTAAATGGTCCTTCAATACTTCTGGCTTGTGTCCCCACCTGGATGCTCATAGTCTTCAAACCTGAGATCATGGTCTGATTTCTTTCAAGAAAAGGAGAGCATTTTTGTCATGCAAAAGAAAAAAAAAACTAAAAATCTTTTTGCATATCCATTTAAAGAGTTTGAATGGAATAAGAACAAAAATCTATGTAAATTTACTTTCTATTTGCTTAAACGAGTTATTCAGTTTAAATAAAGTAATGAGAAGTATACTCCAAGCTAGTAAATTCAAAATTAAAATTTTGAACAAAAAAGAAAAGATGATCTTTAGTATAATTATAATAGGTAAAAGAAATTCGTATCTTATAGAAAGAACAAAAAAATTCCCGTTTTTTTTTTTCAAATCTCCATGCAGGGAAAGAGGTACATTGGTCTAAGATTCTGCAAAAACTTATGTCTGTCACAAAAACTCTTGTACGTAAATCAGGCCTGGTCTCTACGTTTTTTTGTGTCAAGATCCTCTTTCAACCCGTTCTTTCATATCTGATCTGTGTACCTTGTCTGCATCTTCAGGGTTTGCTCCTCCCTACTATTTTCCTTCTTGAATTCTTGTCTGCTTGCCATGTTGATAGCAAACCAAGCAGTTCTAAGGATCTCTTCCGTCTTGTCTTAACGATCCTTCAATACTTCTGGCTTTTGTCCCCATCTGGATGCTCATAATCTTCAAACCTGAGATCATGGTCTGATTTCTTTCAAGAAAAGGAGAGCATTTTTGTCATGTAAACGAAAATAACAAAGCTTAAAATCATTTTGTTATATATCCATTTAACGAGTTTGAAGAAAAGAACAAAAATGTTTATGTAAATTTACTTTTCATTTACCTTAACGAGTTATACAGTTCAAATGAAGTAATGAGAAGTATACTCCAAGCTAATAAATTAAAAAAAAAAACCTTTGATTAAAAAAAAGTTGATCTTTAGTATATTTATAACAGTTAAGTAAATTCGTATCTCATAGAAAGAAGAAAAATACTGCTTTTTTCAAATCTCCATGCAGAGAAGAAATACATTGGTCTAAGACTCTGCAAAAACGCGTGTCCATCACAAAAACTCTTGTACATGAATTAGGCCTTGCCTCTACGTTTCATTGGTGTCAAGATCCCTTTTCAACCTGTTTTTTTCATTTCTGATCTGTGTACCTCGTCTCTATCTTCAGGGTTTTATCCTTCATACAATTCTCCGTTTTGCATTCCTGTCTCCTTGCTATGTTGATAGCAAACCAAACAGTTGTAAGGACCTGTTCCATGTCTTAATGGTCCACCACTTCTGGCTTTCGTCTCCGTCTTTAAACCTGATATCACGATCTGATTTCTTTTAAAAACATGAAGAGCATTTTTTGTTATGCAAAGTAAAAAAATAACCAGCTGAAATCATTTTGTTTTATATCCATTTAAGCATTTTAACTGACATGAGGCAAAAATTTTTTCATACAAATTGACTTTCCATTTGCTTAAACGCTTTATATAATTAGAATGTAGTAAAAAGAAGTATGGGCAAAACCTGCAATAGAATTACCGACTTTGTGAAGTAGAAATGATAATGTTTCAAATAATTAAAAAAGTAAAAGAATTTTATGACTTATAGTAATAAAAAAAAAAATTACTGTTTTTTCAAGTGTCGGTGCAAGGGAAGGTGATTCGTCTAAGGTTCGACCAAAAGTTTCGTCCGCCACAACTGGCACTGTTGTACTTGAATCATCTTTGGTCTCCAAGTTCTTTGATGTCAAGATCCTCATCCAACCTGTCCTATCAGTACTTCGTCTGAGTACCTCCTGTACATGTAAAGTGTTTTGTCCCCCAAACTATGCATTTTCTTGACTTCTGGTCATCTTGCCATACTGATAAACCAACAGTTCTCAGGATCTCTTCCGTCTTAACTAAATGGTCCTTTAAGACTTCTGGCTTTTGTCCCCATCTGGATGCTCATAATCTTCAAACCTGAGATCATGGTCTGATTTCTTTCAAGAAAAGGAGAGCATGTTTGTGATGCAAAAGAAAAAAAAATTCTAAAATTTTTTTGCATATCCATTTAAAGAGTTTGAATGGAATAAGAATAAAAATCTTTATGTAAATTTACTTTCTATTTGCTTAAACGAGTTATTCAGTTTAAATAAAGCAATGAGAAGTATACTTCAAGCTAGTAAATTCAAAATTAAAATTTTGAACAAAAAAAAAGATGATCTTTAAAATAATTATAATGGGTGAAAAAAAAATTGTACCTTTTAGAAAGAAAAAAAAATGCTTTTTTCCAATATCCATTCAGGGGAAGAAGTTCGTTGGTCAAGATTCTGCGAAAAAGTGTGTCCATCACAGAAACTCTTGTCCATACATCAGGCCTGGCCTCCACTTTTATTTTTGTGTCAAGATCCTCTTTCAACCTGTTCTTTCATATCTGAACTGTGTACCTCCTCTGTATCTTCAGGTTTTTATCCTCCATACTATTTTCCTTCTTGCATTTTCGTCTCCTTGCAATGTTGATAGCAAACAAAACAGTTCTAAGGATCCGTTCCATGTTGTCTAAATGGTCTACCACCTCTGGCTTTTGTCTCAGTCTTTAAACCTGATATCACGATCTGATTTCTTTTAAAAACATGAAAAGCATTTTTTTGTTATGCAAAGAAAAAAAAACCAGCTGAAATCATTTTGTTTTATATCCATTTAAGTATTTAAACTGAAATGAGGCAAAAACTTCATATAAATTGACTTTTCATTTGCTTTAACGCTTTATATAATTTGAATGTAGTAAAAGAGAAGTATGGGCTAAACATGTAATAGAATTACCGACTTTGTGATATAGAAATGATATTGTTGCTAATAATTAAAAGAGTAAAAGAATTTTATGACGTAGTAAGAAAAAATGACTGTTTTTCAAGTGTCCGTGCAAGGAAAGGTGATTCGTCTAAGGTTTGATCAAAAGGTTTCTCCGCCACATCTCGCACTCTTGTACTTGAATCATCCCTGGTCTCCAAGTTCTTTGATGTCAAGATCCTCATCCAACCTGTTCTATCAGTACTTCGTCTGTGTACCTCCTGTGCATCTAAAGTGTTTTGTCCTCCATCCAAACTAGGCATTTTCTTGCCTTCTGATCATCTTGCCATGCTGATAAACCAACAGTTCTCAGGATCTCTTCCGTCTTATCTAAATGGTCCTTCAAGACTTCTGGCTTTTGTCCCCATTTGGATGCTCATAATCTTCAAACCTGAGATCATGGTCTGATTTCTTTCAAGAAAAGGAGAGCATGTTTGTGATGCAAAAAAAAAAAAAAATTAAAATCTTTTTGCATATTCATTTAAAGAGTTTGAATTGAATAAGAACAAAAATCTTTAGGTAAATTTACTTTCTATTTGCTTAAACGAGTTATTCAGTTTAAATAAAGTAATGAGAAGTATACTTCAAGCTAGTAAATTCAAAATTAAAATTTTGAACAAAAAATAAAAGCTGATCTTTAGTATAATTATAATAGGTAAAAGACATTTGTACCTTTTAGAAAGAAAAAACAATTACTGCTTTTTTCCAATCTCCATGCAGGGGAAGAAGTTCGTTGGTCTAAGATTCTGAGAAAAAGTGTGTCTGTCACAGAAACTCTTTTCCATAAATCAGGCCTGGCCTCCACGTTTATTTTTGTGTCAAGATCCTCTTTCAACCTGTTTTTCCATATCTGAACTGTGTACCTCCTCTGTATCTTCAGGTTTTTATCCTCCATACTATTTTCCTTCTTGCATTTTCGCCTCCTTGCTATCTTGATAGCAAACAAAACAGTTCTAAGGATTCGTTACATGTCTAAATGGTCCACCACTTCTGGCTTATGTCTCCGTCTTTAAACCTGATAGCACAATCTGATTTCTTTTAAAAACATGAAGAGCATTTTTTTGTTATGCAAAGAAAAAAAACCCAGCTGAAATCATTTTGTTTTATATCCATTTAAGTATTTAAACTGAAATGAGGCAAAAACTTTATATAAATTGACTTTTCATTTGCTTAAACGCTTTATATAATTTGAATGTAGTAAAAGAGAAGTATGGGCTAAACATGTAATAGAATTACCGACTTTGTGAAGTAGAAATGATATTGTTGCTAATAATTAAAAAAGTAAAAGAATTTTATGACTTATAGTTATAAGAAAAAAATTCACTGTTTTTTCAAGTGTCGGTGCAAGGGAAGGTGATTCGTCTAAGGTTTGATCAAAAGGTTTTTCCGCCACATCTCGCACTCTTGTACTTGGATCATCCCTGGTCTACAAGTTCTTTGATGTCAAGATCCTCATCCAACCTGTCCTATCAGTACTTCGTCTGTGTACCTCCTGTGCATCTAAAGTGTTTTGTCCTCCAAACTAGGCATTTTCTTGCCTTCTGGTCATCCTGCCATACTGATAAGAAACCAACAGTTCTCAGGATCTCTTCCGTCTTGTCTTAACAGTCCAATACTTCTGGCTTTTTTTCCCATCTGGATGCTCATAATCTTCAAACCTGAGATCATGGTCTGATTTCTTTCAAGAAAAGGAGAGCATGTTTGTGATGTAAAAGAAAAAAAAAATTAAAAATCTTTTTTGCATATTCATTTAAAGAGTTTGAAGGGAATAAGAACAAAAATCTTTAGGTAAATTTACTTTCTATTTGCTTAAACGAGTTATTCAGTTTAAATAAAGTAATGAGAAGTATACTTCAAGCTAGTAAATTCAAAATTAAACTTTTGAACAAAAAAGAAAAGCTGATCTTTAGTATAATTATAATAGGTAAAAGACATTTGTACCTTTTAGAAAGAAAAAACAATTACTGCTTTTTTCCAATCTCCATGCAGGGGAAGAAGTTCGTTGGTCTAAGATTCTGCAAAAAAGTGTGTCCGTCACAGAAACTCTTGTCCATAAATCAGGCCTGGCCTCCACTTTTATTTTTGAGTCAAGATCCTCTTTCAACCTGTTCTTTCATATCTGAACTGTATACCTCGTTTGTATCTTCAGGTTTGAAGTAGAAATGATAATGTTACTAATGATTAAAAAAAGTAAAAGAATTTTATGACTTCTAGTAGTAGGAAAAAAAAGTGCTGTTTTTACAAGTGTAGATGCAAGGGAAGGTGATTCGTCTAAGGTTCGACCAAAAGTTTCATCCGCCACAACTAGCACTGTTGTACTTGAATCATCCGTGGTATCAAAGTTCTTTGGTGTCAAGATCCTCATCCAACCTGTTCCATCAATACTTCGTCTGTGTACCTCCTGTGCATCTAAAGTGTTTTTCCTCCAAACTAGGCATTTTCTTGCCTTCTGGTCATCTTGCCAAGCTGATAAAAAAACCAACAATTCTCAGGGTCTCTTCCATCTTGTTTAAACGGTCCTTCAAGACTTCTGACTTTTCTCCCCATCTGGATGCTCATAGTCTTTTAACCTGAGATCATGGTCTGATTTCTTTCAAGAAAAGGAGACCATGTTTGTGATGCAAAAGAAAAAAAATTAAAAAATCTTTTTGCATATCCATTTAAACAGTGTATTGAATAAGAACAAAAATCTTTGTGTAAATTCACTTTTTATTTGCTTAAACCAGTTATTCAGTTTAAATGAATAATTGAGAAGTATACTCCAAGCTAGTAAATTCAAAATTAAAATTTTGAACAATAAAAGAAAAGATGATCTTTAGCAAAATTATAATAGGTAAAAGAAACTCGTATCTTCTAGAAAGAAGAAAAAAATTACTGCTTTTTTCCAATCTCCATGCAGGGAAGAAGTACATTGGTCTAAGATTCTGCGAAAACGTGTTTCCGTCACAAAAACACTTGTACATAAATCAGGCCCGGTCTCTACCTCTTTCAACCTGTTCTATCATATCTGATCTGTGTACCTCGTCTGCATCTTCAGGGTTTGATCCTCCCTACTATTTTCCTTCTTGAATTCTTGTCTGCTTGCCATGTCGATAGCAAACCAAGCAGTTCTAAGGATCCGTTCCATGTTGTATAAATAGCCCACCACTTCTGGCTTTTGTCTCCGTCTTTAAACCTGATATCACGATCCGATTTCTTTTAAAAACATGAACCATTTTTTGTTATGGGAAGGAAAAAACAAAACCAGCTGAATTCATTTCGTTTTATATCCATTTTAGTATTTAAACTGACATGAGGTAAAATTTTTTTCATATAAATTGCCTTTTCTTTTGCTTAAACACTCTACATAATTCGAATATAGTTAAAAAGAAGTATGGGATAAACTTGTAATAGAATTATCGACTTTGAATTCCTGTTATACATACATTTAATGTGTTTTAATTACTGCTTGGCTAAAATGTTTCTATAATTTACTTTTTCTTGAATCTGTTATACAATTTAAATGCACGAAATTAGAAGGATGGTGAAAACTGGTAAATAATTTTTTAACTTTTTGAAGAAGAAATGATGATCTTAATTGTAATTAGAAAAGGTAAAAGAAATTTATAACTTATAAAAGAAGAAAAAAAATACTGCTTTTTGAAGTCTTTGAAGCAGGATTGGTGTAATGCTGGAAGAAAAGTTGTCTGACAACTCAATTCTTGTGCTGGCCTCTAAGTTCCTTGGTGTCAATATCCTCATTCAACCTGTTCTTTGTCTCTGTACCTCTGTGCACCTCAAGGGTTTTGTCCTCCAAATTATGTTCCTTCTTGCCTTCTTGTTTTCTTGCCATGCTGATAGCAAGCCAAACAGTTCTGAATTTTGTCTCCATCTGGATGCATCTAGACTTCAAACCTGATATCATGATCTGATTTTGTCCAGTAAAGAAAAACAAACAAAACAAAACAAAAAAAAATTACAAGCTGAAATCATTTTCTTGCATATGCATTTAACGTATTTCAATTAATATGGCAACAAAATGTTTATATAAATTAAATTTTCATTTGCTTAAACAGGTCATACAATTTAAATGCAGTAAGTAAGAAGTATGGTCTAAACTTTTAAAGTATAAATTGATGATCTAGCTTATAACAAAAAAGGGTAAAAAATTGGTCTAAGGCTCTTCCAAAAAGTTTGTCCGCCCCAACTTGCAACTCTTGTGCTCGAATCAGACCTGGCTTCTTAGTTCCATGGTGTCAAGATCCTCATATACTTTGTTCCTTCCGTTCCCAGTCTCTGTACTTCCTGAGCATGTCAAAGTTTTTATCCCAACAGCTTCTTGTAACCAGTTCTTCTCACCATGCATTCTTTTTTTGCAAAACAAATATCGAAGAAAAAAATCAAATGATTTAGCAATTAATTCTGTATACATACTTTTTTAAAACAAAAATCGGGACAAATTGTTGAAATATATTATCTTTTAATGTTGCTTAAATAGTTCTGTGATGTATTTATTTGATCAGAAAAAAAAAATTCTGGTAGGAGTAAAAGAGATGCAGACGATCGTTAGAGATAATAGAGCAAGGTAAAAGAAATATGAATTTACTTACAGATAAAAGTACTGTCTCTTAACTCAATGTAAAAACTTGAATGGTTCAAGGCTCCACAAAAACTGAGCCTGTTTTAAGTTATCCCGTTGTGTATTTCGTTTGGATGAGTGTCCTTGTCCTTGTTGAGATCATCCTTTCGCTTGTTTGTCATTACTGGACGGTTTTATTAATAAATAGAAACAAAGAGAGTAAAAAATCTCAAACAAACAAATAGAAGAGGTAAAGCATTTCTCCTAATGGTTAATTTACATTTTCTCACACCAATGAAGAAAAAGTTGAAAAATATTCACAGATAACCACAAATAGAGCTTAACATTGTCCACAGGGAGACTGGCATAGGGCCATGACTGAGGCATTGCTTGTTGGTGGGATGAAACCAATTCTCGGACTCTCACATTCATGATTTGTCTCGTGTCTCAAGCCCCACTCTTCACGGCCTCCTGTATTTCAAAAAATGAATATACAAGAAACAGGAATTGTCAGGTTAGATATTTCAGCGACAAGAATAAATTTATCTTTGAAAAATATTTAGAGGAACGTAATGCATGAATAAAAGGAAATAGAGTTAAGCTTACTCACTGTGTGCTCAAACTTGTCCTGGCATTGAGCCTTCTAGTCTAACTTCGCCTTTTTTTTTTCCTCTTCTTGTTCTGCTTGCAATCCCAAGACAGCTAAGTAAACGTCATAATAAATTTAACACCAATTATGCTGCTACTAACAACGGAAAACGGCCACCAAATTCTTTGAAAATAAAATGCTGTTCAAAATACATGTAGTTAGTGACATCCCTTTCTTTTGTTTTAAATTAAAATCAGGTACAGACCAAAAAAGTGCAATATGGTATATCTTAATCGTTAACATGGAACGTATAAAAAAGATCATGTTTTTACAGATTTAAGGTTGACATTACCTTAAACAGATAGAAACCTTCAATTAAAGATAACGTACAGAAAACAAAAATCATGTAATGCAAGTGAAGATTATTAAAAAGAAGAAAGGTTGTAGATATGAAGATCCTTATGAATGAGGAGAGTGCACATTGTTTTTAGTAACTTGTGCAGAGTTGTTTGTCAATTAATTAAGGATACAAAAATCAAGCAAGGTGCCATTGATATGGGCCTTAACATTCTTGTGAAAAGATAAAAAAATAATATAAAAAAGTATTTGTGATTAGTAATCAGACAACCTGAAAAACATAGGGAATATGGAAGTTCATAAATTTTTGGAGGAGTTTGGGGGAGAAAGGTGGAGGGGGGAGGGGCAAGGGAGGAGAGGCGGGAGGCAGAATTACGGTACACTTTAAAGTAGGTATACAAGTAAGGTAGGTTTTAAATACCAATATTCCAGTAAGGACCGGAAGAGCAGGAGACAAATGTGGATATACAAAGTCATGGTGGTACTGATGGAATATAGAGAATATTCTTGTGAAAAAAAAAAACATTGTATGCATGAACGATGCAGCCTTTATTAATTAACCGACAACCTTGTAAATATGGGGAAAGCAAATTTTGTTAGTACACATAAGAAAAGAGATAACAAAACAATATTTACCAAGTTCCTTATGCAAATAACCTTGCAAGTTTTGGGACCAATAATTGTGGCAATAAACATGTATACAACTACAAGGTAAAAGAAGTGTGGCTGAAATTCATTCAATAAACTAGAATGAAAAGGAGGATACAGACAATTACAACTAAAGAAATGCAATTAAAGTGGATATGTAACCATTTCAAACAAAGAAAGTGCAGATACCTGGGTGGATCTAGAGATATGTAAGGACACTAAAGATACTGTTAATGTGCATCTTTGTTAATGAGATTAAGATGCAGTAAAATATTAAGTTTTGTGTGATTGAAATTAAGAAAAGAACATAAGCTAGGTACACATAATAAAAACAATGTAGGTATATGTGGATGTTGACCTTGTGAACAAGGGTAGGATGCAGACATTGAAAATGGAGGCAATGGGGAATATAGTAGTGGGACACATACAGAAAAATAAAGGAGAAATGGGAGAAGCGTGCATAACCAGATAGTGTAAAATAAACAAGAGTAAGTTACTTAACCCAATAAAAATGTTTCACATGTAAGTAAATGACACACAATCTTGTTCCTGTGAATGGGTGTAATATTAAAAAGAAGGGTAACTTAGACTCACAATGTATAAGTATATAAATATCGATAAAAAGTACTTTTTTACTTAAAAATTGCAGTAAAGGTGCTTAAAAACTGTATAGCATATGTAAAGAGAATACTTTAAAGCTTTGAAAATAGGCATGTATATTGATGTAAAGACAACCTTGCCGAGCCATGATTCAGATGACAAAACTGATGTGTAAACCGTTGTACAATATAAGTACTCAAATCGAAGGTAAAGGTCTGATATCATCTGTTTCACATAAGAAAATACAGTAAACCAAGTTAATGTGGTTAAATAAACAAATACTAACAGCACCGAGTAAGATATAGGTAGATTGCATCAAAAACCGCACAATCATCATTGTGGTACAAAAATGATTTATATGTTGACATCTTGGCATAAGTGATAGCTAAATTATAACCACTTAACGCATTTCTAAGAGGTAGTCTTTATAGAATAGAGGAAGGAAATACATTACATTTGAGCTGATAGCATCACAAACTTCCCGAAAGGAAAAAAAATATATTAGCAATAATGTGTTTGAGATTAAGATGCTGGTAAAAAGAAAAGAGGTAGATATTTTAGTAATAAGCTCATAAGTATGGTTAGCATAAGTTTAATAATACCGTCATAATTGTTTATATAGAAGCACATAACCAGATCATTGCTAATAAAGTGTAAAGCTCTAAAAGCATCAAAATTTCTCTTAATTTCAGTCAAAAAACGATATAAGTGAAGGAGAGATACTAGCGAGCTGTCTTGATGTCTGGTATAATCAGATAAAATGAACAGATCTAAATTAAAAGTTTTCAATATACATAAATTATTTAAAAAATGAGCCCCAAAAATCATTCAGGTACAGTAATGCCTCATAAATGTAATACAAAATGTAGAATGTGAATATATTAAAATGCTTGTAAACATGTATACAGAACAGGTCTGACCTCCGGAAGTACCCTTATTTAAAATCTGGTAAATATATAGGGTTTAAGGTACAGACTCATATTATCACAAGTCAAGTTCAGAGATAGATTCTTAAAGTATTGTAAATGTAGAGAAGATAGAGACATGTAGTAATCTTGTAAGCGTCTTTCTGACTCTAACAATCTGTAAACTTGAGCAATGCAAGTCTGTTTTAAATGTGGATAAAGAGTAATATACGGACAACGTATCGCCCCATAAAGAATTGTAACTTCTACCATTGTAAAAACATGTGGGTAAATTTTATGAGAGGGATAGAAATAAGAGACGACTTATTTATAACAATAAGAAATAAAATTATATTATTATGAAGACTATTATAGAAAGATTCATGTTATATATATATATATATATATATATATATTTTATAAATAGGCAGTATATCTACGATAGTGTTAAAGTAGTTGTGTAAGTAGGTTGAGGATAACAACATTGTAGTATAAACGGTAGAGTAGGAGAAAAAATATGTAGTCTCCATTCATACAAGTCATAGTGGTACTGGTGGTGGATAACAAATTAATATCCATTTGAAAGTGAGAAATACAAATAAAAATTTAAAAAAAAATTGTATGCATAATATTTAACACAAGCAAGGAAGGAATAACAACCCCACCGGTTTCTAATTGCAACGACCTTGCAATGACCTTGTAAAATTCGATACCAGTAATTGTGGTACGAACTAGCAGTTGCAATAAATTTTGCTTAAATTCATACCATAAATTAGAATATAAGGGTAGTTTATTGACAATTACAACTAAGATGTAATTATAGTTGATATGATAGTCATTTCAACACATATACACAGATGTAAAGGTGTGATTATCTATTGTGTTGTACCAGACAAGGCACAGGCTGGCATATTTTTGTTAACGATATTTAGCAATTATCAAGACTGGTGATTGAAATAAAGAAAACATTGCTTTCATGAGCAAAGTACAGATCCTAAAAAAATGTAAATGATAACCTTGTATGTGAGTGTAGAACACAGACACTAATACTGTAAATGGGGGCGATGGGCACAAACGTGGTCACACAACTACATTTATAATATAAGGAGCAAAGGAAGAAACGCGCCTAACAAGACATTCTACGCGAGAGCAAGTTCCATAACACAGTATAAACTTAACTACTTAGTAAATTACCCGTACTTATGTGAAGGAGTAAACGGGTATTCAAAGTAAAGAAAAGAAGGGTAAGGGAGACCCACAATACTTAACTACTTAGTAAATTACCCGTACTTATGTGAAGGAGTAAACGGGTATTCAAAGTAAAGAAAAGAAGGGTAAGGGAGACCCACAATACTTAACAACTTAGTAAATTACATGTACTTATGTGAAGGAGTGTAAACTGCGGGTATTCAAAGTAAAGTAAAGAAGGGTAAGGGAGATCCACAATAGATGAAGTGCAGATATTTTTCTTCAAATGAAAATAATATATGTGAAACTGCTTTAACACCTGTAAAGCAGACGTAAAATTAATGGTGTTGCTAGGCTAAAGGTACCAATAACAAATAAAAACAATATTGTTCTAACAGCACAAAAAAAAAACAACAAAAAAAAAAAAAAAAACGAATCCATTAACTCTTCAAGATGTATAATGGATTGAAAGAAAATGAAGTTGGAATCTAGAATGATGTTGATTAGCTACGCTAGATCTAGATCTAGATCTTTTCGCGGGGAATAATTCTAATCAGAAATAAACGCTATTCCACTTTTTTATGTAGATATCAAATCGACAAAAATATACAACAAAATCTTTTTTGATAACAATAACTAATTAAGAATTGAGGATATTAAATATTTAATAATTTTTGTCAATTGATATTTGAATCGGTTAACTTACTGAGTGCTGCCGATCGCCAGACACAAGGGGCCCCAAATGGGCTTATCCTCGGTGTAGGCCTTGTGAGCCTGTCAAAGTTTCACGTGAAAATCATGGGAGCTCAGAAAGACAGAGTACCGCTCAGTTAACACAGTTCATTCTCGAGGTCATGTTTCGTGTGTCAGTCTTGAGGAGTTGGTCTCTAATCATCAATCATTTCTCCTTAAGACATTTTTTTTCGCTTCTAGTAAGAATTATCATCGACGATTGAGTTAAACTTATCCTGTTTGTGTGAGACGTTTTCATTTCATTTTCCGAGCGCATAATAATTATTGTGGAACACTGCTCGCTTACAATGTTATGGTTTGCCAATTCGTAAGAGGCGCCGGCGTGTTTCGGCAAACTTATAACATGTACGGTTACAGCATATCTCCCTCACCCTCTCTCTGTCCCCCTCATTCTCGCCCCCCCCCCCCCCCCCCACCTTTCTCTCTCCCTCCCTCTCTCTCTCTTTCTCCCTCTCCCTCATTCTTCCCTCTCTCCGCCTCTTTCTCTCTTCCATTCCCCTCTCGTTCATTCCCTTTTCTCTCTCAACCTGTTCTCCCCCCCCCCTCTTTCTCTCTCTCTCTCTCTCTCTCTCTCTCTCTCTCTCTCTCTCTCTCTCTCTCTCTCGCTCTTCCTATATGTCTCTCCTTTCTCTCTGTTTATCTTCCTTATTCTCGGCTGTTTACTAGCTATATTGTTTCTCTCTCTCTCTCTCTCTCTCTCTCTCTCTCTCTCTCTCTCTCTCTCTCTCTCTCTCTCTCTCTCTCTCTCTCTCTCTCTTTTTGTTTTACTCACGTCCTCCTTCCAAATTATTCTACTGTCTGTGCATCTGACAAGCTGCTTGACTCTGTCTCTTTCTTTATGCCCATGTCTCCTTCAGTCTTTGCCATTTTTATATCTGTACTTCTCTGTCTACAACCAAGTAGTGGTAGTAGTAGTAGTAGTAGTAGTAGTAGTAGTAGTAGTAGTAGTAGTAGTAGTAGTAGTAGTAGTAGTAGTAGTAGTAGTAGTAGTAGTAGTAGTAGTAGTAGTAGTGGTAGTAGTAGTAGTAGTAGTAGTAGGAGTAGGAGTAGTAGAAGTCTCTTTATCTCTGTCTCTGTCTGTCTGTCTGTCTTTGTCTGTCTCTGTCTGTCTGTCTCTGTCTCTGTCTGTCTGCCTGTCTGTCTGTCTGTCTGTCTGCCTCTCTCTCTCTCTCTCTCTCTCTCTCTCTCTTTCTCTTTCTCTCGTTTATATATATATATATATATATATATATATATATATATATATATATATAATTGTGTGTCAAATAACACAATAAAAACAGTGCTCGGCAAATAAGGAGCGTGGTATATTTAAAAATATTGAGCACGAAACTTCGAAGTCGAAATATAATGTTACTAGGCGAAAAATGAGGACCATCTAACCGAGCGTTTCTAGACGACCTAGGCACGTCAATTTTTGCATAGAGTTTTAAATCGCCCTTAAGATTGGAGTGATAATATTATTTTTCACCAAAATATTGTTTTTGGAAAATTAAAAGCAAAAAGATGATATTTAATTTCTCAAAAGAAAAAGGTGAATGTGCGAACTACTTCCTGTAAGCATCGCTAAGTAGAGATGGCAAGAATGAAACTGAAACTAGACATACAGTGTAATGAGAGTAGGCGACGGTATGTCTAAAATCACCTGGAATAGATCTAGATCTAGATCTATAAGATATAGGGTATATGTTATTTAAGAATCTAAAAAAAGGTTGCATTGACATAGATTCTAGATCTAGGGCCCAGATATTTACTGTAGCTAGACTCAAATAAAAAAGTTGAGATCTAGATTTTACTTAGCCTAAAGCCTACTAGATCTAGATCTAGATCTAGTTCTAGATTCAAGATCTAGATCTAGATCTATATAGTTATATGTTTTGAATTCGAAAAAGAGTTTGAGATAACGTCTAGATCTAGATCTAGATTATGTGTGTAGAATTATAGAGATATCTGAATTCAAAGATCTACATATTGTTATAGTATAAGATCAAAGTAAAAATCTAAAAAAGTTACTTGGCCATAGGTTCTAGATCATGAGCCTAGAGTTTTGCACCTCAGCTCGACTCAAATCAAAAGCTTTAAAAGATCAAGATTTTTTGTTTAGAATAATAATCATTGAGAAATGAGATATCTAATCTAGATCTAGACTGTAGGTAAAGATAGAAAGGTGGAGGCTTAAATAAAAGAATAGGCCTAGGTATCAAAGCCTTGAATATACACACTCAAAACACAAGTGTCATAGCAAGGCCATAGGTAAGATATTTCATTATTATTTTTACATATATTCCCAAGCACCTCATTTGCAGAAAATTGACTGGAGAGTTTCGTTGGTAGAACAAAGTTTTCAGCTTATAATATTAATGATGATAATGATTTTGATACTACTACTACTACTACTACTACTACTACTACTACTACTACTACTACTACTACTACTACTACTACTACTACTACTACTACTACTATTACTACTACTACTACTAATATTGACAATAATAATAATATCAGGATTGTCTTTTCAAGGTTACTAGCTTAGTGTTTTTTGTTAGCTCATTTGAATATATTTTGACTTTATGCAGTGTAATATAAGATTGCTAAAGATTTGCGTGGCTGCAAGACTTTCTCTTGGTTATTATAGTGGTAACATTTTTGTGCTAGAGACATTGCAGAGAGAGAACGACAGAAGGTGGCAAAGACTGAAGGAGAGATGAGTATAAAGAGAGAGAGGCAAGGACAGGAGATAGAGTCAAACAGCTAGTCAGTAGCAGAGACAGTAGACTAATTTGGAAGGAGGGAATGAGAGAGAGAGAGAGAGAGAGAGAGAGAGAGAGAGAGAGAGAGAGAGAGAGAGAGAGAGAGAGACAGAGAGAGACAGAGAGAACACTAAAAGTTTGTCTCATAAGAAAGAGGGCCAGTCTGGCTATTAATATAGAGCGGGACTAGACTCATTCACTTTCTCTCACTCTCAATCACACATTTAAAAAAAATAATAATAAAAATACCATACCGTTTATCACCAAAGCCATGTATCAGAGTTTCTCCACGAGGACTTTACTATTTTGATAACACTCGTTAAAAAAAAAGCCCCATAACTTTTAAAATTATACGATTCGATTGATACCTTGAAAGTTTTATGAACCTTATCTCCTTTTCAGGAAGTTGTGAGCTGCCCATTCCTCTTGTGCCTATCTGGACTGCGGGACGCTAGGTATAAAGCAAACATCAGTGAGGTAAGAATAAATTGGGGAAAGAGCATAGTCTTAGTGAAAGACGGTCAGGAAGGTGCGTATATGCTATTAATGATTGGTCCTCTTCACATTTTAAACATTTTCTAACTCCTTCAGCTATTGGGGCACTATAATATGCAGAAACTGAATCCAAACTAGCCATCCAGCGAATTTAAATTTACCGCCCATTTTAAACTTTTTACATTCCACTTGCTGATTGAACTCTTTCAAATACAGAATAACTCTGTCTGTACCCTTTGCCTTTTGTCTCATGAAAATACCTGATAAAAATTCACCCTTTTGGTGCTATAATTCTCTGATCAAATCTCTGTCCGCTAAGATTTTTAGCTCCTCCTGAATACAGAATATTAAATGCAGTTGTTGTCTCGCTGCTCACTCTAAACGTGCACCTCCCTACACCCCTTCGTTTAACACTGTGAATGTCTTCATCAAGTTTTTATCTTCACCTCTTTCACAAAATCTAAAATCTGACAATCTAAAGCATCTCGTAATTTTTTTTCCATTTCTTTATTTGATCCACTCTAAATGAACCTTGCATTTGTTGCAATTTCTCCAGTTCTTGACTAGCCCTTCTCTCTCATATTTGATTCTTATTTTATATTTTCCCTGTACAGCCGCTTCATGCCAACATGATTCATATGGCAAATGTCACTTTTTTGGTAGTGGAGTGCTGACTTTTGTGCTATCTTGGGTAGCTTTGTCAGTGTTTATTAGGCTGAAACTAGTAAAGTGATTGCTTGACAAGGCAGATTTGACTCTCTTGTCTTGTAAGTCTCTTAAGTCTTTTCTGCTGAACACCACGGTTTTGGTTGCTTTAGAAATTAACCACGGAACAGTACAGTATTTTGCATTCACCTCTCTGCCTTCTCATTTAAGCTTTGGCCAAAATATCCACATTGGTAAGAGATGAGCAGTTCGTTAAAACAATGCAGCTTTTCTTTCAACTTGTTGTTCAGCATTTCTTGCCCAAAGTTGTGGATTATCAACCCCACTAATTTCTTGGTGAGAGGATGTGATATATGTACATCATCTGCGTCTTCACCTTACTACACTCGGCACGCAAACCGTCATAAAAACGTCGTCCATGCCTTCAGTCTGCTCCCCCTCTTCCCTCTCTCTCGCTCTCTCTCTCATTTATTTTTGAAATTTTTACCATAATTGAATCATTGGTAGCATCATTGTAAGTGCTCAACATCCTAATATTTTCAATAAGTTTACACTGGCATCGTATGGGAATGTAAATGAAATTAAAGCCTCAATATGAAAGTGAGGTCAAATTTTGACCTGTATAGGTTAATAGCCTATCTGTTACATGCCTAACAACATCATGAACTGATCACAAAGGGAGACTTTGCTATGTTGATTTCACTGTAGAATTGATGATCATCATGATAGGTTTGGTTTTTGTTTTTTTTTTGAAGATTTAGATTCTTGTTTTTTTTATATTTATGAGAGGAACTTTCATCCCCAGTATAAGGCATTCAACTGATGGATAAGTCTTAGCATCACTTCTTTTCTTGTCAGTGTGTGCCATGGCAAACAGTAATATTTATGGTGAAAAAAAAAATCGAAGATGAATTTGCAGTCGGTGGACTATATCTAGTAATTGTAGATATGGATTTTCAACAATTTTTCATACTTTTTTCATTTACAGATAAATTAATCAGTATCCACTTAATTCATACCATCTTGCTTTCTATGCATCTCCAATAGCCACATGAGGTAGTTAGAGAAACAATCATGCATTCCTGCAATTTTTATTTTTTTTTTTTGCCATTGTTGCTGTTAACTAAAAACAAAAGAATACCTCCACCCAACACTTTAAAGAAGCTGTACAACATTGAATTGCACAAATACCAATCATTGACTGAGATTATTAATTCTTATGTTTAATCAGTGGCACTCATACACCAACATCAAACTGAATCTGTAATGGCTATATTTCATAAGTGTCAAGTACACTCCAACACTTGAATAAACCAAAGATGTGATTTCTTTATTCCTTCAGGCGAGTAGAAATACACGCGAGTTGAAAGCCTTGGGACAATTCCAAGCAGATAGAGAGCTATGGCCTGACTTAGCTCAGTTGGTGATTCCTCCCATGTATCCCGATCGTGAGTGATCTTTCTTCTATTTGTAGAAAATATTTAGGTTAAATGTTAACACATGGCTTAGTAATCTAAGAAAGCAAAAAAAAAAAAAAAAGAAAGAAAAATTAATTACCAAACATTCAGGATTATGGTAATTAAGCTAAAAGAACAAGGCAACCCATTTTAGGTAAAAAAATTTTCATTCTCATTCTTTATAATTACAGGACAAAAAAGAAATAACAGAACTAACTGACGAGGTTTACCAAGTGAAATGTTTCAATGTTGAATTGATAACAGTTTTGTTATTTCTTTTTTGTCCTGTAATTATAAAGTTGTGTGCCTATTTCCTTTTAGACCTTGTATTGCACTGTTTATAGACACACACACGTCCTTTTGGATCCTTTATAATTACCAAGTTATCTTATAAGTGTGGTGTTTTGCTTTCTATTTCGATCCTTATTCTTTTAAATTGAGAGTAAAATTTAATGGCATGCAGCAGATGAATCAAGACTGATTTTTCACTTTGTTCTAAATTGATGATATTTTATTTGCCCATAAAAGCACTGGATTTCGCTCTAAAACACAACTGCCTCCTACAAAACACTTATTCATTATTATGAACTGAGTTTAGTTTTCAAGAAACACTGTGGGCTTTTCTAATTCTACAGTTGTATAATGTTAAGCCAAAGATTAAAAATGAAATTCATGGTTTAACATTGTTGTTTACAACTGATCCTGAGGAAACAAAAGTGAGTTAAAACCAAACATACTGAAACAGATGTACACTGCCGATGCCCTAAAATTTTTTTAAAAAGGCTTCCTTCTCTTCTTACTTTGCTCTGATATGCAAACTTTACCTTGATTGTGGGGGAACATTGTAGAGTCTGAGCTGATCTCAACTTGTTATACTATGTAATACACATATAAAAATGTGAAAAACTTACATTAACTTTTTATTCTTTATGAACAAGCAGCTTGGATGCTCTTGCTATCATACCATAGAAGGTCAAAATATTTCTTGACTAACTTTTGGTATGATTGTTATAAAGTAGATGAGGCAATATGTGTTCATTGTCTTTGAATAGGTATGTTTTTGAGAATTGAACATAAAACACAAATATTTTTTTAAAAGCTCTGTACCAACAAAAACAAAATGATAGAAGAGAAATTCAAAAGGATCCCTTAATATTAATTATAATGTGATAATTTTTAAAAATTTAAGATTTAAGAAGTGTTTTGCTCTTTACACATTGCAGCCTTCTCCTTGCCAAGCTGCTATTTCCACAACCTGTGGTAGATCTAGAAGATGAGAGTCCTTTGCAGTTTGAGTCCATTGGTGCCAGAATGGGTGCCACAGTGTTTTGGTTCTACCAAGAAGCAGAGAGACAGCCGATGGGCTGAAAGTTGCCATTTATTGCTCAGTGTATTCGTTACATACGTGACATTTAGTTAGTAGAATGCTTGCAAGGCTGTGGGAGCTGAAGAGGCAAATCCCACTATCTGAGTGTTGCATGTGTTTAGTGTTCACCAGAATAATGTTACTGCTCCTTTGTGGTGTAAGTGTATTTACATGTCGGAAGTTTGATTATCCGTGTGTGACAGGTATGTTGCCAGAGTGGAGGACCATGGAGTGTAGCATGTGTGAGGTGAGGGTCCACAGACATTGTCAGCAGCAAGTTCTTAAATTTTATAATGACGGAGCTCAAATATGTAGGGCCTGTATTGATGGCCTCTATATTACAATTGGATTTATCATCTCTCTCTCTCTCTCTCTCTCTCTCTCTCTCTCTCTCTCTCTCTCTCTCTCTCTCTCTCTCTGTCTCTCTCTCTCTCTCTCGCTTTCTGGCTCTTTCTCTCTCTCTCTCTCTCTCTCTCTCTCTCTCTCTCTCTCTTTCTCTCATCTCTGACTTTTGCTCTCTTCTTTTGCTTTCTCGCTTTCTTGCTCTCTCTCTCTCTCTCTCTCTCTCTCTCTCTCTCTCTCTTTCTCTCATCTCTGACTTTTGCTCTCTTCTTTTGCTTTCTTGCTCTCTCTCTCTCTCTCTCTCTCTCTCTCTCTCTCTCTCTCTCATCTCTGACTTTTGCTCTCTTCTTTTGCTTTCTCGCTTTCTTGCTCTCTCTCTCTCTCTCTCTCTCTCTCTCTCTCTCTCTCTATTGCTCTCTCTCTTGCTCTCTTGCTCTCTTTTGCTCTCTCTTGCTCTCTTTCTCTATCTTGCTTTTCCCCACTCTCTCTCTCTCTCTTGCTCTATTTCTCTTTTAAAGAGGATGAGATGAGTGAGGAGAGCTAAGTTCAAAGTGCAGGGAAGAGTTTAAGAGAAGAGAGGAGAGGTGCTTGTGATCTTACATGCATCCAATCACAATGTTGGTTACAATGACATTGCATTAAGCCTTTGCCTTTGTATGTCCAGAAGCAGCAGCAACTCCTGCTGATCTAGACTTGCCAAATTTCTATCTATGCTTTTGATTAGCTTGAACGGCTTCAAAATGTCTTATTTCACAATGGAATTTAGAATGACATTCCACATAGCCATTGCCTTTGTATGAGAATCAAAAGCTGCAAATCCTGCTTAGAAAGACTTACTTCTGCATTTGCTATTGATTGGCCTGGAAAACTTCATGTCTATTTTACAGCAGAGGTTAGAGTGGCATTGCTCTTAGCCATTGCCTTTGTATGTGGATTAAAAGCTGCAACTCCTGTTTAGAAAGGCTTACTTCTACATTTGCTATTGATTAGCCTGAAAAACTTCATGTCTATTTCACAGCTGAGGTTAGAATGGCATTGCACTTGGCCATTGCCTTTGTATGTAAATTAAAAACAGGAACTTCTGCATATCAAACCTATTTGTCTCTGCATTGGGTAAGATTTTGTCCTCCCACACTACAGATCAGTCTAAAAGTTCGACTGGAAGATGTTTTTGCCCGAGCCAGCAGTTCAGTCTGTTGCATTCAATTCTTCTTCAACCAATCACTATAGACTCTATGGAAAATCTAAATTTGCTTCCTGAATGTGTGCACATCCAAACTCATAGTTTGTTATTATTATTATTATTATTCACTAACTGTATTTTAATAGCAACATCTCTTATTGCATGGTGATATTTTTTATGTGTGGGCCTGTGCACATGAGGATTTTTCAATGCATTTTGATGATTCTTTGTGGATGAAAAACATGTCATTTTACTTTGAGAGATATTTTATAGCCGGCATTAAAGCAGAAATTTTGTTGTTTTAAGAGGTGAAATTTTATAGTGCACTGCTTGTATTTAACTTGAAATAAGACAATCTCAAAGCTTTGTACTTCTCTTCATTTCTGTCAACTGAGTTTAGAGTTTATGGACTAATGTATATTTAGATATAAATTAGTTGTATGTACATACTTTTCTTACATCTCTGCTAGGCGTAGAAACTGTTAGTTTTAAACTAGATAATGCTGAGAATAACTCTTTAATCAATTAAACTGAAGTAACCGTATGATGTTTGTGAATTCTTGTCTCATATTATTATGAGTCATATATTATTTTGAGCTATGTGTTTGCAATTCCACAATACAAAGTTGAAAATAAAATCTTTGAGTAAATTTTCACCTCAGATGTTTTTTTCATTCTTTTATTTGTGCTGTTGATGTTTTAAGCTGATAAAAAACAGCGTATGTCTTTCGAGTTGACACAATATGGCCTATGATTCTAAAGTATCATTTAAAATGGCTAATACTAGAGATTTAAACTTGATTTAGATGTACTAAGATCTTGTTCTCTTGAATGTTACAATCACATGCATCAAAGTTTTTTCAAGATCCTAAAGTTGTCCACCAGTTTCTAGTTACTCAGTTGTGAGTGGATGAGTGTGGGGTCTCATCTAAACTCAGCCCTGTCTTGTCTGACGAATATCTCATATGGCATATAAACATTAT
Source organism: Elysia crispata (assembly GCA_033675545.1). NCBI lineage: Eukaryota > Metazoa > Mollusca > Gastropoda > Plakobranchidae > Elysia > Elysia crispata. Next base: position 74,898 of record JAWDGP010004460.1, read on the forward strand.
AATAGGCGAAATGTAACAAGCCTAACAGTGAAAATAAAACAAATCGTGAACGGTTTCACCTAGTTGTTAGGGGTTGTAATGCCTTCTATGTATCAAACACTGA
>JAWDGP010004460.1:80000-95000 GCA_033675545.1 Elysia crispata
TTACGGGAGTTTTACGATGAGCAACTCTTGCTTTTGCTCATTTCTTTCCCTACCTCCCCCGCCCTCTCCTATACGCGATCTCAGAGAGGATAAAAATATTTACGTGATAAATGGGGAAAAATAAGCTTAACTGTCATCAAGACTATCACATACTTCAGAACGCATCCTGACTTTCCCTTGTTGGTATATAAAACATTAGGTTTTTTAACCCAGAACTAAACATATAAGTCTCCTTCTGCATGGCAAAATTGAGCCCGTGTGAATAACTCAACTGATTAGCCTGTCGGTCATTATAGAGCTGAACAGATAAAATTTCTATTGAGATTGTTAACCAAAGAGATTGGCTGCTCTCTGAGATAACTAAAATGAGTCCCCGTCAGGCAATGCAGAGATCAACCAATTTGCCTTTTTATGGAATTTGAAATCATATCAGGTTTTACAGATTGCTACAGATTCATCTCTTATTGTTTGTTGTTTGATTTAGCCTGTCATTAACATAGGATCTCATTTCAGACTTTAACTGAGATTAGTTTGGGAATGAAGGAATGAAGCGATGAACCCTAAAACTCATCAACTGAACCTATGGAGATCGGATTTGCGTCTCCGTCGAGCAGTGAAGAGCTAAACAGTCCTGCGACCATCAAGCATGACAATTTGTCCCCCGTCGGACTTTATGTATGTTAAAAGTTATCTTAGCCTTGGGTTGCAAACCAGAGCCTCCGTAAGCTGTTACAAATGTGAACAGATTAGCTTCCTTTAGGATGGCAAACAGCCTTCATAGGGCAGTATAAAGCAGAGCAGATAAGCCTCCGTCGGACAAATCAGACTAATCTTTTTATCATTTACAAATTCCATCAACATATATTAAACTAATAAGAATCCTTCGTCTGTCCAATCGGAATGATCCATCCTATATGAGACGTCATTCCATTTTGCAGCTTGATAGTACGTTTGTTGGGGAGGATCATTCAGTGAAAACTTGACAACATCTGGCCAGCATCTCCTGTCGGAAAAATGGTTAAAACAATTCTTACTAAACATGAATCGATTTTTTGATTAATCGACTTATGGCTTTTGAACAGTTGCTTGGACATGCAGAATTTTCTACAAATGTAATTAGTATGTTCTGCTTCGAGCGTTGCATCATATCAATGTCAACGGTTATTTTTCCTTAAAACAATGGAAAGAATCGTGGTTGTAAAATTTACGGAGACTCTCAGGTTCAAACCCACTAGGTTAGTCGATACAAGATTCAGTATAACTGCATAGACCAAATTACTGCTTGAACTGAACCGTTTAAAACATCAACTTTGTGTAGAATGGATACACCGATTTCAACTCTCTTGCTTCAGTCTGGGTCTCTCCAGAGGTAAATCTTATGCCTGGTAGAGACAGAATATGAGCAGAAGTTGGAGCCTCGCAGTAGTTTATGAGCTTTAGATCTAGCAATTTAACCCGCGCAGTACAGTCCTGACACAATCTTTCCTATTGCAGTTTGAAGTTGATCCTCGAGAGTTTGGGTTCAAACTAGCTAGGGAAATTCCTCTTGTTGTGTTGGCGACAGATTTAGCCATATGCTTTCTGGCATTTCGTAGACAAAACGGGTGGAGCTTAGCTTGATCACAGGCATTGATACTGAGAAGCAGTTATAGAAACGCATAAAATGCTGAAAGAAAGAAAGAGAGAGAGAGAGAGAGAGAGAGAGAGAGAGAGAGAGATTGATTGATTGATTGATTGTTTATTTGTTGGGTTTCTCACCCTTCACAAACATAAAATAAAATTAAACAATTTAGATTAACATTTTACATTTTTACATCTCAATATCATTAACATAGAACATACACAATTTGCTCTTCTCAAACACTCTCAGAATCCATCTTCGCAAAATGATCTCTAAGTTTAATGGAATGATACAAATATTTCGCGACGTGGAATTGATAATTTTCGTTTGACATAAGAAGGCTTGAATTGAACGTGCATCTGTTTTTCAGAAATTTCTCAGGTAGGTATGTCAATCGCAAATTCTCATACACCTTGCAAACTAATAATATATGGTGTTCATCTTCAATATCCTTTTTACATAAATGTTTATTTATATTGTTGGAATACTTGTATCTATGACGCACTATATTCGATTCATCTAGCCTGAATCTTATTAGTGTTGTTTGTAGCGAGAAAGGTAGGGTTCTATGTAAAAGGAATGAATTTAGGTAGATCATAGATTTAAATGATGAGTAGAAATGAAGGTGAGGATCTGAGGTTAATTTTCCATACCAACTTTGCTTAAGTACATCACACAGTCTTTCTTTAAGTGAATTACAAAATGCTTTTTCATTTCCAACACTCTGAAATAGCCATACACATCCAAAACCATTTGAATACAGAAAGTATTTCAAATCAGTTATCCACGAATTAACATTCTTCTATCTCATTCTTCTTATCATCTCAAATGCTTGTTTGGGAATTCTTGTCTCATGCATTTTCAGCAATTTCAGCCAATATTTTACACAACGTATTTTATGGTTAATATACAATGGGTATCTTGCTGTTTCACCATAAAGTAGAGTATTTGAAGAGTCAATTGACACCTTTAAGAATTGCTTCAGCGTTGTTGTATGTACTTGTTCAATAGGTAAGTGTTCCTGCAAGCCCCATAATTCACTCCCGTAAGCAAGTATAGGTTCTACCTTAGAGTCGAAAAGTTTAGAGAAAAGTTTAAGGTCATTGCATGCTAATCTTTTCAGTGATTTTATAATACAGAAACTTGCTTTCTTGGCTTTAGTGACTAGGTCTGTAACGCAATTTGTGAGGCTCATTCGTGTTGAGAAATCAATACCAAGGTATTTGTATGAATTTACAATCTCTAATTTTGTATTTCCATAAGTCCAGTTTTCATGCTTGCTTAGGTAACCACCCTTTCTGAAAATCACGATTTTACTTTTATCTTTATTAACATGCAAGCCTAGTGTCCTTGGTTGGCTATACAAAACATTTAGCTTATTCTGGAGACCTGTAACAGAATCTGAGACCAGTATTACATCGTCAGCAAAAAGCATAGTATAGTATTCATGTTAGGTAACAATTGGATACCATGTCTTGTTTCTGTATTTATGTTACGACTTAACTCTGAGATGAAAATACTGAACAGCAACGGGCTTAAGAGGCATCCCTGTTTTAAACCTACTGGACAATCAAAGAAATCAGTTATTTCGTGATTATTTCTCACAGCTGATGATACGTTACTATATATGCCTCTTATGGCCGCAAATATTTTTCCCGAGACTCCGTAACGTTTAAGACTGTTGAGAAGTGCATCTCTGTTAATAGAGTCGAAACATTTTTTATAGTCAATAAATGCCACGTACAGTTTTCTGTTTCGAGAGAATTGCTTTAAGATCATGGCGTAAAGAGTGAATATATGGTCTACAGTGGAATACTTTTTTCTGAATGCCGCCTGTTCTTCTGGTATTATTTCGAGGGAAGTGGCGAGTTTTGTCAGTCTTTGATTTAAAATATGTGTATAGATCTTAAAGACTAATGATGTTAGAGAGATTGGCCTGTAATTATTGCAATCGTCTACATCTCCCTTCTTATGAATGGGTACAATAATGCTTTTACTCCAGTCGGAAGGGAATATTTCATTGTCAAATATGTATTGGAAAACATGTTTTAAGAATGGGACGATTATGTCTATGCCACTTTTAAGCATCTCGTTTTGAATTGAGTCATAACCAGCTGATTTGTTTGTTTTAACCGAAATAATGACTTGTCTTATTTCTTGTTCAGAGATATCCCTGTTCACATGTACTGTATCTGGTCCTACATTTATATTCAAAGGGGTTATGTTTTCTGAGCATATTGGTGCGGGTGTTGTGTTTTGCTGGAAGAGACGTTTGAAGAAAGTATGCCATTCATGCACTGGTATATTATTGCTTGAAGTTGGTGTTTGCAGGACAGAATTTATTTCAGACCAGAATACAGAGGAGTTCTTGATATTGGAGCATAGTGATAAGTTTTTTGAATTTGAATGAAGCAGTCTCTTACTTTTTAGTAATATTTTATACTCGCGTCGAAGAGACACATAGGTTTTTTTATTTGCTTCATTTGGGTTATTGCTGTACTTATGTAGACTTTGTCTAACTACTGTCTTGTATTGATAGCACTCTTTGTCGAACCATGTCGGTTTGCTGTGTGCTTCACCATGTCTAATGATGACAGTTTTTAACATACTTTGTGCATTTTTGCACAGAATTGATGACAATCCTCTAACCACAAAGTTTACATCATTTTCCAATTATTTTAAAAGATCATCAAGCTGTTGGTTGATTGCTGGGGACTTTAACTCATTAATGAAGTGGTGTTGCTTATCAGGGTCCCATTTAATCTTTGTGATTTTGGTGTTCATGTGAGTAGCTTGAGTTTTATCTCTATGTGTATTATTATCATTAAATTTCAATGACATTGAGATAGGCCTATGCCATGACAATATCTCGTTGTGCACAGTTAAGTTTAAAGATATATTGCGATTAAAAAGGCATCGTGATACTAAGAAATAGTCAACAACACTATTACCATTTGGGGATATAAAGGTAAACGCTCCTCCTTCATCGCCAGTGCAATGTCCATTCATAATGGTTAAATCTAGTGTAGCGTACATGTCTATAAGACTTCTGTCAAATGTGTTTATGAGATTATCGCTGGAGTGTCTCTCAAGATTGTCTTCGTGTGGACCATGGTTGAAAACATTTTCATGAAAAAAGTTATTTATCTCGTTACACTGAAGAATAGGTTGTGCATTGGATGTTCGTGTATTGAGATCGCCACATATTATAAAAGAAGAGTTATAATTAGATAGTTTTAGCTGGCTAACATAGTCCTCTAGGATTTGGATACCATTTTTAACAATCAAGTGTTCATAGTATGGGGACTGATATGGGGGGATATAGGCAAAGATAATGATTGCATCGTTACTTCTGTTCTTTCCTTTGTAATTATTTAGTTTTAAAGTAATCACATTGTCTAGTTTACACTTAATCTCTAACACACAGTTTTTGAGGGATGTTTCACAAATACAATGACTCCGCCAGAGCATCTTCCGTGTTTTGACAGTTTTTTGGTCGGTGTAAAATATCTCTTAAACTGGCTTAATATGTTGGCAGGTAGGACGTCTTCAGTCATAAAAGTTTCTAAAAGGCATATTATGTCAAATTTATGTAGCATAGAAAAAAAAAAACTTTCATCGTCAGTCTTGTTCAGAAGTCCTTCAACATTGTAGGAAACAATGCCAATATTGGGCAAGAAACCCGCGTTTTGTTATGCATTTGGTTGACGGTGTTATCGGCGGGTGGCCCTTTCTTGCTGGTGTCCGCTCCTATTCTGTTGTTGTTGTTGTTGTTGAGAGAGAGAGAGAGAGAGAGAGAGAGAGAGAGAGAGAGAGAGAGAGAGAGAGAGAGAGAGAGAGAGAGAGACCGAGAGGAGAAAGATATAGACATGTGACGAAATGAGTTGGAGAGAACAACAAGGAAGAAAGGTTAGGATTCCTTTGGGAGGGAAAAATAGAAGAGAGAAAGAGGAGGGTTTTAAGGTGAGGGAAAACAATTCAGAGACAAAGATTGATGACGGAAATAGCAAAAAAATATATAGAAAGAAAGATAGGAAGATACAAAGAGAGGTGAAGAGAGAAAGAATATGTAAACTTACTGTTGTCAGAGGATCTATCAAAAATCACGCATTGTCCGCTCTCTCAGGTTAGATCTTTGGTCTTTGGTCATGTCTCTCTGATTTGTGCCTAACTACTGCTGATATACAAGTCCTGCGATGGTCCAGATTACAAACTTAGTGCTCTCTACGCATGCGCAAGACATTCATGGTGAGGAAAATAAAAGAAAATCTTCAAATTTGAAGGTTGCTAACGGTTGTTTTTTTTATTCTTTAAAGTTGAAATATTTAGAACGGTCTGAAAATGAATTTTTTGTTTTGAAAAAAAAATAGGAAAAACATTATTTAACTTGTAAAAGTTAGTGACTTCCCAGTTGGCATTTTTATTTATATATAGGCTCTATCTGCCATGATTTTGCTATCAGATTCTTATGGTTGAAAAACAGAAAATGTAAAAAAAAAAAACAATGTTATTACCGCAAAATATCCTATTAAGAAAACGAGCATATGCTTTTCTAAATAAATTTGATTCACTTTCTCATTTTGTAATAACTCGTCTAACTTACCCATCCATATTTTATTCTTGAAAAGCTCTCCTCTTGGGACCTCCTTGTGGATTGTTTCAGAAGATAAACCAAATGGTATAGGAGCCTGAATGGGCTTTTCTGGTTGTGTGTGAATAAACATTGCTGGTCCAAGAATATTCATATCTTTTTCAATGTCAATGCCTAGGTCATGTTGAGAGGAGAGAGAGCGGATCAGAAAAGACAGCAAATTCATTTGATCTCAAAGCAAAGGATAAAACTATCACAGTAATAACATATACACCTTTAGTGTGACAGAAACGGATACATCGAAAGCAAGCGAAGATTTTTTCAGGGCATCTTTTAACGTAATTATATGGCAAAAAACCGCCTGTTAACTCTAATTTATACCGAGTTTAATAAGAATTATTCAAATCATGTTCATCACAGAACTGTTCAATACTACATAAAATTAATCATCTAGCTGTAGGAAACCTTTCTGCGAGAAACATATCCTCCACGCCCTTCCGCAACCCTGAGTCCTGAGAAAGCTTCACCAACGTCTCTCCACAACTTGAACTTTTGCGCCTCGCATATCTTTCAAGGCTCACTCAGAGAGGCTAGGGCTTTCGCAAACTTTGGATCGGCAACATCCATGATCTACTGAAGGGATAAACGAGAAAACGGACTGTTTAAACCAAAAAGTAACGTTTAAACTAAACATGTTACGTTTTTTCAAAGACACATCACAAAATTGCTAGTTTTATGAAGCCCGTTCACAAGACGATGAGCTCAAGCCTTTTACTATAATTATCAAAACTAAACCATCTTCTTAAATCTAACTCATAACGGTATGACTTGGAGCCTAATTAGCTTATTAATATTTTTTCAAAGAGGCTCGACGAATAAAATTTAGGAAATAAATTTAAGTTCGGTAAACAACATTTTTTGGAAAAATGGCAGTTATTGCTTTTTCACCATTCTGAATGTTTTTAGATTTTAAATCTCTAGAAAAATAGGATACTTTCATAGATTCTTAAGTGTTGGCCTTGGAAACGAAGTGAAATAAAACTTTGTAAACTTTATCTTTGAGGATCAAAATAACAACATCAGACTCATTTAGAGTTTGATTAGTTTTGTTTCGTTGTTGAATGATAAAGCTCGCCCCTTGCAAGATGATTCCTACATATTTGCCTATATAAGCCAGGGTGGAACTGGGTGGATGTGGCTTTAAACTCATCTTCCAACGGTTTGCGGCTCAAAGCCGCGGAAAAAATACCTTTGCTGCCTGTATACTATCAAAGTGAACTAGCATCCGTCTGTACAAGTTTTGAACAAAGCGGGTAATGATTAGCGTCCTCAAGTGTACTTGGGTCACCGCTAGCCACGGTACATTATACAAATTGAGACACTAAACTCTCTCCCCCCCCAAACACAAAAACATGCTTGTTTGTTTCTTGTGTGATATACTTCTTCTAGTCCTTAACGTATAGCTCAAACAAAAATTTAAAATGTTTTCATCTATTGAATTAAGAAAATGGAGTTAAAAATTCATCAGTTTTCACAAGTTTTGAGGAAGTTTTATTAATTAGAGATTTATTTTCGTCTTTTTGTTTATAGGATATTCAAGCATAATCAAACAATCATGGCTAAATTGGAAAGCAAAAAATTAATCCAAACTAGTTTAAAAAATTAACATCGAACATTAACCAATAAGTTTAGAAATAAAATGCATTAGTTGCTTGCTGATTGATAAACCTGCACATACCACGGTGAATGAGGGGTTCTTTTGTATATCAAGAAAATCCCCAGCCAGACAGAACGGAAAGAGAGGATGAGGTTCCATTTACAACGTGTGTGGGGCTCGAACTCGCGAGGTAGCATCCAATTAATGCCTCTGAGGAAAATAATGATATATAATATAAAAATGAGCTTATTAAAAATACCAAAAAACCATGAGGTAATTTTACAACATTACACATGTTCCTGGAAAAATTTAGTTTGAAAATACAACACCGGGTTTTTTTTATACGAGCTCGATGCAAAAAACATTCATTGAGCTTAACTAGTAACGACTTTGAAAAACATGCAAACATGCAATGAAACAATTGAAACAAAAGTTTGGTACCGCATTGGGAAATGAGAACAATTTAAAGTCACTTTTTTCCGCCATCAAGAAGATAATTACACCCCCCCCCCCCACCCCCAATCTTTTTCCTCCGCTACCCACTTCAACTCTACCCCCATTTCCCGCACATCTACTAAAAATGCGCTCATCCGATAGAACCTATCGCTCTCTTAAAGCGTTAACCCTTCTTAGTTTGGTCAATAACAAGAACAAAATTGACTTTTATTGACAAGAATTGGCCTAGGAACTAGAATCTCAAAGTAAGTGTAAGATGAGGCCCGCAAATTAGAGACACATAGAATAAGAATCAGTCTATATTGGTTAATTTTTAGTTAAGATACTAGGTAACATTTTAGATGCTCTTTTTGATAGCAAACACTCTTAAACAATATTTTTCTTCTATAAACTGCCGTCCACATATCAGTATAGTCAGATATTAAAAATTGTACGGAGGATGATCTCAATATAGATTAAGTTCCAGTAAAAAAAATTAATGTTGGAAGAATTCTTGTACAATTAATATTCAAGTGAAAACGCCGCCAAAACGCCCAGAGCAAAGTTTGTGAATTTCCCAATCAAATTTTGCTGTGTAACCGGCGCGATCAGAAAAAAAAGAAGGAATTCTTCAAGGCAAGCAGTTGCCGAAAAGACTCAGAGTCAGATGGTCGAGATAAGAAGTGTGTAGACTATCAATAGTGCTCGAATAATCGACGTTCATTTCTAGCATCTTAAACACAAAATTACCATTAACATGTACCTCTCTTATATAGCAGGGAATTCGCATTAAACATAGGAAATCCAACCACTGCCTGACCAACCAGGAAAAATAAAATGGAGATTCAGTAGATTATGTGAAAACTTATCCCAAAACTACTGCTATCATTCCAATTTATGATGAGTAGCAAGAATGAAACTAAAGAATTCAATGTCAAACTCATCAGTTTATTTAAATCTTCATCGAAGCGCCTTCCTTAGGACTTTGGAAATTACGTTCAAACCCAGCAAGAAGGTATTATGTATTCTTTAATTAATTTTGCATTGCTCAAGTTTTTTCCAAAAAACTTACAAAAAGAAAGGGCTTTTAAAGTAAAAAAATATTTTGTAAACTTATAATAGCTCGTGTAAGTTGCCAATCTATATTTCACTTTTAAAACTCTCTCCTCTCCGGCCTCCTTGTGAATTGTGTATTTGTGAAAAACACAAGAATTGGCCTAGGAACTAGAATCTCAGGTGGAGGTAAAACTGGCCATTGATTAGTTCATTTGATTCAGATTTGTTACCGTTTTTTTTTTTTTATTTCGCTAAGCTTTGCCTAATCTAAAAACTGACAAACGCGTTGGGAACTCATTCAGTTATATAATCAATTTGAATGTATTTTTTTATATCGACTGCGAGAAGAGAAATTTAAATCAGTTTATATAGACTGCGATTGAAACATCTTTTCGGCAAAGCTTTTTAAATTTAAAAAAAAATGGTATGGACCACTATTAGATATGATACTACAAATACAAATTCAAGAGTGCCTTTACAAACAAATTGAAAAAAAGCGATAGATATTATCGAGTAGGAGGACAAAGTAAGAAAATTGATGTCTAGAGGCCATAAACCTGGGAAAACAGAGGATAACTAATTGAAGTAATTGTATAAAGCAAAAAAAAAAAAAGAAAAGTAAATAAGAAAGAAAAAGGGATAGAAACCATTACGTAGGGGAAAAGACACTGATTTGAGAAAAACAAAAGTGAACATCGGATAGAGGGGGAAAAAAACAAAGTCACAGTTTTGAGAGGAGCAATGGAGGCAGTCGGGTAGAGAATTTTGCAAAAGGAGGAGGGACAGATACCACCTAGAAAACAGAAAAAGGAAGTAAAGGACTGTTTTTCACAAATATGCGGAAACTTGAACAGGACTATTGAAATTCATCGGATAGAAGAAAAAAGATGCAAGAATGGAGACAATAGATTTGATAGGAACAAAAGAATACTAATGGAAACCAGCCGATAGAAGAAATGGAAGATACAGGATGAGAACCACCAAGTTGGAGAACAATAAAAAAGAAGACGAGGCCGCTGATTTGGGAATAACAAATCGTAACTAATAGCTGTCATAGGATTGAGGAAAAAAGGTGCAGGTAATTGGAGGCGACACATTCGAGGAAAACAGAGAAATAATTGAAGTTATTAGATGGATGAAAGAAAATCGAAATATAGGCCGTTGGATAAGAGGGAAAAGTAGTAAAGGGCAGGATGTCATAGATGTGGAAACAGCAGAAGAAGAAGAAAAAAAAAAACACGGAAGCGATCGGATAGAGCAAAAGGAAGAAAAGGGTTAGAGGAATGAGAGTAAGAGGTAAAGGAGGAGACTGGTCAGAGACTGGGTGATACGAGAAAAGGAAAAGGTTGGTCAGAGACTATGGTATAGAAGAAAAGGAAGACATTGATTAGAGATCACTTAGAGAATACATAGACAGCGCTCGAAAAAAAATTATAGTTTGACCGAGGCATCCTTCTACAAATGAAGAAACATTATATTCTGAGCTCCGTGGCTTCTCTCTCAGACCAGCTCTATGTTGCCAATACATGATCCTTATCCGAAATTATGTATAATTAAAGGTTGTCTGTAGCATAATTATGTATCAGATGCCTTGAATTCATGTGATCAGAAACGCTTTGACGGTATCTTACGTTTGTAAGGACAACTTTGCTCATGGATCTAACGCAACCCTGAATCATTTTTCGGAAAGACACTGCTGGACAATATCATGCAAATCATGTTTCGCTTTACAGATTAGACCATGTCGCAAAATGTGAACAGTATCTTAAGAGGGTGCCAATTAAAGATTGCGAATTTAAAAAAAAATCCGCCATTGGCAACGCAATTTCGTGTTTCATGGGAATTTTTCTACTTTCCTTCATGTAAGATGGAGCCACAGAGTGGAGCAAAAAAGTAGTCATTGAACAGTGTTTATCGAACATAACAATCTTGGGAAGTTTGCCTTCAAGAGAGGTGGATGTCCTTGGGAGATCCAACCAAAAACATAGCTCTTGGTGTATGTTCCATGTGTTGACTAACTACTTCCAACATTGTGACTAAAATACACTACTTTTCTCTTCAAAATTGATCGGATCATTGCCCGCTTCCCTCAGTATTCATACGAAAATTGATGGAATCAGGACAGAGTCGTAGGCACAGTTTCTAAAAAACTGAAACCTTTGTTTTAAAAAACAATATTGCTTCAGCAAAGGCACGTATTCCCAACCTACCTCTTCTTTGGGCGGTTACATGGCGGTCAGATGGAGATTTTTTTAAATAATATATTTTCAGAATTTTAACTTGATACAAGCTACGGGTACGACTGGGTCTTGCTCTTTCTAACAACATCCTGACTGTTTTGATCACGTTAATGCCTAGAAACCCTTCTCTCAACATTTAGATTACAAGAATTTAAATGTAAGTTATATTTTTTAATTTACCAACAGGCCATTAGGTACTAAAGACCCTTTTTAACGCGTAAGAAGGAGCTATTAGAGACAGGGTATCGCTCTAAGGGTGACAAAATCCTCCATCGGCAGGTACCCCTGCCGTGACCGAGTCACCTGAGGTTATGCATATTATACAAGCTTTTTCAAAAATATTTATTGTTTTACTTGATTCTGCGTAGAATCGAGCATTGTGCTTTTGAGTACAAACTAGAGTGTTTACTTAAATATCGCATGACAATGATTATAATGACTTACAAATACTATAGCTGATTGTTTATTACATGCATTATGGCGTAAATATTCAAAATCAAATGACTTTGAGAAACCTATTTTTTACTTAGAAAAATGTATTTCATGTTACAATTATCCAACTAAGATTTTAATGAAAGATTTCTCAAAACTTATCGAACGAAATAGTTAGTGACATCTAATGAACAGGTAGTGAGCTGTGATATAGGCATCTAAATATAATGTTTGGACGAAATTGTTATTATTGAAAATCGCCAACAGCTTTGAAAAACACACCACTAGATTGTTTGACTTGCTGCCCAATTCCAGTTATTTTCAATATCCCGAAGCAGTCATGACACAGCAAAATTTTACATGACTTTGTTGATTCTCGAAGTTAAATTGTTTTCTGTTGTTAATGATTCCTTTTTTTATTCTATTTAATTGTGAAGAATTTAAAAACCTTCATTAATGAAGACAAAAGAGCCCATTTCGATAACAGTTAAAACCTGGTTGCTTAGTATTAGAATTGCACATAATGTCACACCAGTGAGGGCAATAAGAAGTCACAGTCTGTTTATCAATCGAATCTTTACATAAACTCTGGATAGACGCTGCTTGTCATGAGGAAAGATTGATATACTTTCCAGAACATAATTTCTGAACTCATCAGCAACAATACTGGTACTTCAGAATTACGTCAATTCATCATTACTTACGAGATCTCTTGATCCTTATTGAAAATAAATTTCAGAAAAATAGAAACGTCACTCGTTTTTCTGAAACATTAATAGATATATTAATGAAATTAAATAAACATCAATTATTCGAACGTAAAAAATACAATATCAAATAAATACAAAGCGGTTGATCTATATTATGAACCAATATTAATTTGTGAAACCAAACAAAACTTTTGATTTTCAGGATTATGGGGGGCGCCAACAAAGACCCTTTTTACACAGTTCTTAAAAAGACCTAAAATAAAGTGACCAAGAGATAGCCCATTTTCAAATTAGACACATAAATATTTTTCCTATAGAAATGTTTGTCGGTTGCTATGGTAACGGCCACCATCCTGAATTTTGAAGCCCAATTTTAAAACCTAAAGGCTCCTTCATTTTTAGATCAAATCCATTCAAATTTTGTGAGCTGTTAATTAAGAAATCTTTGAAAAAAATTTTGTAGCAGAATTTACAATCACTAGTTAGTTTTCGAGGTAGGCCTTTTTTAGCAATAGTTGACAAGGGCCATAACCAATACAACTCAAATGTTAGTCAAAAACTCACAATAACTTTCTTTATGATAAAAATAAAAAGAAAATTCTGCAACAACGTTTATTGAATGACTTACAAATACTATAGATGATTGTTAATTACACGCATTATGACGTAAATATTCAAAATTAAATGACTTTGAGAAACCTATTTTTTACTTAGAAAAATGCATTTCATGTTACAATTGTCCAACTAAGATTTTAATGAAAGATTTCTTAAAACATCAAATGAAATAGTTAGTGATATCTAATGAACAGGTAAATGAGCTGTGACATAGGCATCTAAATATTTTATTATTGGAAATCGCCAACAGCTTTGAAAAACACATCACTAGATTGTTTGACGTGCTGTCGAATTCCAATTATTTTCAATATCCCGAAGCAGTCATGAAACAACAAAATTTTACATGACTTAGATTGTTGATTATTCTGTTGTTAGTGATTCCTTTTTTTATTCTATTTAATTGTGAAGACAAAAGAGCCCATTTCGATAACAGTTAAAATCTGGTTGCTTATATATATATATATATATATATATATATACATATATATATATATATATATATATATATATATATATATATATATATATATATATGCAAGGAAAAAATGTCGCCTGAATCAGTTTCATTTTGCTCCCACTCATCTGTGTGAATTGTGCCAAGTGAAAAGCTTCAAACGCAGAAAAACCTCAGGCAGCGAATGATATGAGAAGCAATACTTCTATTTAACCAGACTGATAAAATAAGTCCATATCGAAAAAAAAAATATAATAAATCATATAATTATCTTCTTTTTTCCCCATCACATCAGATCTTGCACTGTTTCTGGATACATTTTCGAAGAAGTAAACATTAAGCAAGTCATAATAGCTTGAGAAGCTGCGGAAATTTAATTTTTTTTAGCCCACAGGTAACGGTAGGTTTGTCCGTTATGAACTGGTTATGTAGAAAGTGCCTACCTCGCTACTTTTTAAAGAGGATCTTATATAACACCTAATGACATTAACAAAATATAATCATAGTTTTGTAAAAATGTCTTACCAAAAGTTCTTTTTTTCAAAACCTACCTAAAAGTTCAAGGACCTTTAAAAATTATCAAACAAACAGACCGCCAACATATTAACAAACGAAAAAAACGGGTACTTTAAAGGAAAGAAAAGGTTCCAGAAAAAATAGTTACGTAAATATATCAAGTATTCACGACCTATTTCGGTCATATCAGATCTTTTCCTTTCGTTCCAAATTGTCCTCATCAAAAGCATTTCTTTTACTTCACTTTTTACCGGAAGATTCCTTAGGAGTAAGAAAGGGAGATTACTCTAAGATCGATATTGACCGTCATGCCTCTTACTTTGTGAACTTCTCTTGATTTTTATGCCCTAGATTTCGTTCCTTTGAAACTGTTCCTTTTCTTTCTTTAGTGGAGGAAAAAAAGAGTCTTTAATTGTGGTTTTTCAGCTTTTATTTCAGAGTGCTGTCCCGTTTCCACGGAAGATAGAGTTGGATTGAATGTTATCAACATTGTTGTATCATTTGTTGACGAATTCATCTCTTATTTAGGTGTCTATAGAATGTTGAGAAAATGCGGAAACAAATTTTCAAAAAGAAAAAAATATGTGTGTCAAGACTTTTTTTTATACATGTAAACTTA
This sequence comes from Elysia crispata, assembly GCA_033675545.1. Classification (NCBI taxonomy): domain Eukaryota; kingdom Metazoa; phylum Mollusca; class Gastropoda; family Plakobranchidae; genus Elysia; species Elysia crispata. Next base: position 94,947 of record JAWDGP010004460.1, read on the forward strand.
TTTTGGTGCGGTATCCAAACGTAGTTTTATCCGTTGGTTATACGTTCAATATTT
>JAWDGP010004460.1:100000-107500 GCA_033675545.1 Elysia crispata
TAGTGTTCCGCGCAGACAATGCGGACACAATCACCAGAGAGGTTGGGCTCTCTGGAGAACCACATGTCTTCTGGAGGCTCCGTCTGCTTCCTTAACCAGTAGAAGTCTGAAAAAAAAATAAGATGACCGCATCGCAAGGTATTAGGATAAAAGTGTTTCCGTCTATTCTTTCTTGGAAGTCCGTGGTGAAGAATAGAACGAAACGTAAATGTAGTTGGAAATCAACATTAGAGGAGGGACTTTGTCAACCAATCGAGACCTAAGGTTGCTGCAGTATCTGACATGACCTCTTCGTCTCGCATCGGACCTTCCAACCATCAATGTCTTGCACTAGTCTGAAAAAACCACGAGTTCTTCGTTTGTAACATTTAGCCAAGATGAAGCTTAAGATAAAATTGTTTTAAAGGTATAAATTTCAAGTGAATTTAAAGATAATTATTTTCCGTCAATCACGAGACACTTAGTGGCATGCTGATCAAGACTTCAATATTTCAGATCTGTGACGGGTGGATTGTATATACAATGATGCCAGTACAGAGTTTGCTCATCTCTTTATCATACTGTGCCTTAGTAGGGTGCAAGGCTAAGGGATACTAGAGACCAGCAAACCAGGAAAATATACAGTGTGGGGTTGCCAGAGATAGACAGGGAGGTGGAGGAAAGGTAAATAGGGACATCAAATAGGTATAAAGAGATTCACAGAAATATTGAAAATCAGGAAGGTGGTTACATACACGGAGAAACACATCAAAGCGATATAAAAGAGGAATAAACTGATACATACAATTAATGGATGATTTAACAATATATATATATATATATATATACACACACACTTAGAGAGTATAATGACATTTTCACTTTCTCTATCTTGAACTGCACATTGAGATAAGAAGCCAGTCGTGTGATAACTATGTTTTCTATACGGTTACCTTAGAGATTAAAACAACCTATTTGGTACATCTTGAATAAGGATTAAAAATCTTAAAATTTCATAAATGGATCTGACTCTAGATTAGCAAACCCTAGACCTAGATTGTGAAAATGTCTCGTTTCGATCCCAATGTTCTTAGTAAAAACATTAAATTTCAAACTATGTAGAGGATCATATTTTTATCGTTCGTATGTTTCATGGTATATCATTATTGTTTTACAATACTTCTATTAATGCTTTAATGTTTTTCTTTAACATAATAATTCGTGTCCTTTTTATTATGTGACCTCTTTCTAATCGCTCATAATTCATGTTTGTCCAAGATTTGAATATTCTTGGGTAGGTTTGTGCTTAAAATATTTAATGTCTTCGCCAACCAGTTTATTGAATAGAGTATCATATTCGTTTGATGTTATTCTCATACCAAGTTGGAAGGGATATTACAAAGAATTATGCCCGGTACTGCAAAATCCTTGATGCCAAAAGTACCCATAGAAGTGCATAAACTCAAGTCAGATAAAAATATTTGAAATACGCACAAAAAAAAAAAATTAATAAAAAAATGGGATATCAGCTAATATTGTACTCTCAAAACCGATTTGAAGAGCTGGTGCTGTCGAACGATTTTTACGATGTTAAATGAGCCAAAAGATGTATTTCTAGCGGGAATTCCTAAGTACGCATTTATATAATTCTTTGTTGATAATGAGTGCTTTATATTTATAATGATTTGGATTTTACAAAATTACTTTCTCTTCTTATTGCTTACTTATTTCGTAAAATACCGATGTGTACATACATACATACACTATACTTATGTATACTTGCTTATACTCCGAAGAGAGCGGAGGGCAGGCGACAGCTTTGTCCTCCGCTTGAAACACAAGTGTAGTATGCATGGAAATTTAAGGTAAGATCTTCTATATATATATATATATATGTATATAGATCTTCTAAGTTGTCATTATCAGAGCATCGAACTGCACTTTTCGCGGAAATTTACCATAAGCGTTTAAAATAATTTTAAGTTCGCAGGGAAAATGTAATTTTTTTTGTGTGTGTTTTTTTTAGAATTGAAAAAAATCAAAGATATATTGCAACAACATAAATGTTCAAACCTTGTTACAATTACCTCTGATGGGCGGTCAGAGTTCAAAAGTAACTACGTTGCATTTTTCTTAGTAATGCAACGATCGATCTAAAACTTAGGTGTGTCTGTTTTAAACAGGTCTGATTCACGAAATATTGGCACCTAGCCTGTTTCTTGCTTATACTTCATAGTTTGTTATGTTCAGGCGGTCCTGCAAGTTTTTTCAGATCTAAATCTATACCCACAGTAAATTACGAATCTTCGCTACCTCGATGACATTAATGACTTGGCAACAACTGCTATCGATGAATAGGATTGTTTTGTTTTTTGTTTGTTTGTTGTTGGTTTTTTTTTAAATAAGGTTTTCGGCCATCATTCGGCATTCTCACAGACTAAGAATACCACAAGCGCCGCAATTAATCTATGTAAATTTAGATCTGCACAAACTTAATCAAAAGCAAGCTTGAAGAAACCCACATTCATAATTATTGAGAGCGGTCACTATGGAAAAATCAAAGTGAATGCCGGATTAGGTACAAACCTTGTCTTTTCTCCATCCCTAACCAGAAGCCATCCATGGATGTCAAATCCATAAGGTTCTGAATAGCCCTTAGCTCAGCCATGTTGTCAATCTCCGCTATATCAGCGCCTGTGGAGACAGTAACCATGGTAACCCTTAATGCTGAGTTCAGATCTAAGTTATAAAAGTAACGTCAATGTAGTCAGCGGTATACTTACTTTTCAGGCCGACCGCTTTAGAACCAATAGATTATTGCCATGGAGATTTTGTACTGTCAATTGTCACTCTTTATCTCCAAAGAAATGCTATATGGGCCAAAACAGTATGAACAATCCTAATTTCTGGAAGTCCTCTTCTTTTCCTTTTGATTTTAAGGTATTATGACTTTCTAAGTAGAGTGATTCATTGAAAGGGGCTTGAAAGGGAGGTGCATTGTAGGAACTAGGAACTAAAGATGCATTGTAAGGGGCTAAGGAGGGAGGCACATTGTAAGGAGGTAAGACTTTCCAAGTAGAGTGAATCCTTATAATAGACAAGGAAGGGAGATGCATTATAGGTATTATGAAGAGAGCTGCATTGTAAAGTGCTAAGGTGAGATGTACACTGTGGAGGGCTAGGAATAGAAACACATTGTAATGGTATAGGAAGATGGGTTGACTGAAAGAAAAAGCTGATTAATTTAAATTTTTGTAGGTATGAAAGACTTTTATTATCTTTAATATTGCAGGGTTAGCAGTATGAAACATATTGCAGGCTCTCTCATTAGCGTCATTGTTAAAAATGACAGTCGTTAAGATGTTTTGTTGTAGCAACTAGATTAGAATCTTGACAACGCTAGAAATATCGCCAAAAACAAAGCAAAATCAATTTTTTTTTTGGTTGTTTAAACATTTTTACCCAAATTGAGACAGATGTTATCCGCTGATGAAAAGCGGATCTCTGCTTGAGAAAAGTAGTAACATCTTCCCTGGGCCTTGTGCCATACGCCTCTTGTTTGACACTCTGGGTGGATAAAAAAAACGCGAAGTTTATAAAAAATGTCAAGCAATGTTACTTTGTTCAAATTAGGTGAGCGTAATAACCACCACAAAATGGCCTCTGCCATTCAGATGTCATTGAGTAAAGAAACAAAGACGATAGAATTTTTTTTTAAGTTATCATCACCTGAATCGAGCACCTTTACTTGGGTTTTTTCTTAACTCAGGATAAAAGTGTGATGAAGTCTAGCAATAAGACAGAAAATACTTTCAGGGATTTCAACATCTTCAAGTGATCGAAAAATACCTATCCGCAGTGTATAACAGCTCATCTGGTTCTATTTCAACTAGGCTAGAAGAAAAACTAAATTTCTTTTGTATAGAACATTAAGTATGGTTATTATTTATTGTTTAAAGCAATCGAAGCATTAAAGAAAATCAAACATATTCCTCAATTTTGCCTAATAGAAAATTAGAAAAGAATATTTGATGGTTTTGTCATTACTTGCTGGCATTTTTTCTCAGTGATTTGAAAAAGCAATATATAATAAGCAATGTGTCGGAGCTTATAAAACATCATAATGCCTTAAAAATATGTATATGTTACGAGGTATATATCTACACATTATAATTTGTAAAATCGCCAGTATAAGACCCATTGTAAACATTAAACCCCTGCTGGCATGACTCCAAGTCATTTTGGGCTTGTCAAAATAGTCGAATGCTGCAGCCCGATTTTGACAGTATTATGTAGAGTATTTGGTGTAACCCACCCGTCCATCCAGCTAGTACAGACCATGCTGTTCTGTTTCGTCCTCATCTGATAAAAGGGAGTTTAATGCTTGTTTGGTTTTTTTTAAAGACCATAAGAAAGATATCTTTTTTTGTTTATTTGTTGTTTTTTTTTTGGAGGGCAATGCACTTGTTCTACCAGGTGTAAATCTAGCTCGATGAGGCAGACCAATAGGTTTCCTCGTTAGGTTTACTGTTTCTTACTTGCCAAAAACTTAAAGAAAGTCGGCGGTTTTTAGTCAGACCTAGTATTGAATTGTTATGTTATGTGATACTCGACTCCATCATTATACATCTAGCAAAGTCGTGTCTATCACATCATGCTCTTTTGTTTAAGTCCAATATTTTACTGACAAAGCTATCTGGGCAGAGCAGGATTCAGAATCTTCAAAGTTAGATATCATAATTCTCTGAGGCGTTGAGAATCAAACCTGCGTTACGTTTTTATCTAGATTCTAATCGTATTCGTCATTTATAGCAACTTATATAACAAAACATAGCTTATCGATAAAAAAATTCCAACCATTATATATCAACGTCTATATCCCTAATGCTATACTTCTCTTATTCTTTTTTCGGTAAAATAAGCATCGATTATTTTTTTTTTTATTTTGGGGTATCTCAGGTTTTTTTCAAATATCTACACCGTTCACATGTTCTGATCTTGCTCAGAAGGATCCTGATCGAGTTTGTATTTTGTTTGACGGACGCCATTAAATCCTCGAGCGATTCTTACTAAAATGAGATGAAAACAGGAACAGTTGTTCCACAAATATGAGTCTATTGATGTAAAGAAGACAGGGGTTGTTTAAAGTTCACAAATTCTCGTCAGTGCAGTTTGAGAAAGGACAAGTAAGAGTTCAATCAAATAAATCAATAGGCGACCGGGCTTGGAAACGATTCTTTGCCTCAGGCTTTGAAAGACCATCATGGACTACTCCCATATGCATGTCGTTAATTGAAGCGGTATGTCACAACTAGTGTTAGCATTTTGGATTCACGTGCGATTTGACAAGCCGGGGAAGACCCCCACCCACACACACACACACACGCACACGCTAATAAACACCCCTCTTTTTTCCTCTAAAATTCTTTTTTTATTATCTTTTACTCACCTAAGTATTATTATCTTTAAGGGCGATCTTTCTCTCTTTTTTTAGGCTTTATTCAGACGAAAGAAGTTCGACACGTGTAATTCAACATGTAGGATTGTTATTCGTAGTGTATGTAAAATTAAATTAAAATGCTACAAAAATTAGATTTATATTTAAAAGAAAAAATTACAAATTTGAAAAGGTAAAATTTTATGCTGACATTTATTGATTCTTGTTTCCTGTCTGTCTGTCTGTCTGTCTGTCTGTCTCTCTCTGTCTCTCTCTCTCTCTCTCTCTCTCTCTCTCTCTCTCTCTCTCTCATCCCTTGAAAATCCTACAAAACATTGTCGAAACAAAAACGCTTAATGTCTTTCTTGCGTGTTAAACCTAGTACGTGTAGTGAGGTACCTAGACTTTTCAATGGTCCAATGGCATTTATTTTGGTTCAATAAAATATTACATGCGGGGTCAACGCTCACTGTTTGAAGGTCGTGCTCGTAGCCTCGAGGAACAAAACTGGTAACACAGCTTTCTCGCATTGCTTATAATTAATGTGTCAGTCAAAAGCTAAAAGACACACTAATGTGAATTGCGTACATTTCCAACGCACATGACGTTTTTTCATCTTTCTCAGTACATGCAACTCTTAACCCTGCAAGACAATACAGCAATACGCTCCAAACAAATTAATGGAAGCTGAGCTTAACACAGAACTGTTTACGAAACAATGTTATAATCTACTTGAGAACGGAGTTTATTTCAATAAAATCGGTCTTGATTCCTGCTTAACAAACCTAAAGTTGTAACTATAAAACGTGTAGGGTTCTAAAGTAGGATGCAGGCTGAATACGAGCGCGAAAAACATGGAAAAATCATTGTGTGTAAGAGAAACAGAAAGACGGTGTATATGCTAGAGTGTGTATCTTGGTAAAAAGAAAAAAAAACTGTGAGAAAGAGAGTGCGTGTGAAGATAGATAGATAAAAAGAGAGACAGAGACAGAGACAGAGAGAGAGAGAGAGAGAGAGAGAGAGAGAGAGAGAGAGAGAGAGAGAGAGAAAGACAGTGCGGAAGTGTGTACACACAGTAATATTTCTAGTTGGTTTGTATTACAATTGATCTTGTTATCTCATGAGTCAAGGCTGCATGCTGAGGGTAAAGGCTGTGATAGTACATTACATTGGCCCGAACGTCACTTCCTTTACATGTGCTATTTATAAGATGTGACTCAGTGCTATTTTTAGACAACGAATCGCGCGGGCAGCCGTTAGCGGAGCTTGAACCTAGAGTTTCTGCGGGCTTTCACCGAGCACTAAAATTGACTGCTCAGACTAGCTTGTTGCCTCAAGTCTCTACCTTAGGTGTATAATACTTTAAATTAACTCCTCATTGTATTTATTTATAAAGAACTCGATCCTTCTTTAATTTCAAAAGCGGTATGTCATTCATGGCAACAAGATAAAAAAATAAATGGATCGATGATATTGGGTCAAATTAAAAACACTATAGAAATAGCTGTAGTTTTAGAAATAACTCTATTCTGCATCGAGCGAAACCCAGATCTATGGTTGGTTTTATGAGACAAAATGCTGACGATTATCTTTGAGACTATGTAGCTTTATTTCTATTCATATCACTCTAGCACTTTCTTTATGTTATTTCAACGAAATCAATAAGTTTTAAACATAAATATTAGTTTTAAAACTTTGTGAAAAACTAAAGTTGTTATTTTTATATGTGTCTAGCATCTTTGTTCGTTCTTATCAAAGCAATGTATATCTACTCGCATCATTTTGCAGTTTTTTAATTGTAAGCCTTTATTGTTGCTTTGCTTCTTATAAACAGTTTTTTGTAAGCTTTTAAAAAGTCTTTTGTTTGGGCCGCCGTTCCCACCAGTAGTATATCTTAAACGCCGTGGAACAATATAGAGAAATTCACACAATCACAATCACATGAGACTGAATTTTTCTTTCAATAAAAATGCGAGAGACGGTCTTACCGCTCATTCTGCTACACAATGCAAAAGATGCAAGTCGATAATAAATAACAAAAAAAAATAAATAGTGGCCAATCTACAAGCTCGAAAGAGAGAGAG